>CM045457.1:6869242-7285228 GCA_024666655.1 Dascyllus trimaculatus | reverse complement strand
ACCGTGAGTTTTTATAAGCTGCTTGAAGCAGTCTATAGAATCTGATGGAATGGGGAAGATTATTCCAGAAGATGGAAGCCTGGATAGTGAAGGCACGGTCACCTTTTGTTGAGAAGTTGGAGCGGGGGATAGATGGGAGGTTAAGGTTTGATGAACTGAGTGGTCGTGAGGTTGAGTAGGGAACTAGGAGGTCAGAAATGTAACTGGGGGTGAGGCTGTGCAGGACTTTAAAAGTAATTAGAAGTATTTTAAAGTGAATGCGGAATTTTATTGGAAGCCAATGCAGGGATGCGAGTATTGGTGTGATGTGGGACCGACGACTTGTGTTAACAACTGAATTTTGAAATAATTGTTGCCGATTAAGGGTGGATTGACTGAGGCAGGTGAAGAGTGAGTTGCAGTTATCTAGATGGGAGAAGATGAAGGTGTGATTGAGGAGCTGGAGGTCAGAAGGGGAGAGGACGTGTCTGGTTTTGGCTACATTTCTGAGTTGGAGAAAGTTGAAATGCAAGGTAAAAGTCAGTTACTGTTCACACAGCCAGCTTAGAAATGCAGTTTTTTGACACACAGCTATATGCAGAGTTACTTAGTTTAAATAGCTTAAGTGGCACACAGCTAGTGTATTAATTAAAAAGACCATTTTCAGCACAGCTACCGCATGTACAGAATTGGCTTACCACCAGTTTTAGTTCATGTAATGGTCTGCTTTTTAAAAAAAAACATAAAAAAAAAAGAATAATTTGGCACAAGTTACAATGTGGTAATGATGGTCTGATAACTTATGAGTATGGTAATTCAGATTATTCCATAATAATGATAATTTAACCTTTACTAATCCCCATAGGGAAATTCAATTCTGCATTTAACCCATCCCACACACACTGGGTATTGGGAGCAGAGGGCTACCAGCAGTGCAGCACCCAGGGAGGCAGTCAGGGGTTAAGGGCCTTGCTCAGGGGCCCAACAGTGGCCACAGACGGGTTTCGATCTTCTGATCAGCAGCCCACGGCTTAACTCGCCACTACCCCCAATAACTAGCCTTATTTGCATTTTCCAGAGTGAACTAAACCAGCTGATGTTTGCTGTGTTTGTCCAAAACATGATTCAAAACTTTTCACCCAGTGCAATATATTTCTGTATTGATAGCATAATTTGAGGTTAATATTGTGTAAAAACACTGCAAAAACTCAACATCTTACCAAGTTTATTCGTCGTATTTTTAGTCAAAATGTCTCAACCCACCTGACTTAAGATAAATTCACTTTAAAAGTAGAATTTCAGCAAGATGGAGGGACTTGTTTTAAGACAAAATTTCACTTGTTTCATTGGCAGATTTTTTTCCATTTATTTCGAGGTAGAAGTGCCTTGAAATAAGCTTTTTTTTTTTCTTGTTTTTTGGGGGGAGGGCATTTTTTCCAGTGAAAGTAATTATTCCAGAGATGTTTTGATAACATAAGCTGGCCGCTGTGGACTGGTGTAGCAAAGCCTTTATTCCAGCGTATAGACGGATATTATTGTATGCGTGAAATCCACTATTCCCAGCTGCAATACAATTATACTTACTCAAATATTTATACAATCTCCAACATGATATGTTAAGAACTGAAACATGAATAAATATTTCTTTTCATGTTTCAAACTGGTGGAGAATGAGTCCAACAATGTCAGGTAGAGGAGCCTTATTTCTGTCGTCACATTGCTGACCAATTATCCATAAAGGTTGTAACAAAGAAAAAGAAAACTCATGAAAGTGTTGTAACTGAACACATTGTAGAATACACCTTGGATGAGTCTTTACTATGACTTTGAGCTTTGAATTAAGACAAATTAACATGACCAGCTGTTTCAAGACGACTAATTTGGTTCTCTTTGTGATCAAAAGCTTCCAGGATTGAAATGATTGCCACTGTAAACACCTTTACTTGATTCCACTTGTTCAGTTTGAATTAAACTATTTACATCTAATCTGTAGTTAGTTTCTTTTCTTTGACAGCTGTCACAGCTCTGTTTAATCTGCAACTACGGCTACAGAAAGTTTGTCTTAGACATGTTCTGTTGTCTCTACAGGTCTCCAGGGAGTCAGTTACTGCAGCTGGAAACAGCATTTTATTGAGTCAAAATGGATTCCTTGAATTTCTGCACAAAAGGTTTCATGCAGAACTTCACCTTTGTAGAACATGTTGTCAAACAATACAAGTGATGCTGTTTGAGCTACTGTGTGGCTTACAGTTGACAGCTGATGTACAAAGGGATCAGTCGTCATTTTACTGACATCTTTCCAGACAGACTTGACAGTAAGAAAAACATTTATTTTATGTGGCAAAGTGTAGTTGTGATTTTGTGTCATTGGTTCATAACAGGCTGAAGGCCACATCTTGTTAACTGAACTAGTTCATGTAATATCTAAATTATTTGGAGGCCTACTGGAGTAACTTTAGTTCGTTGTGTCATTGATTTGGACTGGCTGGATGAGATGGTTTGAGGTCAGGATGATGCAAAACTCTGTCTACAGTAGAAAATCCTGTATAAAAATATATATATAAATCAGATTTTAAATTGTCATGGTGTCATTTGATGGATGCTTTATGCCACCACGTTGTTCCAGACTGTTCAGAGACAGCAGCAGATCAGAGTTTAACAGCAATCCATTCAATAATGGTTGAGTTTTTTCAAACGGGAATAATCATTGTATGTCTGCACAAAGTTATTCAGCAGCATTACCTGCTTCAGGGCTTCAACCACCTTTATTTTCATTATCAATTCATTCTCAGTTAAAATAAACGACTAAATTTCTTTTACTACTTTTAGGTATTTAGTAGACAAACGCGCACATAACTTCCCACAGCCCAAGAAATGTCCTTTAAAAGCTTTCTTGTTGTGTCTGACGGGCAAAGAAATACAGCAAATCCTCACATTTGAGTGACTGGAAACGACGAATGTTGGCTTTAAAGTGACAAATTAGTTTAATCCATAAAAAACAGTAGCAAGTTAATTTTAATTTTGAGCGACTACAACATGGATTGGCATAGAAATTTGGTTTTCATGGTTCTGAGACGGTGTATAATACATCACAGCTTCCCCTTACTGTTCACATGTGCCAGCACAATTTTGGCATAATGTGATTTAAATTGAAACTCATAAATCCTTCTTAAACCCTGTTTAATCTCCACAAGAACTGGCTGAAATGTTCTAAAGCAGGGGTGTCCAAACTACGGCCCGAGAGCCAAATGCGGCGCGCCACCAGTTTTTAATTGGCCGTAATATTTGCACTTAACTGTGTTGTAGCTCTTGGTTATAACACTAGGTGGAGCATCTGTCTTGAACAAGATGGCGTCTCTACAAAGCAAGCAAAGAAAAAAAATTGCTGAGGGTCACAAGAAATGGCGGAACCAAAGAGACGCAAGATCGCAAGTGAGTGCAGAAAACTTCAGGCTCGGTGGAAAAATATTTCTTCATTGAAAACCAATGGGAAGTGTGCCTGTTTGATTTGCAATGCAACTGTTGCAGTGATAAGACTGCAATGTATGACGACATGAGAAGAAACATCAGGCTTTCACGTCCTACAATGGCGTCGAGCGGGAAGAGAAGGTTGAGCAAACAATGTTGCTAACATTTATGCATTAGAAGTAAGGCTGTATACCTCACTTCTAGTAAGTGGTCCAGTCCGTCATATTTTTCTATATGGGAAAAAAATTCTAGACACCCCTGTTCTAAACTTTGATAGACAGTCATACTCCCTACAGCTTAATTTGAAACTTTTGACCCATTGAAAGCAGAGATCACAAAAGTTTCACTTGTCCAATACTTTGATGAGGATTAGTTTTGTATGCATTAAATCAGCCTCAGCTCTACTTTATTTTTAGCACTACTACACTACACCCTGAAAACCTGATAAAGCTACATGCAAAACATCGGTTTTATATGTGTGTACTTTTTAACTACACCATTACACTTGTTAGCAGCCAAACAGTATAACTAGTATGGACAGATCGCTGGCACTGACTGAACATCCAATTAACAGAAAAGTCATGTAAAACTAGTCATTACATTTAGCTGCAGGTATCTCAGATAAAAAATGCGTTATTGAGTTCTATTCCAAACTGAGATACTCAGGAGACATTCTAAATTGACGTTTTTGTAGATAACTCACAATCATCAATTCTTTCCAAGAAAAGGTGGAAGAAAAAGATTGACTGTACCGAGAGTTGTTGCCCTCTGGCCAACTTCTATTGCTCCTTTCCTTACTTGATTTTTTTTTCTTTATTAGATTTAGTGAAGTGGAGGGACTTTGGGTTAAGGGAGATTGGAAAAAGAAGATAGAAAGGATTTTTAAAAAATGAGCAGAGGAGAAATCGCACAACCAGACAGAAAAGTGGAAAAGAACGGCGACGGCAGAGATCATCAGTTATTCAGTATCCAAAATAAATTGAAAAGGACATCATTGGGTGCTAACAATCTTCTGAGGAACCCGGCTGTCTAATCTGTCCGAACCACTTTCTGCTGCTGAGTTAATTTACTGTAATGATTTCCCACAGCTAGCCGAGGGCCTGCAGTCGAGAATGAAGCGGGAATCTAATCTGCCTCTAGTCACTGTTGCGCGTCTCAAAGACCCATGATTCTATCAAATCACTTTGACAGACCCTTCAGTGCCACTTGTGACCAGAGGTGAACTTGTTTTAAAGTAATATGACAGCTCCTGCTCAGCAGCTTGAAACTGAAAGAAGTTGAGAGATGCCATGCATGTGCCTATCTATATATTGTGTATGCATATAAGAACAGCACTGGAATGAAAACGATAAGAGTAAAGAAGCTCCTCTTTCACTATTTGCAGCAAATAAAGAGCTTTGTAACATGCTAGGTTGTACAGCAAGGTTTTCCTCCAAGGACCACAAGTACATGTTTGAGTTACTGCAGAAAATTTAAGAACCCAAGAGCTTTTCAGGAAACTTCCAAACAAAAAACTGATCAGTACAGTGTCCAGCCTAATGGGGTAAGTGAGGTCTTGTTTTGCTGCTGCAGAGTTTGGGTTTGTGTCAGTTTGCCTGAGTGGATCTGGATGAACCTGAGTGCTATCATCCTCAACCTTTCTGTTCTGCAGAAAGAGGGAGGATATGAACTGTGAAGGCACAGAAAAGCCGGTGTCCCTGCCTCAAACGGCTTAGGTAGTTTATGAAGACTGAGACCTTGTCCACACGTAGCCGGGTTTTTGTGAAACCGAATATCCTGCCCCCTCCATCTAAGAAAAAACGACTTACGTACACATCACCTTGTTTTTAGAAAAGCATTCATCCACACCTAACCACAGAAGTGCGTTTTTAAGCACATTCATGAGCATGCCAGACCTTTAGGTGGCAGTAGTTCATCAAATCCTACCCAATCAGAGTAAGCCTCTGTCTCTCGGATGTGGAATGGCAAAGTGCTGGAAAATAACAGTCCTTAACATCGTCCTTGGCCCGTTTTGTTGAATGTGAAGCAGTATCCAGGCTTGTACAGGCGCTTTTTTCTTGCTTGTTTTTACAAGAAACAGCGCTAAAAACCTTGAGGGCATCCATACTGTTTCCGAATGTAAACACAGGTCGCATATGTGACGTAAGAACATATTTTGTCACAAGCAGCGACGTTTTAAAACACAAAACTCCGGTTATTGATGTCCACAGTCAGACGCATAAAAGGAGAATTCGCAAATCTTCACTTTGGTCGGAGGTTTTTAAAAGAATCGTTTTTAATGCCGTAAATCTACGTTTTTGTGTGGATGACGGGAAAAATCGTAGAAAGATATCTTTGGCCTTGATCACACGTGGTCGGGTATCTTACAAAACAGAGTTCAATAAATCTCGACCTGGATATGCGTTTCTGTATCAAACTCATTTTAATCAATTTTAATTAGTCACATTATTAATTTGACTTTGTCCTTTTTCATTGTGGTCTAGTTTTGTTGTATTTTTATGACATATGATCAGCCCTAATTAATGTCACAGTGGGGGAATTGGCATTGTTACAACAGCAAAGGGGACAGTGCAAACATTTACCAAAATATACATAAGTACTAGGTTCAGATATGTTCCATTAATCTGCATATACATACATATGTACATGTTGTTAACTGGCACAAAAACCCTAATACATTGAAATCGAATTGTAGGACTGTTATGGATTGATCCAAAAAGTAATTTGTCTTTTTTTTTTTGTTGAACAAAGACCAGGTCACAGCTCACCCTGCTCATCAGTTAGATCTGCTGCACCTGTGAAGTACAGCTCAGCTGTGGGTTGTTGGTCATCGGCCTGGCTGGGAGACTATATGAAGAGGTTTTCCACTCTCGGTTCAGTTTGGGGGAGTGTGGCTCAGAAAGTTCAGCACCATCAGCTGACTTTCTTTGGGAAGACTAAGTTTGGGTGTATGAATGAAATAAGTTATTCTTTGGTTTATATTTTAAACAACCCTTTACAAAACTAGTGGCTCCCACATGAGTTGTGTTTTGAGTCATAATTTTTAGTTGTTCTATTCTTCTGATAGATTCAGTGAGTGGTAGGTGGGACAAATCCCACCATCACCTTTTAGAAAACGAAGACCCATTTTGAGTTTGCGGTTTTGTTAGTTCCCCCATTTGCAACCTTAGATATCTTGTGTTGTGTTCTCAGGAGGAAACGTAACGGAGCCGAAATGTTGGCTCTATTATTGCCGCTAGCTTACAATGGCTAAGGTTAAACATATTGGTTACATAGAGAAACAAGGCTTCAATGTACTGGGTGAATTCGTGATCATGACATGTTGTGTAAAAGATGGATGTAGCGACTGTGACCCATCAATTTCAGCCTTAAGTTTGGCATTTGATCATCGCCATGTTTGTCATTTGAAAGTGGACACAACAAGCTAGTGGGTTAGTGGGTTGAATGTCACTGAAAAACCTGAGGACACTCAAACATACCTGCTTTGTCTATTTTCCTCTAAATGAGACCATAATTTACAAATGAGCAGCAATTGGTTAATTTAAACACAAGATACTTGTGCTAAAAGGGGATTCATACTCAATGAAGGACCTTGGGCCCCTAATCTGTCTCTATACCTACCAGTGAGCAGTGATTCCTAACACATCTCCGGGGGTCATCAGGTGGAAACCTCCCTTCAACGGTGTTTCGCCTACTAAGTGCCACGACACCTCCAGGAGGCTAGGTGGTGAACTCTGGTGTCCCAGAGTCACCCCCCCTAGTGCCAGTTTACAATGCTCCTACACAATCCAAATGGCACTGCCACATTCAACTGACCCAGGCCTGCCTCCCCCTTCTCCCTCACTACCTTTACTTCACCCCCCAAATACTATTGTTTCTCCCAATTCAAGATCTCTGAGATCTTGCAGCCTCATCTGACATCTCCCTCACTGTCTTCCTCAAATTCTGTCCCTGCACTCCCAGCTCCCTCAAAAGTGAAACAGCTGACCCTGCAACAAAACCTCTACACCCCACTTCAACTGGACGAACCCTGGCCTTCCATCCTCTCTGCTCAGATTCTGTCTTCAAACCAGCATATCTAATCTTCTTCCTCTCATAGGCTGCCTCCACTGAATTTTCCCAGGGAACTGTCAGCTCAATGAAATACAGTCTTTTCACTCACTGACCACAAAACAATGTCTGGCCTCAGATTAGTACAAACTATTTCCTGGGGAACAACTAGCTTTCCTCCCAAGTCCACTTGCATCTCCCAATCACTAGCTCCTACCAGGCGACCACACCCCTGCCTCCTCCCTGACTTCATTCCTCTATTCTTCTCCCCCTCTTGAACAAACTGCACAACTAGCCTCTCCTTTCTGGAACCTCCAGCATTCACCTGCTTTCTTCTCTCTTCAATGCCTGCACCTAAGCTTCTCAGCTTATCACAAGGCCGGTATACATGGCGGCATAATAAGGGGCTAATTCTACAACCACACAAAATATGCTTTAAACTTGCTGTATCTGAACACAGCGGACACAATTGGTCACCCTTCACCCAGAGTCTTAGGGGCAACATACGGTGTCTTGCCAACCCCCAGAACATCAGAAATTTAATCCGACTTTCCTCCATACACCACAGGTCCCTCCAACTGAGCTTCCTCTTCTCAACACCTTCCCAGTTCAACCACTGTCCCTGTCTGGCCTGACCAACTGCCTTTGCTCCCCTTAACAGTTCCTCTTGCCTGCGCACTTGTTCCACTACCAGCTTTCTTTTCTCCTTTGGACCTGCTTCGTCACACGATGGTTTGTCTGGGCCAAGCCCAAAGCCGCCCCGGCCAAACTGAATATTTCCTGCCATTTCTGCCTGCCTAAGAGCTGCCTCTGCCTCCTGCACTGCTGCTTTTGGGTTCCATTTCCTCCCCCTGGTAGGATTCGGAACCACCTTGCTAACCAACATGTCCCTACTCCCAGATAACAAAAGTTCTGTCCTAACCTTAGTGCATTTATACTCCTCTGTTAAACTATATACTGGCAGCTGAAGTGTTCCTTTCCCATACAAAGCTACACTGCTTAAACACTTGGGAGCACCCAACCATTTCCTAATATAAGAGGTAACTAACCTTCCCATTCTCTCTGCCACGGACAGTGGGACTTCATAAACTGACATTGGCCACATTAATCTGGGATACAAGCCAAACTGCAAACACCACAACCTCAGCTGTCCTGGGAGCCCTGATTTATCTATTCAATCCAGCCTTTCCGCAACATCCTTTCTAAATTGCACGACCTGTTCAACATCATTCAAGTCCGCATTATACCACCTTCCTAAACTCTTAATCAGAATCTTAAATGGGCTAGTATGAAGATTAAGCCTAGTAAGTCAAGGAGCATTTCAATATACAGAGGAAAAGTAAGTGATAGGAAGTTTGCTATGGATGGTGAGGAAATCCCAACAATTGGGGAGAAGTCAGTTAACTCTAACTACAACAGTGCCATCTATAAAGAGGTTGTTAGAATGAGATGCGTCTTCCACCAGTTAGTGTCATATCGTCCATTTAAGTCCTGTCTGTCGTCTCTTCCCACCTACAACCCACTTAGAAGCCCTGATAATTACCTCCATAGCCACTGTAAAAGCTAATGAAGAAACTGTACATCCTGCCATAATACCAACTTCCAGTCTTTGCCAGCCTGTTGTGGAATCTGCTATACTTGCACATAATCAAATATCCTAATGGTGTTACTCGTCATTATGTTGGTGTTCTGGGGTTAAAAAGTCTTAAAACTAGCTAAATAAGACCATTGGCTCATCAGGAAAATGTAACCGATCAAGGAAGAAGTGGGATCCTTTTCTCAAAGACTTCTGTGGAATTTAACTTCTTTTTCCAACCAAAGGAGTCTCCCCCTGCTGGTCATGATAAAGACTGCAGGTTTAATGCTTATTTTTTCAGATCCGAAGGCTATATTAATCTTTTCTAATTAGTCTACTAATATGAGCTTACTTGAGCCAGTTTTTGGAAAGATGCTTTCAAATGCAAAAATGTACTGATACAGTAGCACAAGAGTTCAATAGGCCTGAATACTGATTGTTATTACTGGTAGCAATATGACATAGTTGTGCTTTAAGCTGTGGCTGCTCTGTCTATAAATGTAATTTAACAAAGACCTGATGAAAATGGATAGTTTTTGCATTCCAGGGTGAGAACATTTAAAGGCTCAAAAGGTAGACCATCTTAAAAGTCACTTACTCTGTGCACAGACAAACTTTACTGAGAAAAACTTTAATCAGGCAGACTTGGAGTGGAGCTCTTACACATTTACCATTCATTGCTTTGGTCAGTAAAGCTTTAAATTAGGTGGTCAGACGAGTCGTGCCAGAGTGCAGCTTGTCGAAACACTTTTTAATGTTAATTAAGGATTAGTGAGTTAAACTTGCTGCTAACGCTTAACAGCTTTAAATAAAACAGTCGGTGCTGCTCGGTCAATAGCAATGACTGTAGTGACTTCTTTAGGTGTAGTCTTAGTCACATTTTAGTCCTTTAATTGGCTGATTTTGTGTTTCTACATTTATTAAACATCTAGTATCCTCAAAGCTTCCCCAATGAAACGGATAAAAGTAGAATTCCTGGCACGTACACCACACAACAATCATGCTAAATCCTATAGATGTGAAAAAGATGATTAGTTCATATGTTCGCAGTTCACTGCTCTCGACTGAATGAAGCAGTGATTCTTAAAGCATGGTCGGCAGCTCGCTGATGAGACACAGAGTACATTTATATGAAATATGCTTTTTTAAAAATGATTTTTGGCCTTTATTGGATAGGATAGTGGATAGAATTGGAAACGGGAGAAGAGTGGGGAAGGACACGTGGTAAATACCCGAGGTCAGAATCGAACCCAGGACATCCGCTACGCCTTGGAACTTGGTCACATGACATAGCCATAAGGCTATCAGGAAATGTATACTTTTAATTTTCAATTTTGCAATTACATATTTTTCAGCAATTTCAAATGTATTAAAAATATTTAATTTTAAAAAACGGTACAAGTTGTGGGATTTAAATTGTATGTAAATCTTAATCAATCTCAGTGTTTTACAGCTTACCTCAGCATTGGTGGGGACACAGTTAAAATGGAGCACTGACAAAAGGAGAGCTGTCAGTGGATAAGAAACCTCAACAAGGCAATCATTGGAACATCAAAGTGAATCTTTGAAGGCAAAAAAAAACATGACTCAAACACAATCCTCCTCCTGTACGCAGCCACCCAGAAACTAAACATGGCCGATATTCATCCAAGCCTTGAGAGGTTTTCGAAAGTAAGCTGAGAAAACTCTTGCAAAGCAATCCACGTGTGTCGCTGGGTTTGCCAACACAGTGGAGTATCTTACCAAAGCTGATTGCAAAAACTGGGACGTCTCACACATCAGTGGAGGATATTTGATTTTACTTGCAGACAGAGAGACTGCAGGAGCAGCTAAACAACTTGGTCAACAACAACTTTGTCCAATAACACAGTGAAGTGAAGTATTGATATGACTGAAGATGCACTGAAGCAGCTATGTGCACAGAATACAAGCATTCTGTTTCCATGCTCTCCAGTTTGCTTGCTTTTGTCAGTTACAAACACGATGGAGAATTACATGAAGCGTTCCAAAGCTTCATCCACACAAACAACAGTGAGACATCAAGGCTTTGACAGCTGAGATGAAGCACCATCACCCCTCTCATTAGGGGAGTTGCAGGTGACGGAGTGTTACCAAACGTGTGATTCATATCCAGTGTGTGGAGATAAACAGTTTGCAGGTGGTCTAACAGAGGCGCGAGTTAATCTTGTGTTAATGTCAATTTATGGGCTGTGAGAGTGA
This sequence comes from Dascyllus trimaculatus, assembly GCA_024666655.1. Lineage (NCBI taxonomy): Eukaryota > Metazoa > Chordata > Actinopteri > Pomacentridae > Dascyllus > Dascyllus trimaculatus. The sequence continues at coordinate 7,273,935 of CM045457.1, read as the reverse complement.
GTGTTTTGTTTTGTGCTGTTAAACGCCTCGAAGATTGCGAGGCAATGAGCCCAGCTGGGATTGATTGTAATAACTCCATCAGAATGCACACGCGTGAAGATGTGCAAGTGTTGGTCTGATTCAATGTTCGAATGATATTTTCGGTTTTTGTTCTCCGTGTTGACGTTGGAATGGTTCCTGGGAAACTTTCTGCATAGACATTTTTTTTATCTAGTGTCAAACAGTGAGTTTATATGTAATTTGCACGTGCATGTTCGAGGATTATTAATTTGCATTGCTATTGGCTCACATTCTCATAGATTTATTCTGTTTATGAAATAATAAAACGATATAAAGACAATTATTTCATTTTACTCTGGTGTGTTGATCAAAGTTGTAACTTTAAAGGCTGCAGATTTTGAATTGGGCCACAGAGTTCTAATCACAGAGTGGTTGAACCCTCTGAACCCCAGCAGTTGTTCTTATTTCTTTGCTACTGTCACACTTTTCCTCAGTGTGGGCTCATTTTTCCCTGCAATATAAAGTCCTGCACCTCTATGGAAACAGGACAATCGGTGTTAGAAGAATAGAGAATCCACAAATGGGTGTTTTGTGCATAATAACAAAATTGTCATAAAGTGTGAAAGAAAAAATTATCAAAGAAATTACACTTTATTTTATTTATTTCACAAAAACGGAAAACGTGTTGCCCACAGGTTTTAATAATGCTAAAACAAAATAAATGGTGGCTCAACATACTCCAGATACTTCTTACATTCTTAGGCCCCATCCACATGAAGCCAAAACGTTCTTCATAAAGACGGAGCTGTTTCAGTAAATGCGTCCGTCCACACAAATTCACTTGATACGCCTGAAAACAACGTAAAACACATGCCAGGCCTGTTGGTGGCGCTATGACGCCATAACAGAAACAAGCGGAAACTGGAGGTGGGACTTTAGTCATGTGCGGAAATGTGTATACAATGTAAACATAGAAAATGACAACAGCAATGGCGCCATACAGGTCTGAGTTTGGCGCATGCACATTTATCGAGAGGTGGAGCTATGACCCAAGCTTGTCAGAAAAAGAAGCGGACAGGGTGTGCCACATAAACGGCATTTTCAATCTTTGCACTCTGGGACCTCGGTTCAGAAATGATCGTTTTCAGACCCCCAAAACTCCGGCTTTGTGTGGATGATACACAGGTTTGATGAACTTTTTTGTTTGTTTAGGCCTGGGCTCGTCTTCGTGTGGGTGGGGCCTTATATTTCTGTACTTGTATCCGCTCTGCTGTGCGTAAACACAGCCTGCAGTTCAATCCAGTGTCCTGCAATTTTTGTCCGATGACAATTTGTCATATCTACTTGGTGGCGAGGAGTGCAAAATAAATAAAATAAATAAATTTTATAATTTTTAAGCTGAGATTTGGCTGAATTTTTATGACCAACTATGCATCAGAATTAATTTACGAACCATCACAAAGTTTCTTTTTTTTTTATTTACTTTTGCAGTTTCTGCCTCTAAGAAACTGCCAACATTCCATCATTTATCAACAATAACATGCCTTTCAACCCAGCTCCATGTTCGTAGACTTGGAGAGTGAAGTCTCCATTATATTGGGAGTAATAAACAGATAAACAAGGAAGTGATTGGGAACAACCTCACACTGTGACTTTGAAGTGTTCACATCAATTAACAACTCAAGATGACAACTGTGAGTCTCCTAATGTTGCTTCTTCTCATTCATTACTTGACACTCCAGCTGTCTTAATCAATAAACTTTAGTTAATTACAGTACTTGGCAAGGAAATTGTTGACAGTTATTTTCAGCATTTAATTACTTTTAAAAATAGACCTCAGCTGATGGGAGACATCCATGTTTGCTTGCCGAAGCTTTCTGAAAAGTTCGGCGTTCCCTGTCGTAACTACAGCCTTGATGAACAGCATTTACAAGTGATAATTATGGTGTGTCCGATATGACACGAATGTGGCATCAGTCTAGTGTTAGTCAGGAGAGAGCACGGAGTGATTAACCTCTGAAAGCTGTTACTCTAATCAGGCGCTATTAGGTGGAATATTTGCTTTTCTTTAATGCTACTTCATCATTAGTGTCATCTTTCCAGGTTGTCTATCAATATTTTCCATTCTAGGTTTTACTGATGTAATTAATCCACCCACCTATGATGCAGAATCTATAAAAAGGGGGCACCAGTTGACTCATACTGGAACGTTATTCATCATCAATGGTCCACTGTCAGACATGAGACCAACAATTTTTGTATTTAATTTATCTTTCGGTTTTACATGTCCAGAACTTTACTGTATCTGAACGACTGCACAAGTTCCAGTCTTTCATATGACTTGAAATCCCACAACAGTCTCCTCTGGGAAGACGGCTCCATGACTCAGTGCTTTATGTTCATGTATACGTGCAATCTCTGTAACATTTTGAAAAGTAAATGATGCAGACGTGGGCAGGTGGGAACAAAACCCTATTTCCATGTAACTTAGTACTTCCATGCTGTAGCAGTGATGCAACCACGACCCTGCTAAGTGAGGGGAATTGAATTTGGACTGGAGCATCCTCCTGTGTGTCTCATGACGCTGCATAAGGGTCAGCCATTGAGAGGCAATGCTGCGCACAGATTTCGTCAATCTTTGGATTTGTCTCGGAATGTCAGTCACGGCCTATGAAGTATAGAAAAGAACAAAGCATTCCCCAGAGCCCAGGTTAAACCAGGGAAGCAGCAGTTGGAGAGACAGTGGATGAAGGTACTCCATGTTTCAGCTCTAAAATAATCACTATCAAATGGAAGCTTTCATAAAAGGGCTCTAGTCAACTGTTTTTAACAGCCAAGTGGGATTACTGGCCTTCTGTGGCTGATAGTCATTTTTGTCTTACTCACACTGTAAAAAAGTAAATAATTCATTAGATTTGTCCCCCAGGATCCCCAAATGTTTAAAAAATTGTCCAACCCAAGAAAAGCAAATGAACAAACATGACGACCCAACCGTATAGAGATTAAACTCCAACCATTAACTGGTTATAAACATCCTGCTGACAGCTGGAGCAAAGTCAGCCTTGTTATCTTAGTGAAGTATGTTAGCATGCTAATGTTTGCTAAATGTCAGTAATGGTCTAGAGATTGTATGGGAGATTATGGGACCAAATCCTGGGAAAAAAGAATGAACTAACAATGACATTAATAATACTGGTGGTCTTAGAGCATAAAAAGGGCTGTGCTTGATGTGCAAAAAGTTTACATGAAATTTTTACTCTATTCAAAAAATGTCCCCTGTGACTTTAGCATATAAGTCATGAGTCATTGTGACTGATGAATGCATATAGAGGCCAGCATTTACTGCTGTACTTGTATATACCTTCAGACTGCATCATCTACAAGCACGGATCACCTTTTATCATCTTAACATATCCTTTGTATGGAGAATCTTGATGTATAAAGAACATAGTGGCTAAAGTTGTCAAATATATGCAGTCAAAAGTGTAATATTTCTCTGGTCTGACACAAATGTACTTGGAATTTAGAATTGTTATCACCTGCTGGGAGATGTTGGACCCGGTCATGTAAGACTTTTAGGTAATTTAGTTGATGTTTGATGATGTTTCGCCTGAGAGAACCAGATCAACACTAAGTAACACAAAAACCTGCTTCACAATCATCCAGTGTCTCACTCATTTGTTTGTCCATGTATGACTTCTACCTGCACTGTATTTCCCTCCATATGATCTGTTTTTCTGTCTTTTTTTCATCCTGTCTTTTTTTTTGTCTGCATTTTTTCTCATTGATTAACACCACAAAGGGGGTGTCAACTTTTTATGAGATTGATGTGTATTTTAGTCTTGCAGCCAAATATTTTAATATCTAGTGTGTGTGTGTGTGACCATCACCGGCCCTTCCTGGAAACTAAGCTGACATTCTTTACTGGATTTTCCTATTATGAGCCAGATAGGGCAGGGCTGCACCTCAGTGAATTGAGGGGGAGACTAAGGATAGAGAGGATGAGACGAGACGAATAGGGGAGGGTAAAGACAGGCAGTGCTATTATTAGAATGCAAGAGTATAAGATGCTGTGTTATTACCAACAAACCAACACTACATCTGAAAACAACAAAAATCAAACAAAAAAGAACTAATAAATTTACACTAAAAAATGGAAAAAAAGAATGGTATTGGATACCAGAATGGTGGAAGTCCTGATGGTATAGAATAGTAGGACACAAGTGAGGGAGGAATGCATAAAGGGCAGGAGTTTAGTGTGAAGCCTGTAGAGTGATTCAGCACGGTCTGGCAGGTCCATCAGTTCTCAACATTGGGACTCAGTAGGAGCCGAAAAACCCTGACCCGACATGCAAGTGTGATGGACACATAAGCCGAGAGCATTTTCATCCATTCTTGAGCCACAGCATCGACAGCAGCTCGGTCTGATTAGAATCTGGTGGTAAATTTGTTTTGCTAATTATGACAAAATTTCACAAGTGTGTAACAATGATGAAGCGCTGACATTTTACATCCAAAACCATCTTTTTTTTCTGTTCATTATTCAACACCACAACTCAGAAATGGACTGACAGACTGTGAGCATATTTCACATTTTGACAAATACTGAATTGGTGAAACTAGTATGTCCACTTTGAAACTGTGGTCGCTTTTTAGATCTTCTGATCTACCAGATATAAAGATGTGTGTAAAACATTCACTTTTTTTTGGAGCTTCTTTTCAGAAACATTCATATTTGAAGGACTGTCTACTGCCATGGCTACAACATTGTGTTCTATTAGAATTGGCTTTACCGGCCAAGCATGTGAACACATACAAAGAATCTGACTCCGACTCGCACGCATCCCATTCTTCACTACATTAATTTGGACAGACATGGATGAACAGTAAACTGCATCTTCACTGATTGCCAGAGGCGGTAATTCTTGTTTTTATTTACAGCACATTCAGTGTTCTGTCATCACTGCTCTGATCTAAATCAGTTACACCGATTGTCTTCTTGTAAAAGCAATGTAAGATGTAAATGAATAAACATGTGTCCCTCTGCCCGCCATTTCCATAAAATCTACATATTATTGATGCCAGAACATAAAAAGAGATACTCCTGTCAGGAGACGATAGAATCTCATGGAGAAAATATAAATTGTCTCATTTGTGTGCAACTGGTGGGAACTCAATAACCAGGAAGGTAATTACAGGCAAATAAATGATTCATTTTCCTCCTATTACCTTTAAAATCAGCGTGCAGGGGGATCTTAAATCTCTGGATACCTGCATGTTGCTTCTAAAGGAGAAAATACATCACTATACTTCAGTCTCACCAGTTTTTTAGCACTTTTTGTCAGTTAGTATCCAAATGTTCCTATACTAAGACATAGCAAGAATAACACAATCGCACATAAGCACTTTTAAAAAAAAATTTCCATATACAGGCATATTTATTATGATCAGCTGAAGGTTACTTTGACTTGCAGTGCTTTGTCAGCTCGCGCATGAATGAAATTAAAAAAAAAGCTGCAATGCTTTTCTTTTTCATGCTGACTTTGAAAAAACTGCAGAAACAGAGATAGTGTTACTTCAGGCAAGTTGATGTCTGTTGCAATGTAAAGGCACCACTGGGTTTACATAAAGGGTTATTACAGTACCTTCCTCGCTCAACAGAACAAGGTACAGCATCAGCAACTGCAGTACACGCAATACTAGCTTTCAAACTTCTTTTTCTCCATCCTGTATGTGCTTCTTCAGGCAAGAAGTGAAGGCTCAAGAGGAGGCAGGATATGGGTGAACATCTCTGAAAAGGTTTTTAGTTTGGGGTAGACTGTCGAACAAACACAGTTTCCATGCTAATAGAACATGCATCCACACCAGCCTGTTTGTGCAAATGCCTCCAGCCAAAGTCAGACACAGAAAACCACAAAGACTAAAATGATGAAACGTTTCCATTTCTGCATGTCATTTTAAACAAACTGTTTCCTGCAAGCTGATTACAATCATTTCAATGAGAAAAAGTTTTGAGCCATGACCTAATTGCAAAAGAAAGCAAGAAGTCAAACGGCGTGTAAGAGTTACCAGCTAATATAAAGTGAGCAAAACACTATTGCAACACCAGGCTGTGCACATTGTGAAAGCCATTTTCCATTTAAAAGCTCAGTTTTAATCTAAATAGGGGGCCAAAACGGCAAGGAAAGGCCATCATATACCCAATTACACACAGTAAAAGATTGAAATAATGATTAAACTATGCTTAGAATTCAAAAAATAAAAAACTAAATTCTGAACGTCCAGGTAGGCATACTCTTTCAGACATGCACCTTTCTTAGCAAATGTTAAGGCAATTTTTAATGCTGGTTGCGCCTCCACATTAAAGTGAATCCTGCTGGGTTGGACCTCGTAACATTTGCAACACTTGCAACACTTTTAAAACCACACAGGTCTGAAGTGAATGTATCGGATACATGTAAAGTAATGATGCATTCATTATTTAATGACCTTCTCTACATGCACGTTTCTCTGATTATGCTGCCATTAAAATTTGAAGCGGTTCCCAGATCACTCTCGCTGACTAATCGGATACGTATTCAGGATTATACTCAGGAATTTAAAATCACGAATGCCTTCTTGTATGGAACTGAAGCTGTCTTTTAACTTTCAAAAAGACTGTAATAGTTAAATTAACTTTAATGTCTTGATTACAGATATTCTTTATTACTACACAAACAATGCTTTTAACCATGAAACTAAAAGCTGATACTTTCTTGCAATCATGAACCCCTTATATGTCAAGTGTGTACTGATTAACCAAACCAATATAAACGCCCACAGATGAAGCAGATGCTGGTTATATATCTGGGATACATCAACGTTACAGCCACTGTAGTTTTTGTAGTCAACACATTGGATGTAGGAGAAATGTGCAGGCTCAAAGACCTGAAAAACCTTGACAAAGGCTAAGTGGTTTTAGCCTGACAACTGGTACAGAGCGTCTAAAGCCTAAATGCTGGTGGAGTGCGCTACGTCAACAGTGGTGAGGACCTACTGACAATAGCACAAGGACACACTGTGAACAGATATTAAGGGATGTGCCGGAACAAGTCTGACTCACAAACTCACTGCCTGTACTTCAGTCGCTCTGGCCTTGGTGAAATTTGTCAAAAGCCAAATTTCACTAAACAAACAAGAAAACGACTTTTATCCACTTCCCCTCATTGAGCTGTGATGTAACTTGTATTGTTGCTAATGTATGAAGCCATTAGAGCTTATTGAGCAAAGCACTGTAGGTCTGGTTGGGGTCATCATGCTAGGGTTGTATGAATGGGTCGGTTATAAAGCTTCTGAATAAGTCCATCAGTTCTGTTTCCATTCCTCTGAATGGTGAATCTGAGCTGCTTCTGCTGCTCTCTTCCTCACATCCCACGCTGTCAAAATCCCTTTTTGATTTTAATGTCACTGTTTTTGCCCAAAGATCTACTGTATCTGCCCACATTCTCCAAATCAGTCACTTCTTAGACCCCAGTGTTTACAGTCATTGTAATTCTGTCACTCTGCCATTAAGATTGTCTGTTATTCAACCCTCTTCCTTCACATCTCCACCTCATCTGGATCGTCTAAGGAGTCTCAGCTGAAGTCTCCATCAGCCATCTGCTAACTCTGCTATGCTAGACTCTGAGGGGGGATCCTGTCCTTATCTCCAAGCCTATCACCTTGCCTAATATTGCATCGGTCCTTCTTCTGCTACCAAAGTAGCTCTGACCTGTCGGGGCACAGACATGGGACCTGTGTTGTTGTCCTGTGGTATCTGGCACTGAGAAGCTGGCTGTAGATCCTGGAGGTTGTTTGGCGGATGGGTCAGCACCTTGGGCTCTAGGTTCCTCAAGCCATTCCTGCTTGGTCTGCAACAATTTTCAGGTTGGTGGTACATGTCAAAGCAATATGCACATGAATGCTGGGATCTGAGGTTTCCTAGCAGATCATGGCATTATAACAAGATGATCAATATTGTGCCTGATTGGTGTATACACGACTGCGGTATTCTGCCTCCTCCAATATATATAGTATCAGAGGTATTAGTGTGAAGGATTTAGCGGGTACATCTGATGAGCAGAGGTTGTGACTGAGTCAGTCTGTTGAAACAATCATCTTCGCTGAATCCTCATCCATTCTCTTTTTTTTAGGGGCTTATTGGCCTTTTATTGAGAATGTGGTTACGTGCTGCTGGGTGGAACATCTTGATCTCCCAGCAGGAGCCACTGATGTTGAAGGATTATCTGTAGCTGTAGCAGCGCTGGGTTTTGTTTTACCACTGTTCCTTCTGCTGACGGCACAAGTGGAGTCTGCAGGAGTCTGAGCTCCTGTGGAACTTGCTGTAGGTGTCCTCACAGATGGAGGTGAACAGCTGGGCAGACTGGAGGTGTCTTTGGAGAAGGGCTGAAACGGAGTGTTGGACTGTGCAAATAAGTATTTGGCAGCATCTGATAAAGTCACACACATTGTACACACGGTGTTGCATAGATTCAGTAATGAGTCCACACACTAACGGCAAAAACAAGGGCCTCTTTTTTTGTTACTGCAGTTCCGAAGTGGTATCGTTTTCAGCTTTAAAAATAAAATACCAGATAACGCCAAGAGGCTATCTTTTATTCATTGTGGGTTACTGATTTAATAATGTCAAATGAGCTTTTTACTAAGTGTCTAAATTGGCAACTCGGCGTGCTTCAATCAGATGAGCCAGACTGCTCACATCAGTGTGAGCTGATGGATGATTCTGTTCTGTTTTAGCTTGGAGGGTTTCTGTGAATGTGGGAATTCTGCCTTTATGTGGCTCTCTGTAGAGATTCGGGTAACTGTGGACTTGTAAAAACATATATAGACCAAGCAGTCATTTGTGGAGAACTTGTTCTTCTTGTCCAGACAGACTCCATGGTGTTGATCAGAACTCCGTTGGGGCCATCTGCTCTTTACTCCTCTTGCCACTGAAGGTAGTTCTTTGGGACTGTTTATGCCTCCCTGATGATGTTGCATCGACAGGTCTGGACCTTTGGTGCCTATAATATTTGTACATTATGGAAAACAACCATTTGAGTGTCTGAGTGCCTGATATTGGATTTTTTATGCCACATAATTATATTTCCTCTCTATTTTTAATACTTAATGCAGTGGTCAGCGTCTGCACACATCAACCTCTCATTTCCTGCTCCTTAGTTTGCAGGATTTTATCATGTTTGAAGTTTTAGTTTGTAGTTCTGCATTTTGCTGCCATTTGGAACTTGAACCAAGAGTTTTATTTGTGGCAACTAGAGTCAATCGGCAATACTAGATAAACATCCAGCTTTATAGAAAATACCTCAGAATAAACCTTCTCATCAAAACTTTAAGTTCACAGCTTACTATTTACATACTGAATATGTCAAAAAACTTAGATACTATAAAGCTGATCCACCTTTGGAAATGTGATGTAGGAAAAAAAAATGTCCGTTCTCAGTTTGTGTCAACATGAGCCAACAAGGTTTCAGGAATTGCTGGATCAGTTTAAATCCATAAGATTTACCGCATTACAGCCGTCAGGAGCCAGCCAGGGGCTAAGAGTTTTTGACATTTTGGTATAGGGTGGTTCATCCCTCAGGATACAGCACTTTAGGCAGCCCTAAGAGAGCATCAGAAGACCTGGGTTTAGGCCTCAGTGCCATACAGCTGTCTCCAGTTGTCCATCTGTCTGTCCTGTTCTTTTTAAAGTTTGGGAAAAAAATGTCCACTTGGAGTCAACGATGAACTGATTTGAGTTTGGTGGTCAAATGTTAAGGTCACTGTGACTTTAAAGAATGTGTTCTTGGACATGATACAAGAACCCATGTAGTAAATATGACATCTTGCACAAATGTCACAAATAAGGTCAAAGGTCAACTTTTTCTAGCCATTATTTATTTATTAATTATTTCTAGCCATAACTCAGTACCAGAAGGAGATTAATTAAATTGGAGAAACTAAGTGTGGGTGCCAAACTGGCAACTGTGGTGATTGTATATTTTCTGTGCTGAAAGGTTGAAGATGTTTGAACCTTCCATCCATTATCTATACACCGCTTAATCCTCTGTAGGGTCGTGGGGGAACCCATCTCAGCCGACTCGGGCGAAGGCAGGGGACACCCTGAACAGGTCACCAGCCTATCACAGGGCTACATATAGAGACAGACAACCAAGCACACTCTCATTCACACCTACGGACAATTTAGAATAATCAATTAACCTCAGCATGTTTTAGCCAGAGTACCCAGTGAAAACCCACGCTAAGGGAGAACATGCAAACTCCACACAGAAAGATCTCAGGCGTCCTAACTGGGACGCGAACTGGGGATCTTCTAGCTGTGAGACGACGCTGCTAACTACCGAGCCACTGTGCAGCCCTGTTTGAGTCTTCATTCTGCAAATTTTCTTTGCAGGAACATCCAAATTGCATGCATTGTCCACAATCTTCTACCACTTTCCATCAAAATTAGCTTCAATGGCAAACTGTAACTTGACCAGTTGGGGATGACATACAAGCACAAGGCGGTAATTGCAGTTATTTTGTCTGGCAAATTGTGAAAAGGTTGCTGCACAACAATATCATCAAGCTCACTTTGAAGCTCGGTTGAAGCCTTATCGTATCTGGCTACAACCTCAAGTATAGATGGATGCATATGGATGATAATGTGCCTACTGAACCTATTAGAAGGTGGAGGAGATCCTTGCTTGTCCGTATGTATGAGAATAATATGCACCGACACTGATCCATCTCATGACGTTCAAATGTGGTGGTTTAACCTCTGCATGAATAGAATGGTGAACTTGGTACAACTAGCTTCAACCAATACAGTCTAATACATCAGACCTGAAATAAATCTTTCCTTCCTCAATGTAGTCATGTTTAGTTTTTGTTTGAGAGGTTTTGATTCAACTGTATATTAAAACTTTTTCCTCTACTTAGCATGTTGTTAAGGAAACGATATAAACTGGATGGACAAAATAAATCCCTAGAACCTGGTCTACAAACATCAGCTACTTTCTAATGAAAAGCCTCCACAGCACTACAAAACAGATCAACAAATGATTGTCTATTAAGACTAACTTTAACACGCTGAATCCACAGATTGTCATTTCTTCATTTTGGCTTGTGTTCACTAAGCTTGCTGTGTCTACCAGCCTCTACTTATGCTAATGTAGATAAACTCATGCTCACTCTAACTTGTACGTAACACACAGACATGAGAGTGATACCGATCACCTCATCTCACTCTCAGTAGTTCCAAAACCTTACTGTCCTTGAGTTATTGTTTGTTATAAGCAATATATTGATTATGCAGTATTGATATTTGCAGTGAATAGAGGCTTCTTCTTAAAGAATGCAGGCAATGTTCTGTATTCTAAGTCTACTCTGTTCCCTATTGTACTTAAGGGACTCTGTGCTCCCTCCTCTCCTGTCCTCATGGCCTGTTTAGTCACAGAGCCGGGGACTCGGAGAACGAGAGGCTGAGGGAGTGCTGCTCCATCATCGCATCGCATTCACCTCAATAGCCGAGAGAATAGAGGCCACAGCGGTGCGGCAGGAGCTGCTTATCCCATCTGTGTGCAAAGGAAAGAGAGTGGTGCTGCAGCAGGAGAACAAGAGGCTGGAAGTAAGAGATGCAAGACACTGTGTGTGTGTGTGTGTGTGTGAGTAAGTAAAGCAGATTGATGTAAGCAAGGGTTTCTGTCCATCACTCATGTTGCCTGCTCCCGACTGTGGGATATTGCTCTCTCAAACACACACACACTGTGAAGCTCAGCACTTTTCCTATTGGCCGCCCCCTGCAGACTATACATCAACTCGCTATGGAAGTATCCCCAAGACCCCACAAGTTATAGAGCTGACACGCACACATGCACGTGCCGGTCCCAATTCATCACTCTAGCTGTGGAACAATCCCACAGACCCTACAAGTTAGAGTTGGAGATATAGATGGCAGTAACACACACACGTATAGCATCGTAGTCAAAGCTGCTATACATCAACCGAGCTACCGCCACCCCTGAACCCCACAACTACCGCTGCTGGAGATATACTGTGGCCAGCACACGTGTGTCTTACAATTTATCACCACCACAGCCAACATTTCACAGGAGCCACAGTATACTTACTACTGAGAAACAGTGTGTGTGTGTGTGTGTGTTTAGAATCTGCACAGAACCTAAAGTTAGTCCTAAAACAAACACTTTAAGAGGTTCATAAAGGCTAAAAACCGCAGCCCGCCTCCTCCGCTTTCTGCAGAGTTAGAATTGAATCTTTCCCTCACTACAACACACACACACGCGCACACACACACACACACACACACACTGCTGTCAAGCCCTATTTCACACAGATTGCCATGGGATGTGAGAGTTATTACAGTGAAGCAGCTCAAGAGAGGCTTGACAGTGAATGTGATGAGAGGCCCAGCAGAGGCTACAGATGCTGCAGGTTGTGTTTACCCTCAGAGAGCGGTGTCACTGAACTTCTGTGTTTAGATGTGTTCTTTTTGCTTACACAGGGCTTTTCTCTTACCGTTGCACACACACACACACACACACACTGCGAGGAGCCACACTGGAGGTCTGCAGCTCGGTGGCTGCTGTGAATGGCTTCACTGTGTGGCTAATTTCTCTGATGCATCTGGGAGCTTGACCACTCCGTCCGATGTAATTGGCCCATTTCGTTTTCAGACAAGGCCAATTTGGTGATCGCGCCATCTGGTTAGCTTCGACATTTTCGGTTGGAAATTTTAAATATGCTGTGTAATGGCGATACTGTGTCTATTTTATGTGTTTTAATAGTTTTTGGATGATAATGGAGCTGCGTGGCGTGAAGCCCTCAGGCTCATCAGGCTTTGGCTGCACAAACACTGCAGTCGTAAAAAGGGATTTAGGGCGCATTTGTTGTTGATCTTTACACAGGATTCCTTGATGATAGACTGAAAAGGATAAAACAATATCAGCCTCTGAGAGACACAGCCGTTCAAGAGGCTCAGGTGAAACGCCTATTCCCACAATCTTACGTAACCCGCAGCTCTTCTTCTGTGGCTTAAAATGGACATGAAATTTCCCTCGCTGAGTCATCAGTCAATAAGATTAACAGCTGCATTAGAAAATATCTGGTATCTGGAGTTGTGTCCTCGGTTTGACTCCCAGGAAGTGAAAGGTAGAAGCCTCTGTGCAAAAACAACTCAAAAGAGAAGTTAACTATGTCTCCCAAAGTGCATTTCGGCATGAATCAGACAATGACAAAGCCTGACATTCTGTCACAGGCTCTGCTGATGGCAGGCAGGATCTGAAGATTATGGCACTGACGGAAAAATAGAAAATCAGACAATATATTTTTCTGTAGATTTGACAAGGTTTGATCTGTGTTGTCTTATGTGAGGAGTAGATGAATGCATGTTAACAACATCAGGTATTCCTTTTGAATGGAGAGAATAGAAGTGTAATTTGGGTTGTTTGTAGTCTTAATGTTGCCAGGCTGGGGAATATTGTGTCTGTTAATAGCAAGTCTTTCAGAGTCAGTCAGCTCTGAAAGTGTTTGGTTAGCCCGGTTTAACCTGCAGGATGTTCCGGGAGCCTCCTATAATGTGTTTTGCTGCCACAAAGGTAATAAATTCATGACGGCTGAAAAGAAGTTCATAGTGTCTCTGAGTGTCTATTGCAGAAAATGAAGCCGGGAGCAAATTTGTCAAACAGCCAGGAATTACAGCTGTCACAGGTGATGAGCTCGAAAGAGTGTCTGACAAACGTTAACTGTCAGAGGAAATGATTCTGGTCGCCTCAAAAGCCTGAAATGAGAGCGGCAGGGCTGAAAGACATGTGAACGAACACATTCATGTAGCATATTTGCATATTTCTTGTCTTACTTCCAGGAGAGGAGACTCTGCTCTGGAGTCAAAGTTTCCCTCCGAGACGAATGTTAAAGCAGATGATGGAAGAGAGGCGTCGTCCTGTATTTGGCTGTTATTATGGATGTTCAGATACAATTTCAGTGTTGTTGTTGTTTTTAAACTTTTTGACCATCTATGTATATTGATATGTGGGGCAGAAATGCTGCCATATATAAGTATAGGTTGTAGAAGGCATGGTTTCTGTTAAAGGACGGATGTAATATCTTGTGGATATTCGACATACTATCCTTTGTCAAAAAGTCAAATGGAAATACTGAAAAATAAATAATGTATCTCTCTGTATATGTCAGTATATAATTTTTCTGTCCAGAGCTCCATTGTAGGGCTGCACGTTTTTAAAAATAAATCAGATATTTTTATTAATATTGAGATCATGATATCATAATTATTGCATTAATTTACTGCATTACTTTTCTTATTGCACTTCACATTCAGATAAATAGAGTTCTGCTCCTTCATGTCTATGTTTTACTACATTCCTGCTAATGTACAAACCTGCATTAAAATACGACTTAAAATAATCTTCACTTGAATTCATAGCATCTCCTAGAGATGAAAAACATAATAAAATTAGAACCAAACGCCTTACATGCTGAACACGTCTTTATCAACTGATACTACAATTCACATAAGGTAACATTAGCTTAGCTACTGTGCACATAGACGTCTCTAATTTCCACTCAGGTACTGCAGCACAGCAGCTCAGACAGACACAAGACCATAAATTACTTAAAAGAATGATTATTGAAGTCGTAAGTACTAAAAAAAGAGTAAAATAAAACATTTGGATGTCAGGTTTACCCTTGTTGAAACAGAGGGGTTGTTTACATGGTCTGTTTTCTAGGACCAGGGCATTTTAAACATCACTATCACTGTTGAACATCTTTATTTAATTATGGGAAGCCAAAATCATGATAGTGATTAATACTCAAATAACTGTAAATCCATACAGCTGTTATTATCTCTCCTTTTTCTTCTCAGTTTTTTTTCTGTTATTTGCTCATTTTGCTGTGCACATCTGGAGCCTGCATGTCAACAAACACTGTGCCTTGTAAATCAAAAAAACAATAACTCAATGTATCCAAGAGCCCCTAAATCAGACAAAATAGTGTCTGACAAACTTCTCTTGTAGATTAGTCATGAAAAATGAGAACCATGCAAGTTTTCTTTTGTGTATTAAGCAGCAAAACAAGTTGTAACATGATGTCTTGGAGGTAATTTGCCTGACTTCATGTTGCTGTAATGTTGATCCTGAAACAACATCACATGCAACCTGCTCCATTGTTATCCAAAAACTATTAAAGTCCATCAGTGAGGCTCACTGTGGGGTGACGTGTTTCTTTATTACCATGGCCACACACACATTGTGGGTTGTTTTTGACTCAGTTCCACATACACCATCTTGCTGCTCGGTAGAGCAACAAATGTGTGTTAATCTGCAGCTGGGGAGCATTTTTGCCTTTATTAGACAATGACAATGGAGTGCTGCCTGGAAATGAGAGGAGGGAGGGGCTGACATGCAGCTAAGGTCCTTGGTGGAGCAGAACTTGCATTTTAAAGAGCCCATAATATGCATTTTGGGTTTTCCCTTTCTTTTCCTGTTATGACTTTTATCACCCTTAAAAGTAAAATATTGCTGGGTCAGTGGTGAATTCTAATCTAATGCAAAAGGGCAACAGGCAGAACGTGACCAGCATCTTGCTGAAGAGGGAAACAACAGTGACATAGTTTTTGTTCAGTGAACACAAAACTCTCTTTTCCAGTGACCCATTTCAAATGGCTCGACAAGTGGTAACAATTGAGTTTGTTTTCACCAAAGCTGTTTCTTGTACATGTAAAAAGGACTGCACAGATGAAAACCCAAACACTGCGTCAAAAGTAGTTACTTTTTGTAATAGAAAAAAAAGCCTGGACTTCAGACAAGGAGTTTTCCGTCACTTATCGTTGTCACCATGTAACACATTAGCATAGCACCTTTCTAGTGGATAGTTTAGTCTCAGACAGAGAATGAGCAGCCTCCTTGAAGTTCAGCATTATGTACCCTCTAGGTCAGTGGTTCTCAACTGGTCCAGCCTCAGGACCCACTACGTCTCTATTAATAACGGTTGCGACCCATGTGTGTGAAGTTTGCTGTTCCTGTTAACAAATTAAGGTATATTTGGGTGTAGTCTCAACGCATTTTGATACAATTTGGGAAAAGTTTGGCTTCTTTTCTGCTCATTTTAGTGCATTTGGATGCTTTTGCCTAGTTTTGGGCATATTTTGGCTCATTTTGACAGATTCTGAGCACATTTTGGTTCATTTTTGCCAAGTTTTTGCTTAAATTTCTCCAAAACTGGCAGAGACAGATCTAGAGGTTAGTAGTGGGCAACTACTGGTGTCACCACCACTAAATATCCTGCTATTCAAAGCAAACTGCGTCTTAAGAAACACGGCCTTCAAAATAAAAGACTTTATACCACTACTTTTTGGGGGAGGAGGGGGGGCATGCTTCTGCGACCCTCTAAAAATGGCTTTGCGACCCGCTTTTGGGTCCCTACCCACCAGTTGAGAACCACTGCTCTAGAGCTGCTCCTGCATGGGCTACATCTCTCTCTTCATACTTGGAAATATAGTACATGCCCAGTTTTTCCTCGCTGTCATCATGCTAGACTTGAGGGAGGGGCTTAAAGAGACATGAGCTATAACAGAAGATGTGCTGCAGCAATGTACAAGCAAGCAGTATAATTAGTCATTTTGAACTTTAAAGAATGTAAATATATATATTCCTGCTGATTCCAAAACATGAAAAATAAACGTATAAATGTGAAGAATAAGGGGTCTTTAAACCCCCTGGGTCAGTGGTGTGACTCAACAGAAATGTTGCTTTGAGTGAAGTCTGAATCCCGGACCACTGGGTTTGAGGCAGCTGTTGTCACCACTGAGTCACACAGACAGTCATATGCTTTTCAAAGAAACCCATCTTCAGGAGGAACCAGAGGGCTCAGAAGTTCATGCCACGTGGACAGACGTGTTATTGTGTTTGTTGATAAAATGAATCTTGCTTTCTGAAAATCCGTCTTTTTTTATTAATGTTTGTAGAAAGCTTCACAACAGAATATTTTGGGCCATTCAAATGTGAATGAGAAAGGACCAAAATATTTCCCTCCCTGAATTTCATGCAGACAAGCACATGGACCTGTGAATGCTGTGGGGGCAGAAAGTAAGAAGCTGTTTGGGACATTGTGCATTTATTGATGGTTTACACCGAGTAAGTCTATGGTAAAAAATGTCAACGGGAGGCCGCTGCCAGTTTCCTCACAAACAATAATACTACAGCAAAATAGACTTGTCCACATAGCCCGGACGCTGATCAATACAGCAGCCTTCTTAAAATTCAGGACTCATGCTTTAATGTGAGCCACGAAGTCAATATTTGATGGATGGGACAGATTTATTTGGCCGCTGGTATTTAACCTGTAGTGCTGGCCCGTGTGGGGAGGTTCCAAACACTTTAGAAGACTTCCGGAGCCTCACAAACTTAAATGGAAATTGCATTCAAGTCGAAAGGACAACCTAAGAAAATAAATGAATACAAAACAATCAATCTTTTATGCTCAGAGCAGAATAATTAAAACATAAAAACTACCACAGAAACAGTGCACTTTGCGTGCCAAGCCATTTTTTGGACCTTCAGTTAGATACAAGAATACTGCATAACCATGGATTATGCATTGGAGTATTAGCACTCATATACACAACATGTACTGTAGAACAGTGGTTCTCAACTGGTGGGTCGGGACCCAAAAGTGGGTTGCGAAGCCATTTTTAGAGGGTCACAGAAGCATGCCCCCCTCCCCCCAGTAAGTAGTGGTATAAAGTCTTTTATTTTGAAGGACGTGTTTCTTATGGCACAGTTTGCTTTCAATAGCAGGATATTTGACACCAGTAGCAACCCACTATTAACCTCTAGATTTGGTTCTGCCAGCTTATTGGAGATATTTAAGCTAAAACGTCCCAAAAATATATGAAAATGTGTCCAGAATCTGTCAAAATGTGCCAAAATATGCCCAAAATTTGGTGAAAGCATTCAAATATACCAAAATGAACAAAAAATAAGCCAAAATGTTCTTCAATTGCATCAAAATGCATTGAGACTACACCCAAATAAACCTGAATTTGTTAACAGGAACAGCAAACTTCAAAAATTTGGGTCGCGACCGTTATTAATAGACATAGTGGGTCCTGAGGCTGGACCAGCTGAGAACCACTGCTGTAGAACCTTATTATGACATTTCCCCCTCACTTCCTCATCTCTATAACCTAGACTTTGCAACTTGTCCTAGTAACTGCCATCACAGCAGTGCCGGAACTCATCCGTGTATGTGCTTCTCAAACTTCTTCAGAGCAAATGTGAGGGTAAAATTCATGCTGGAGGTACAGAATTTTCATGTACTGCAGCTGTTTTCTTGTAATGCACATGCTTATGTAAGACACTCAATAAATGGCGAGAGCATGGGATACATCATTGATTTCTCAAGTCTACATGTTCCAAAGGTCTTTGTAGGTCAAATCAGTTTTGAGAAACGTGGACTGACCCTGAGTGGGTCTGGGTCCAACTATATTCAATAATACTTACTCAGTTCATTAGGGTCGGGTAGTGAGCTGCCACAGGTCTGTGTGCCTGTATGTGTAACACCCATGTACATCCAAGTGGAATCCAGTGATGGTCATAATATTTTAGGAATCGGCAGCCAGTGTAAAAGATATTTTGGTAATTGCATCCACAGATATTGTACTGGTTGGTAAAATGTTGATCTATTGCTCAGTTGCATACAGATTGTTTCCTTGTTAAGCCCATTTCACCACCTGCAGTTTCTATTCTTTCAATAAATTCGTTTTAGAAGCATAAATGATTTATTATTGCTAAGTTTCTATGACCTAATGCATTTGTTTTGCATACAGCTATTGGAGGTGGTGTTGTCTCTCATTTAAATTCTATCCAAGTCACTCTGTCTGTGCTGTGGTCTTTTGTTTTTTTTTCAAAATCTGTTTTGAAATGTCGGGTTTGAGTAGGTTGGAGCTTGGATCAAGACCAGCATTTTAGATGTAGGAAGACCTCTGCTCCTTTATCATGCCAAAGGCTGAATTATATTTGTGCAAGTTAAAGGGGTGTTAACCTCTTGTTTGCAGCAGACTTAGTAGGACTGAGAGTCTGAAGCTCTCTCTGGAGTTACCAGAATTTAAAAGCTGATATACTGACAGATATTTCTGTCTTGGTACAGACTCCTAATTACATACAGACTGAGTGCCAGGTTTTACAAACAAATCAACTTGGCAGTTTCTCAACTACTTAATGGTCACAGTGTTTCTGAATTACCTCACACCTAGTTTGGTGTTTCTGTACAACAACTTCTTATTTATTGGGTCATTAATTCGCTGATATCATAATATATAGCAATAAGTAGGCATGTCTCCAACAAGTTTGTTTTTGTCAATCAATATTTAGTAACTGCCACTAACAATATACACCCCAAGTATTGTACATTAACTGTAGTACCTAGTTTAACCAACAGGTGGAGTCTCCTACTGTTTAATACTGTAGTGAGAGAGGAGACGGGCACTTCTCAGCTGGCAAGCAGAGAGCATTGTGAAGGCTTAGCTAGCAATGGGTCACCATGACAAAGACTTCTGGGATGCTTAATGACCTCCAGCCAGAGCCCCTGTTTTCAGGACAAGCCAGAATTGACTAGGACAGTGTTCTAATATCCTTAAGGTGTATATATAGCAGAGCTGCCATTGTGGCTCATATCATATGTCCACTAACTGAAACAGCAATATCAGCTGAGGGTGAATGTCTGCAGTGCTCAAGATATGTCATCAGTTTATCAATAAATAATTGAAAATGCGGTAGAATGTAATTGTTTTTTTTTATTTTAAATGCATCCCTAACATCAGGCCACAAGCCAAAATGTGCAGAGCTCACACAAAGGCCAGAAAGGAGGGTCTAGCCATCTAGAGTGTCTGCTTCCAATGTGTTTCGACCAAAAATGTATGATGTCTTCTGTGTTAACTCTGAGTTGACATTGAAAACCAGATTCTATGCTCATTTTCAGCTTGGGAGTAAATGCATCACTCTCTTCGCTACATCATCTCAAATGGTAATTTTTAGTTTTTATATTAGGAGTTGGTTCATCAAGAGTGTCGTGGATATAAACACAACAATTTACATTTTGTCTTTGGCAGCGTCCTGGAAGTTAGGTTGAAATCTGCGTTTGCTAAATTTGAATGAAACTTTCTGTTGGCATGAGCTGAAAAGTCATGACTCACCAAGGTCTTTAGGAGCCTTTAGAGTTATTCATAAACCACATTTCATACATTAAGTTGTTCTGCTCTGGACTAAGAAATAGCTGAAAAGAACATTGTCATTAGCACATGGCCGTTTCAGGATACAGAGCGCAAATACTTAAGAAGCTTTTAATCTCACTGCAGATGAAGAAAATACAATAAATCACACAACTGAATAAAAGCACAAGGGCAGGACACTATAGATAAAACCTTTCAGGTCAGGCCACAATGTTGTTTTCAATACATATTAAATCTGCATATCTGTTATTACAATGGTGTGATTGTATCGTGACAAAATCATGCTTAAATTAAGGTTTGCTCGTCATTTATATCATAATCACAAGAGAAACAATAACAGCCAAAGTTTGACTTTTTGGAAGTTTCCTTCCTCTGATCAGGTATTGCAGTGGTGTAGTCAGTGCAGGTGAAACATGCAGCAGCCTTCAATACTTGTCATCTCCATTTCCATATAATTTCCATTTTGTATAGTAGGCAAGAATGTATCCAAAAGATTGAAAACAAGAGTGTGGAGTTCTCTCACTTTGTCTTTTCCAATTTTACCCTTGGTTTATCTTAGATGTATGCAGGCGAGAGCAAAAGTTTATGAAATGGATACACCTCTGACATCCCATTCCTTGTTCCGACAGCAGTGTGAAGATTAAAGCTGTGCCGTGAAGGGTTAAGAATGAGATTTACTGAACCTGTAATTCACTTGAAAATGTTTTGCCATCTCATTTTGCGCTGTCAAGCCGCATCCAGCAGTTAATCAAAACATATCTGTATTTGGCAAAGGGTGGAAATGCATAACAAGATTAATTTGACTGCATTAGCATATGCATTTGACAAGTATTTGTTGGTATCTGTGGAGCTGCCTACCTTTCATTTCATTAAACACCCTCACTTATCCTCTCCATGGATGCCATCTTCCTTTCTCCTCCAGTCTGGTCATGAGTAATGAGAGTCACACGGGAAAGTATCTGTGTTCAAGGTTCCCCATAAACTGTCCTGTTTGCTCTTTTCAAGTTAAAATATTCCATTCATGGTTGGGTAAAGTTTGGGTCAGATTTAGCATCAGAAGATATGTCTTTTTGTTATTAGGCCTAAAGTTGGGTTCAGTTTAAGGAAAGAGGAGAACACATCGTCACATCAGGGAAACAGGCTGAACTTCCCCCAGAATCTACTCCCAAGCCCCCAACCGGTACCATTGGTCAGCCATGAAAGTCTCTTACTAGCTGGCCTGGTCACCATGGAAACAATAGGTGCAGACAATGCCTCTTTTGTGTCCAAAGTTCGTGTACATATTTGAATTTCAGACTTCTCCAAAGCAGGATTCAATTTGAAAAATGTGCAGATTTACCTTGTACCTGTGAATGCATAGGTTCATTTCTATGATTGAAATTACATTTGTTCTATATTGTGGGTTTCATGAATCTGTGGTGCTTGTATCTGTACCTAGCTGGTGTTATTGGAGATCTTTGAGGATTTTAAAAGTATTTAGTTCTTTAAAAAAGAGAAAAAAACATAAGTACATATTTGCATATGCTATGTGTACATATGTGAGCATTTCAATGGGCCGTGCATCTGCCTACAGTGCACTGCTTACACACAGGGCTTTTGGCCACAACAACGCAATCACTGCTCCCCACCCAACCTATTTGCAAGATTTGGTCCCTTGTGGCCTCTTCCTCTACTCCGAAATGAAATTCAAGTTGAAGGGTTGTTGTTTTGACACAGTTTAGGAGATTTGTTGCTGTTTGCAGATGGTGCTCAACATGGTTCCATAACAGGACTCTGAGGGAGCATTGCAAGTGTTGCAGAAGCACTGGGAGCAGAGTATCGCTGCACAAGTGGACCACTTTGACGGGGATGGGGGCCAAATTTTAAATTAGGCTGCTTCAATAGGCACAGTCTCAGAACCTTTTGATCATGCCTTGTATACAGATGCAAGAACAATAACAGTGATTATCTCACAACAGCAGCATATATCAAAGTCTGGGACACATTTGATCCTACATTCACAGACTGTTCTCATACTAAATGTGTTGTATCTGGGAAAAATGTGAATATCACATTGGTATACACTGATGGCAGTGACATCAACATATAACTTTTGGTTATCTTTTGAGGTGCATGTAAGCAAGAATGCCCCGGATTAGTGAAGAGGAGCTCTTCTGTAACCAGAAGTAGAACGCCGTGTTTGTGCTTTAGAGCTCGACATCAGTTAAGAACCATTTTACTTCTGGTTGTGGTGATTGTTAAAATGCTTTGGAAGGTACACAGCTGGGATTCCAGCTCTCAAACCCTCTAAGATAAAAATGATT
This sequence comes from Dascyllus trimaculatus, assembly GCA_024666655.1. Lineage (NCBI taxonomy): Eukaryota > Metazoa > Chordata > Actinopteri > Pomacentridae > Dascyllus > Dascyllus trimaculatus. Next base: position 7,251,348 of record CM045457.1, on the reverse strand, counting down.
CATGAGTGCAGAATTCGATAAGGAATCCTCATGGAAGGAAGACCTCAGGCAGATGCTGTCTCACAACTTAAATCCACTGCAGATACTTCTTATGCCAGCGAGCGTTTTGTGTGAGTAGGTGTTCTCATTGTCTGCACTTTACAGGCCCTTCATGCATCATGTATCCGTCCCTTTCAAGATAACATATGAAACCAGACAAGAATAATGGTAATTTATTACCAGCCATGCCTCACCTACCACACATAATCACATGTCCCCACCTGTTGTGGCTCTTGAGTTCAACGTGACGTGACAGAAGAAAATCACACGTTTGACCTTGTGCTTGCTGGGTGTGGGTTGATGGAGACACTGTAATGCATCAACACCCCACGTCACATTTGTGCAGACTGATAAATTGACATTGAAAAGCTGGCAAGCACAGCCACCCATCTGCAATGACTCTCAAGGATTAGATTTTCAGTCTGCTCGGTGTGGGGATTAAGGTTTCCTGTGTACATGCAAGGATGGCATTAGTTTGATCTAACAGACACAGAGCTGAATGTCCACATATTTCTTAATGAAGTTCTCTGTCGGTACATTTCATCTGCACCCTGCCGGCTGCCTTCTATTTCTCTCTCCTTGTATTTTCCCAGATTCATGGAGCTCTTGCAGGCTGGGATACTTTAGAGGCCAAAAAAAAACTATCTTTTTGAGTCAAACTTCAATAAAACTGAAATATATTCCCCTCCAATACCTCTGCTTTGGGAAGCACATTTTTCTGTTCATTTTCTCTGTGAACATTCAGAAACACCTGAAATGTCTGATCTCACATGAACCAGTCAGCAATGAAATAAATCATCTTTCAAAAGTATATTAAGCAGCTAAAAGTCTGGGCTCCTTTCAGACGGAGTCAAAGTTTTTCAGCAGGGAGAGTTTATAGGGTGATTGATCAATATGCCTTTTCCATATTACATGTTATCTAGCAGCGCCAGGTTAGTCAGCCGGTAACCTCTATGGCACAGTTTTGGAATATCAATTTGTGAACTCTGCAACTGGTAAGAACTTAATATTACCTGGTGGGGTATCTTTTGAAAAAAAAAAAACACGGATAAAAAACAGTTCAATATAACATCTCAAAGTTAAAATGGAAAAGAGGTAAGTTACTCTTAACAAGCAAAGACACCAGCATGATGCTTTTGATTTCTGGTGCACCACATTAGTTAATACAACAAATGAAAATGACAAGGACAGAAATGACTGGACTAATTGCAATCAAGAAGTTGTTGTAGCTGCAAAAGAGACCTTCATCCTGCTCAGCTGGTGGTTTGGTCAACTCTTCTTAAGAAAGGTGCACTAAATACCTCTGGTTTGTTAGACTGATCTCTTTCATAGATGGTAATTTGAGCAGGACTCATAGCAGCCACTTCAGAATCGTCCAGTACTTCTGTCTGATCTTTTCTTGGTGCTTTTAGATGTGCTTAGATATGTATAGATGCTGTTTATCCGGTTGGAAGAGCCATAGCCAACAACTCAGACAAACCTTCTGACACTGGTCAGCATGTTTCACTCCATAACACCTCAGTAATCTGATTACATTGTGCCCTGTGCAGATCCAAGGCCTCCAGTGCAGGATACAGTAAAGCAGCAGCAGCATAACACAATCCTCCATGTTTCACAGGGAGAATACTGTTCTTTTCCTTCAAAGCTTGTTTTTTTTTTTTCAGTGTAAAAACCAGCCCATGTGACTTCCCGAAAAGCTCTAATTCCGTTTCACCAACATAACATTTTTTTAAGTTTCTCCTTCAGAATTTGAGGCTTTCTGGGTCTATTACCATGGAGTCCACTTTTATTCGGAAAGTGACCCAGAGAGCAACCTGACCTTGCTGTACCTTGATCTTGAAGGCCGTCTTCTATGTGTTTCAGACGTTCCTTGTTTGGCTACAGTCCCATGCTCCATAAACTTCTTAATATTAACAGCTGTGGTCACTAAAAGATCAGGCTGCTTGGAGATGGTCTTGTAACTTATACCTTTATCATGCTTTGCAAGTACTTCCCCCCTTATCAGACAACTCTTTTCTCTGCTACTTTATTTAACTAGACTTAATGGATGATTATAAAACTGAAGACTCCTGTGACATTAATTAAAGACACTTCTTTGTTTTAGATATGCTGAAGGAGTATTGTCTCTGAAAGGTGGAAGGTTACTCTTCCATAGACTATCCATCATAATTGAGCATGTCCTTTCCATACCATGTGCTTTAATCTGCTGCTAAAAGCCTACACTCCTCTGGTTCCAGGCTTTCCACGAGATTCTGGAACCCGGTTTCAGAGATTTGCTTTCAATTTAGCCACAGGAGCATTAGTGAGCTTGGTTGGCCAATAAGACCTAGCTCATGCTAGTCTGGCTAGAAGCTTGCATGTCAACTCTCACAGGTAAATCACATGTTTGTGCAGCAAATTCATAGTTTTCAAAACTGGGTTGCAGACATGCCAACAAGTAAAACTAGTTTCTTGCATCTAAATTGGCACTCACTTCTAAGATTATTTTTAGTGACTAAAACAGGTCAGATGTTGTGCCACATTTATAAAGGATCAGACTGGTCAGTCACAACCACATCAGAAACACTAAAAGTGGAGTTAAATAATAATGTGTCCCATCAAACTGAAAAAAAAAACTGCTCAGGAACAGTTTGAAGAACATGACAAAGAGCAAAGGTCAAGGCTCAGTGTCCAAACTCCACAGAATCCAATCTGATTGAACTAAAACAAGCCTGTTCCATGGAGACCCCAAGGTGGAAAGGATGTGCCGCCAGTGACACAGGACACCACCAGAGGTCCGGTGTCTCGACAGGTCAGAGTGGATTTGGTAAACTGAGGGCAACTTCCACAATATTATTGCAGTGGGTTTAAATGTTCTGGCTGATTGGTGAATGTTCCTCAGTTCCTCACGAGTTAACTACATTATTAAAAGATTGTGACATAGCATGCTCTTAACAATTCCCACATGATGGAATGACAAGGATACACCTCTATAGTTCCTTAATAATAACAACAATAATAATAATAAATTTGATTTAAAAGCACCTTTCAGGACACTCAAGGTCACTGTACAAAACCAAAATAAGAAAAAACAGATCAAATATAAGTAGGATTTTTAAAAAATAACAGAAAAACAACATAAACTAAAAAGGGGGAGGGACGATGCAAAGCAGTTACAGAGAGTAGGCGAGTCTGAACAGATGAGCTTTGAGTTTGGATTTGAAGATGGGGAGAATGGCAGAGTTACGGAGGTCGGGCGGGACTGAGTTCCAGAGCTGGGGAGCAGAGCGGCTTAAAGCTCTGCTCCCCATGGTGCTGAGGAGGACAGAGGGTACAGTGAATCTGAGGGAGTGGGATGGAGTGACAACATGCAGGAAGTCAGAGAGGTACGGAGTGGCGAGGTTATGGATCTACTTGCGGGTGTACAGCAGGATTTTGTGGATAATTCTGACTGACCTGAAGTCAGTGAAGCTGCTGTAGGATGGGGGTAATGTGGTGGAATGAAGTGGTTTCAGTAATGATTCGGGCGGCAGTTTACGGAAGGACTTTTGAGGGAGGCCGAAGAGGAGGGAGCTGCAGTAGTCCAGGCGGAAGGTGACAAGGCTGTGGACGAGGACGGTGGTGGTGGTGTTGGGGGTGAGAGAGGGGCGGTGACGGTTGATGGTGCACAGGTGGAAGTAAGCAGACCGGATGATGTTATTGATGTGAGACTGAAGTGATAGTGTACTGTCATGGATGATACCCAGACTGAAACTGAGGTGCTGACGATGGAGAGTGAGAAACTATCAAGTTTAGATAAGGTGGATTTGGTACCAATGAGAAGGATTTCAGTTGTATCGCTGTTTAATTTTAGAAAGTTTGAGGTGAACCGTGATTTTATTTCAGAAAGGCAGGAGGTGAGGGAGTAGGGTGGGAGTGTGGAATTGGGTCTGCAAGAGAGGTAGAGCTGGGTGTCATCTGCAAAGCAGTGAAAATAGATGTTGAATTTACGGATGATAAAGCCGAGGGGGAGGAGGCAGGTGATGAAGAGGAGGGGCGTGGTGACTGGGGAGGGGTCTGATGTGACGGACTCGAGCTGAATGAATGAGTGAAGGCGGGTGTGAGTGATACCAATGGAGGAAAGTCTACTGAGGGAGGATGGGGTGTGAAATGGTGTCAAAGGCTGCGCTCAGGTCAAGGAGGATGAGGATTGAGTGTGAACCGGTGTCAGCTGTATGTGGAGAGATCGTTGGTGATTTTGATGAGGGCAGTTTCAGTGCTGTGAGGTGGGCAGAAACCAGATTGGAAGGGCTCGTAGAGGCTGTTGTGCATGAAGTTGAGAGGAGGCTATGTTTTTTCAAGAATTCTGGAGATGAAAGGTAAATTGGAGATAAGGCGGATACCTGGTCTTCTCAGGATTGGGGTGACAGCTGCAGTTTTAAAAAGTGAAGGGAAGTAAGGGGGCATTAAGGAGTGGGGAGTCTGGAGTATGTTATTGAGCAGTGAGAATAGTGATTTGGTGTTTCCTTTGTTGCAGTTGATGAGACCGGAGTAATAATCAGATTTACTGTGTGGTAGAGTCCTTGTAATAAAGTATGTGTATTTTGTACATGTCTTTCATTGTCCGGAGTTCAGGGGTGCACTGGGGGCAGTGGGTGAGAAAGAAACAGTCTGTGTCTCCAGTGGGGCAAGAGAGTTGAGGATGCTGTGTAAGCCATTGTTGTAGAGTGCTGTAAGGTCGTAAGGGTTTGAAAGATAGTCCGGGATCGTGATATTGTCAATTCTGGAGCAGAGAGTGTCAGCATTAATGTCCTTTACATTCCTGAATGAGATGAGATGTGGAGGTTTGATTGCAGAGAGGCAGAGTGCAGCGATAAATGGGATGAGGAAGTGGTCCGTTATGTGGAGTTCATCAGAAGTGCAGTTGGAGGGGGCGAGGCCAGAGCAACAGATTGAATCCAGTGCATGTCCTTTGGTGTGTGTCGGAAAGTCAATGCATTGATGGAGTCCAAAACTGTCGAGGCATGATAAAAGATCTCTGGTGAGGGGCACGTTACTGTTGTCAATGTGTATGCTGAAATCCCCCAGCAATATTATGTTAGATGATTGAGTGATTATTTTTACCAAAATAAAAGTCAGCCTTTAGTCAATCTATTTCTTCAATGTTTGTGAAAAACACAAGTTGCTCCTAAGAGCTACTACTTCAACTTCAGTGTCAAGTCAAAGTGGCTTCAGCGACTCCATTAAGTCACTTCCTGCTTGACTAAACAAGAAATGAGCGAACATTAGGCTAATTTAATAAAGTTGTAAAGTATGACGACTGAGTTTGATTATCAGTCAAAGTTGGTGATGCTGGGCATGAGGGACCCTGCCGTGACAAAACAGGAAATGCCCAAACATAAACTGCTCACACAAAGTCAGAAACATGCTGCTTGGTTTTATTTCAACTGATTAAAACCTCGTTTTACTCTGCAGGACGCTCAGCAGGAGAATCTGAAATAGTGGCTTTTTTTTTAAAGTATGGACAGAAGTTTCTGGAGCGATAGCCAGGTTTCTGATTTTCCATTTTACAGCTATTGTAGGTTAACTAACCAGATTAATCCTTCTCTAACAAGCCTAATAAACCGCATTCATTATGGCAAGGATCATTAGGCTAACAGGCGTCACTTTGGTCCGCTGGTATACTGGTGGATTTTCATGGCTAAGAGGAGCCTCAGGGAAAAGCCATAGAAAAAATATCATTTAATGCTCCTTTAATAATCATATCCCCTGCAGGAGTGGATGAAGAGAAACGGAGCTTCACATTTCAGCTGTATGTGCCCAGAAATAATCACCTTTAAGTCTGTCTTATGGTGATGTAAGTTTATTATTAGAATATGACTCATGAGGGGCAGCTGCCTGTATTCCAAAATTTAAATATATTCACAATCTATGTATTTTTATTGCTTTTAATTGTGTTTAAATGGAAACACAAAATTCTAGTTGTACTAGTATTTAGCTAGACTGGCACCTGTATACTTCCTCCGATAACCCGCCTGGTTTTTTTTGTTTGTTTTTTAATATTAACTTCTTTTTCTCTGTCAGTCATTTATTTATTTCATTCTTGACTCTGACGTTTTATCTTTTTGTCTATGTACAAACAATTTCTGTCATATTATTAGTTTTACACTCATCTTTTTTTCACATCACACAGTGTCTTTTTTACGTCAGAGTGCTGCAGCTGAATTTAAACATTTTGAGACAACAATGAAAATGAATTAAGCTTAAATGAACCTAAAGTGCACTTTCACAGCTGGTCTGTCCAACGTGTCTTTTCATAAGTACAATGCTATAAAAGCCTGAAATGAGCTTCGTCACTGAGCATTCTGTCAAACTGAAGTATTACTCTGCACAGGGACTCTTAAACTGTTTCCAGCCTGGGATCCAAATGAAATTCAGCCTGGGACCAAAGAGAAAATTTGATTCTGTCGCCCCGGCACTCAGTCTCATTACAACATATTAGCTCCCTCGTCATGTGGGAGCGCAGCAGAAATTTCAGCTTAGGCGCACAATTACCGGCCTTATCAATAGGCGAGCCAGCAGGTGAGTGGGAGTGTGATATAAATTCATTTGCATTGTAAAGCACTCTCAAGGTGAATTACAAAAAAAATAACAGAATGCACCTTTTATGTGATTAAACTTCTTGTGGATGGAAACAAAGATGTCAAACCAAGTCAAGTGACTGAGTTGAAGGTCGCTGAGTTGAACTGATTTTGCAAAGGGTGCCCATGAACAACACACCAATGGATGTCATATTTTTGGAGGACCTGACAGTGATGGTGCCACCGTGGCTTCTTGTCTAGGATTTTTAAAGCCTGGTTGTAGAGCTGTCTGAGTGGGTTTAGGACAGTCAACCTGGCTTGGGACCAAGATTAAATACAGTATATGTAAGAGATGATCATGGCATCTAAATATGATTTTACTGCTTCAGATGAGAGTGAATTTCTGATGTGGCGGAAGTTCACAATGTTGGATTTTAGTACACGGCATGCTTTTTTGACATGTTTTTTGAAGCTGAGGTTGGGGTCCACAGTGACACCCAGGTATTTAAATTCCTCGACATTTTTATTTATGTGGTTGCCTACGTAGATGTTGGGACACTCATTTTGGTTACATTTGTTAGAAAAGTACATTGTGACAGTTTTTTCTGTGTTCAACGTGAGGTGAGGCATGTAAAACCACTCAGTAGCCTTCTCCATCGCCACAGATAATTTGGCAGCAACCACATGGGCGTCTTTCCCGTGAGCAGAGATAACTGTGTCATTAGCGTACATCAAGATCTCCACACCATCACAGTAGCTGTTCATAATAACAATTGTTTAGTGTTTATTCACAAGATGCTGTATCTGTTTTGCCACACTTCTTTCAGTATGTTCAGCTGTTTAGTTCTTTGACTTTCATGTCTTTTTCAGTCACATTGAGTTTTCGTCTTGAAACCAAATGCCCCTAAAAATCCACATTCTGCCACAAACGTCTCATCGGGTCCAAAACTTGAGTAATAAAAGTCAACCATGTATAGATATTTCAAACTAGAGATCTTTTTTATTTAATGCTTTTGACTTCTCAAGTTGATTAATAAATGACACATGTAAATTCTCCTTGATGTTGGATTTCCTCCCTTTTTCAAATGTATTCTTTTGAGAATCATTTATTAAAGCCCGTCCTCGGTGACAGCCCTGCAGTGAAGCCCAGCCACGCTCACAGACACGTCAACCCCATCAAAGCATCAATCCTTCAATCTTTTCGTTTTAAGAAATTCTCTGTCTCCATCTGTTTCTGCACCTCATCAAACAATCCCTCACTCTCATTCACTTCTTCATTACCTCAGCTTGACCTCACACCTTTCCTCTGTATGCCCCACTTTACACACATATATACTACAGTAAATACGGTGATGGACAAAATGAAAGCGAAACCTCTTGTTGAACAAGAAACCAATATGAGAAGATAGATATAAATAAACAGCATACATCTGTGTCCCTATTATGCTCATAGATCATTTTTAACTCTATTACATACAAACTACTACCACCATGCTAAAGGCCCCACAACACCACAAACTAACTCAATTCATCCACACATTCAGTTTGCAGGATCAAAGTGAATTAAGCGAATCAGGAACATGTTAACTCTCTGCAGCAATCTTCTCTAAGCTAACTTGAAGTGTTTGCAGGCTTGTTAGCTCTGTTGCTAATGGGATTATAAGTTAGCATATGTTTTTCAAAGGGAGTATTTGTACTATTGAATGCTGTCTAACTTGGGAATGCAAACTCTATTATACAATTAGAAGAGCAAAATTGTGTAGAATTTGGCTTGAACGGTGCAGCAAAGCTAATGGACTCCTCCAAGTTTTGAGCAAAATCAGCCGAACAAGCTGCTATTACTGTGTTTTCAATACCAGTCTGGACTTAATAGAAGGCTACATGTCCTTTTTGGGCTTACACCACACTTGCAATGATAGCTGCTCAGGACCAAACAGGAGCTATTACACACCAGTGGTTCTGCATGCACAGATAACCCATATGGTAAATGGTATATGTTGCACACTTTCATAGGCTTTTTACTTGAGTTAGGGTCTCCATGCCCTTCACAATGTGTTCCTCATTCATACACGCACTCAGTGGTGTAATGTTGCTTTGTGACCTGTGGTTGTGCAGCTGCTGAGCTGGTTTCTGGATATCCAAATGGCAACACTGACTTCAACATGCTGACATTCATCAGGGTCAACCTGCTGACCATGTGCATGAGCAATCATGGACCGGCAACAACCTACTATTTCTACACCCATACAGCTCTAGAGTCAAGAACCCTGAAGAGTTCAAGCAGGAGATGATACTCAAGACACAAGATATCTCAGGTTCAAGGCTCTTAATGACCACAAGCGTCTATATGTGAAGAGTACATTTTGCAGTGTCCTTTCTTCACCGAGCCATCCTCATGTGAAACCAATTCTACATTTCACTTCATTTAGCAGACACGTTTTATCCAAAGCAGCATACATAGGTAGGTAGGCATTAAGGACCTTGCCTAAGGGTCCTCACTGGATAACTGCCACCTGACCGGGATTTGAACCACACTAAGGAACACTGTTGGACTTTGCAGGCTCAAAAGCTTGTTGCTGGTTGAATATACTGCAGCTCTGCAAATTATTGCTGCCCAGTCCTATAGGATGGGCCAAATGTGTTATATCTTCTGCTGATTTGCTGTAAATACATTTACCTTGGAATTATTTAATGGTGATTTTATTAGCTGAGTAATATCTACCTCTTACCTATACAGCATTAGCCGATAGACCGAAACTTAAAAATAAAAAAACAAAAGAAACCATCTGTGGTTAAAAAGCTGGACTTTTGTTCCAGTTACCGTTCTTACAAAGGGAAAGTTTGATAGGCTTTACAGCACTTAGTTTTCAAGACGTCCTCAGTGAGCTATTGACTCTGATGCCAAACAGCTGAAAAGAATCTGAAAGAAGTCAGTTGAAGAACAGGAAGAATCTGCATGTCAGCGTTTGCCAAAGTTGAAATTGGTTTGAGCATATCAAATGAAGCTCCAGGAAAGATCAGGAAGGAAGACTTTGGCCCAAACCCAATCTCCATCCTGAGGCCTGACCGATAAACTCTCATAAACCTAACAGACGTCACAGCTCTAATGTTTGAGTGTGAGTTGTAAAATGGTATAAAAAGAAGGAACAGGACCAACTATCATGACAGCACATGTATCTTTGAAAGAACGCATCGCCATTCAAAAGAAAATTTGGACCCATGCTTTATTTTCAGTTCCATCAGTTGTTCAGTTGGTCACTTCCTGTTTGTGACAATAAAGTGTTTATACATTTTAGTAAACTATCAAACGTCAGGAAAACCATGATCATCTGTAAATCATATGTGTCCTGATACTGTCACTGACAGATGAACTTCCTAGTGGGTTTCTTCCATGTCCGGTTTGTGTGCATTTTGTTGGAGCAGGTCAGCTATGTTTATATGTCACCAATTTGAGCTATGGAACTAGTCTTTCAGTTTCAGTTTCAGTTTATTTGCCATTTGCAGTTAAAAATACCACATTGGAAAAGAGGTGCAAGTAGCTCAAGTGCCCTGTCAAATCATTCATACAAAACATAGACTCACAAACAGCTGCCAGTAATCAATATATGATAAAAGTCACAGTAAAAATGCTAATATATGACAAATATCGAGCAAAAGGGAAATGCCCTGTCAAGATGCATTATTTAAAGACACCACAGCTTGGGGGAAGAAACTTTTCCTGTGGCGAGAAGTACCACATTTAATGGCATGATAGCGCCTACCCGATGGTAGAAGCTCAAACAAGTCCTTAGCCGGATGTAGCGGGTCATTTACAATAGCTACTGCCCGGGACAAAAGTCTCTGTTTGTAAATGTCCTCTAAGTTGGACAGTTCAATGCCGATGCTCTTACTGGCAGAGCGGACCACTCTGTTCAAAGCTTTCTTTTCTTTGGCTGTGGCATTCCCAAACCACACTGTGATTGCATTGGTTAAAACACTTTCTACGCCACACCGGTAGAAATTTAAAATAATTTGCTTATTGAAGGTAAATTCTTTCAACTTCCTCAGAAACATCTGCAGATCTGTGGACTCACTGAAAGGGCACAAAATAGCACTGAAAACTCCACATCAGAGCCTTCATGCACGAGATCATTTTATGTGGGACCGCCGTGAGCCCTCATGCATTTTGTGGGAACGCACCTCAAGGAGAAGCTTCAAATATGCAGTGAAAGGGTCGCATTTTAACCCAAACCATGACGTTTTTCCAAACCTTCACCAAGTAAATTTGGTGCTTAATCTTAACCAAGCATCCAACATGTGAAAGTGTCGAACAAAGCGTGACATTTTCCAAGTGTCGACACTCTGTAAGGCTGGTGTTTCTGTACAGCTCATTGTAAAGCTAGCCCTTTAAAACTGATGATTTCTCATATTCCAATAACTTCTCCTTGTTAAGTGAATTTAACACAATGCAAAACTTAGACTGGGCCTTAATAATAGTTATTAGGGTTTGTAATTTGCACATTTCTAAAGGTTTCTGTCAGCTGAGTGGGACCAGCAGAGTTTACCCTCCTTTAGTCTCCACTTCATCTCTCTAACTCCAGCACACACACACACATGCTTCAGCTACAGTCATCCTCAGTGGCCTGTGATTGACTTGACAAATGTGCTGTGGAGCAGCGCTCTGACAATATATACCCACCTGGTCTCATGTGGAAACCTGCAGGCTTTTCCCTTCAGCGACTCCTTCACCCCATCAATCACAGCTGAAATCTGAGGCGCCCATCACTCTCAATAAAAAAACAAACTAAGAAAAACCCGGATGTCGCTGTCACCACCATGTGCAGCGTTCTCTGTCATCATTATCCCTCCTGATATCAGTCGGGTGATGTACTCAGATTGCAGGTGGGTCTCGCTTTGAGTTTACTCTTAGATGCCTTCCAAAAATGATCTGGAACATCATATTGCTGCTCCAGGAGATGTCTTTTTTTCTCACTCGGGGAATCTAACCAGAGCCGGACTAGTCCTGTCAGGCCCTGACACGGAGAAAATCATCCTCACCTTTCCGTCTTTACGCCTGGCCTGCTGTCACAGCCTGCTGACAGCATTCAGTCGGCTGCAGTAAGGCCACTGCAGTTGCTGAGAACGCTGCCTCCGGGCCTCTGATTCCTCCACAGGTCCCATATCACTCCTATCCCGGCTCCTTTACACTCACTTCTACTTTCACGGAGTTAAGGTGCTGCTTCGCAAACCGCAAATCAGTCATGCCATGGTGTTGCTCTGAGTTCCATAAGGGAATTACTTTGGCCATTATACAGCTCAGCAGCAGCCCTTCGATCATCAAAGGGCTGCTGTCTGTTCTTTAGACTCAAATCAAAAGGAGATGGAACTTTTAGTGTGCAGAAAAGAAAACTTCAGTCGTAGACAAACCTTGCCAAGTATACGCTAATGTTAAATCTGTGCGTGCAAAATGCTGTCCAACGTAGCTCATGTGTTTTAGTCATTCCGATCCTTATTGTAAACATCTTCTACACACAACCAGAACATGCAGTCTCAATATCGCTCAATTAATATCAGGTATATAAAGATCGACCAAATCTTAGTTCAAAAGGTTGTTGGATCCAATCAGCATTTTTAAAAAAAGTGCTACTTTGGCTCTGATTCAGTTGCCTCTCAATCTGTTGTGACTCTGTGGTCTCAGGAAATGTCTGATCTGACGTGTGACCAACCAGCACTGGAGGATAAATGCTAAAAAGCTCTTTTTTAATCAACACGTAAACAAACAGACATTTAAACAACAACAACAAAAAATGTGTTGAAGTCTTTATTATTCTATATGTTGCCAACAAGATTTTCCCTTTTTTTCACTGCTAACAAATATCAGTTTTAAATATCAGTTTTCAGCCTCCTTGATTACAAATAACTGCATTGATATCAACCATTAAAAATCTATTTTGCTTGGCCCCTAATGTACAGCGTTCATACACTCAACCACCTGTGTAATCTAATGTGTTCAATGCAACAGCTCTGCTATACAGTTTACTTTCACAAAGTCTATACAGTTTCACCTTTCATGTATGTTAGTCAGGGAGACAAACACCTAATACACTTAAAAACATACATAATGCCATTCACTGCAGCCACTATAGCCTCAATGATCAACAAAGTAGCATCTCTCTGAGAATGTCAGCTGCCTTGGAAATTACTCTAAGCTCCCAAATAGTGTCAGAGAGAAGAAAAAAATCAGGGTTCTAATCTTGACTAAGAAAACAAACACGCTGCTGGGTTGTTGATGAGTGTTTTAATGCATACAGTATGGTGAATAACACCACAGCATTACAATGGTGAACAGAAAGAGCCCTGTTAGAGCCCGATATGTAACAACGACCTGAAATGTATCAGCAACCTGAATTGTTATAAAACAAAATGTAATAAAACCCAAAATGTAGTAACTGGTCGATAATTTAACAAGATGCTGAGCCCAAAACATAAAAACTTTTTTGCCCAAAATGTAACAACTTGTTACAAAATGAAACAACTTGTTATATTTTGGGTCTGTTATTACATCATGGGGCTGGCAAAATATTTTTCCTGTAATAGTGTAATAATTTTATTACATCAGCGAGTGAGTCAGTAATTTCTGGATTAAAGGGCTTATTGCTTCAATGTAGAGTGTAGTGTCATACACAAATGCCCCTGTCATATACATACATATATATATATACACATATATATAAATGTCACAGAAGAAATCGCGATCCAGGATAATTGCTGATTGTCCTAGGACAAACAATAATTCTACCAGGACAATAACAAAAAACAATAAAAACAATACAATGCAATATAAATCTTAAAGACAGAAGTCTTTTAATTATGGTTAGGGTTAGGGTGAGGGTTAGGGATGCAAGAAAAGCTGGACTATCATGTTTAAGAAAGTGCCTCCCACATAGTCTTGGAGTATGTCAGAATAGACTGTAAATACTGTAAATAAGTATAATAAACTCATAAGTGGAATGTATTAATTTGATCTCAAAAGCAGTGTTTTCTTGCTGTAATTGTAAGAATATTGTTGTTTCCTTTATTTTAACATCATATCATTGACGCCAATCCTTTATCCATTAAACCAACCCCTCACCAGCAGCCATCCCACAAACGCAGCTGTACTAGAGCCCGATATGTAACAACAATCTGAAATGTAACTTTGTTACATTATCGACCAGTTATTACATTTTGGGTTTTATTACATTTTGTTTTATAACAATTCGGGTGGTTGTTACATTTCAGGTCGTTGTTACATATTGGGCTCTAACAAGCCCACACTTCTCTTTTACTATCGGCTTGTTGGTGAGTTTAAACCTCATTGAGTCCCACAGCATGTAAAACTCTAAGTTCTACGTTCCTTCGACAGAACAGCTTCCTAAAGATACGACTGAAGCATCTCCTCAGCAGGATCCGCGGCTTTGGTTATTTCATATGTTGACAAAGGAGTCTCTTAAGATTGAAGCGCACAACATGACAAGATCTGCGTTCTCTGCTTTTTGTACAACACATCTCCCATTACTATACTGTAAGCAGCAGTTAACCTGTGACTCTGAGCACATAAGGATTTGGTTTCTCGAAAAATGACTAACTATATAAGCAACTGATCATTAATGGAAGATTTAATATGAATAAATAATAACCTAGTAGCTTAATGTTTTACTTTTACACAACAAAAACTGAAACTGCATTTTAAAAGTAGAATTTATGTCAGAGCTCTTGCATGAAATTGCTCTAGAATTTACGTGTGTTTCTAGTAAACTGCTTCATAAGTGTGGACATGCAGTAATGCACATATAGGTACAATATGAGCAATGCTACTTTATTTAAATGTTTGTTTATTGTTATTTTTATTAGGTGTTTGCTGAGAAAAAAGGGGGAGAAAAAAGCTCTAGTATGCTTCACTCCCCCCCCCCCACCCCCCCAAATTTGCTGCCTGCATTTAATTCTAATAACAACAATATTGTCTACAAGCTGACACAGCAACCGGTGTGTGACTGAGGATGACAGATAAAGACTGAAGACACACACACACACACACAAAAAAAAACAGTGACAGAATAATGAGAGAGGCGGTGAGAGGCGTAAAAGAGGACTTTCCTGCCTCCTAGTGGTGTCATGGGTAAAATAAAAACCAAAAGGAAAGAAGGGCTCCTCATAAACTGAGTGTCAGGGTGGCAGAGGGATGATTTATGGAACTCTGCTTCTGAATCATCACATTTGCATGATAATGTCACATTCATGCTTTGCAGGTATATGGATTCATCCCATCGTTAGTAGCTGGTGTAGGGGATTTAGCGCTATTTAATGCAGACTAGGCTCCTGTTAAGTATTGGGGTTTATTATAGAGCTATTAGGTGTACATGGGAAATGAGGAACACAGTTAAGTGCATCTTAATAGTTGAACAGATCAGTTTGAAGGCACTTTTTTTAACTTCTATGACCACACAGACAGACGATGCGCTGCTTGAGCCAAACTTTCTCCAAATTTGCAGTGAAAACAGGTGATTTCAGCTGAATTTTAGGAGACATGTTTCTCTTTGTTCGGCCATAAAATTGGAGTTAAATGTGAGGCTATGAGGCAAAAGCGGATCATTTTTGCAGGGTTGTGGTTTCTTTCTCTTTTAGGGAGTCTGCGTGTCCGTCAGTGTGCGTTCGTGTTGACTGTGTCGGTGACGTAACGGACCCTGGTCTCTCTCTCTCTCTCTCTCTCTCTCTCTCTCTGTCACACACACACCAACACACACACACACCCTCTCAGGCTAACACACAAACTCGCACAAACGCAGTCGGGCAGCAGCAGCAGACGCTCAGTGCTGCTCTCAGTGTGCGGAGCGGAGGAGGAGGAGGACCGACGGCACCGGCGGTAGTTATGCCTCAGCTCCGGGAATATACATCTCCTCCTGCGCTTTCTCTCTCCTCAACCCCCCTTTCTCTCCTTTTCTGCTCATGAATTCGCCGTCAACCTCGCTCCTTTCGTCTGGAGAAGGCTATGAGAGGGAAAGCCAGCCGTGCGTCATGGTGCGTCTTTGCGCATTTTTTCCTCTGGATCTTGTGATTTCTTTTTTTTGCCTGGACTAAAATGAAGCGCCTTTTCTGTGTGGAGTGGAAAAGAGGGAACGTTTCACAGCCCGTGTCTCCCTCTGAATATTTGGCTGCAGCTGCTGGTGATCTGCGTGAAGCCACTGAATAAATCGGAGCTCTCTAAAAAAGGGGGGGTTTGCAGTAAGCGGCTTTTTCCTCTCACCGATTCTCCCCTCTGCCTCTGACAATGTGCCAAGTTCATCCAGCGCGCAGGATCCCGCTGATTTGCGGTGGTTTTGCTTTTTTGGTTTTCCAGGGTTGATTTTTTTTTCTTTTTATCTTTTTTTCTTCTTTTCTCTTTTTTGTGGTTGGATTTGGGGATTCAAAGTGAAGGTCAATGGAGAGATTTGCGCATCCCCTGTGCGTCACGGTCCCATTTCAACACCAAATAACGGCGGTGCGCCTGTTTTTTTTTTGCGCGCCTGTGTGCTTGTATGTGTGAGTGAGCGAGTGTGTCTGTGTGAGCGCCTCTACCTCCTTTTCCTCCACCTCTCCCTGCTGTGAGAACTCACTCCCTCAGTGGTATTTTTTTCTTCTTCCGTCTAAAAAAAGGCTCAGTGCTGCAAAGTTAAATGCTGGATCTATATTTCAGCGACCATTTTTGGCTGTAAAAATGCTGAGCGGCGTCCTCTTGCTGAGCGTCCTCACGGTCACCAGCCTGTCACCGTCCGAAACGGAGAGCCGCAAAACTTCAGCCTCCAAAGACATCTGCAAGACGCGCTGCGCCTGCGAGGAGCGAGAGAACATCCTCAACATCAACTGTGAGAATAAAGGATTTACCACCGTCAGTCTGTTCCAGGCGCCCCCCAATAAAATCTCCCAGCTTTTTCTAAATGGAAACTTCCTGTCACGGCTCAGCGCCAATGAGTTTGTCAATTATGGCAATGTCACCTCGCTGCATCTGGGGAATAACGGCTTGCAGGAGATCCGAACCGGCGCTTTTAACGGGCTGCGCTTCCTGAAGCGGCTCCATTTGAACAACAATAACCTGGAGGTGATTAAAGAGGACACCTTTGCTGGTCTGGAGAGTTTGGAGTATTTACAGGCGGACTATAATTACATCAGCGCCATAGAGCCGGGCGCCTTCAGTAAGCTCAATAAGCTCAAAGTGTTGATCCTAAATGACAACCTGCTGTTGTCTTTGCCTGCGAACATTTTCCGCTTTGTGCTCCTCACCCACTTGGATTTACGCGGCAACCGGCTCAAGATGCTGCCGTTCGCCGGGGTTCTGGAGCACATAGGCGGCATCATGGAGATCCAGCTGGAGGAGAACCCGTGGAACTGCACCTGCGACCTGATCCCCCTCAAATCCTGGCTGGACACCATCTCCGTGTTCGTGGGAGACATCGTGTGTGAGACGCCGTTCAGGCTGCACGGCAAAGACATCACCCAGCTCATAAAGCAGGATCTGTGCCCACGCAGGAACGCTGGTGAGCGCGTCCACCCCCCCTCCGACTCTCACTTCCAAGGGGCCCTGCCTCCGACCTACCACCCCGGCAACATCACCCCCACCCGGGCCCCTAAAGCTTCCCGCCCACCCAAAATGCGCCACCGGCCCACCCCTCGCATCGGTAAGGACAAACATGTTTTTGGGCCTATAATGGTTTACCAGACGCGCTCCCCAGTGCCCATGCTGTGTCCCAGCGTGTGTGTTTGCACGTCACAGAACCCGGACAGTGGCCTGAACATCAATTGCCAAGAGCGGAAGTTGCATAACATTAGTGAGCTGAACCCGAAGCCCTCCTACCCAAAGAAACTCCACCTGACTGGTAACTACTTACAAGTGATTTACAGAAATGATCTGACTGAGTACAGCTCACTGGAGCTGCTCCATTTAGGAAATAACAGGATAGCAGTGATTCAGGAAGGAGCATTTGAGAATCTCACAAACCTCAGGCGGCTCTATCTGAATGGGAATTACATTGAATCGCTGTCTCAGTCTCTTTTCGCTGGTCTGCAATCGCTCCAGTACCTGTATTTGGAATACAACATCATTAAGGACATTCTACCACAAACGTTTAACTCTTTGCATAACCTCCAGCTGCTCTTTCTGAACAACAACCTGCTCAGATCGCTCCCTGACAATGTTTTTGGGGGCACCATGCTAACAAGACTCAACCTGAGGAATAATCACTTCTCCTACCTTCCGGTTCGAGGAGTTCTGGACCAGTTGTCGGCGTTCATCCAGATCGACCTGCAGGAGAACCCCTGGGACTGCACCTGCGACATTGTGGCACTCAAAAACTGGATGGAGCTGTCCAGCACCAGCGTGGTGGTCAATGAAATCACTTGTGATTCGCCCTCCAAACACGCAGGTCGTCTGCTGCGCTCGCTTCGCAACGAAGCCATCTGCCCCGAGCCGAGCGAGGTACCCCCGCCTCAAAACGCCCCCCCTACTAAAGCCCCGACATTAATGAGCCCCGGCACAGAGGCCAGCACCCCCACTTCCTCTCCCTCGTCCTCTTTTAGCTCCGTCAGCCCCACTGATGCCCGCATCCACACCCCTGAGTTACACCCCGAGGTGCCCCTTTCAGTGCTCATTCTCGGGCTTCTGGTTGTTTTCATCCTGTCCGTGTGCTTCGGCGCAGGCCTCTTTGTTTTTGTCCTGAAACGGCGCAAAGGGGTGGAACACGTCCCCACAGGCGCCAACAACTTAGATCTCAACTCTTTCCAAGTGCAATATGGCTCCTACACCCCCGAACCGACCCAAGACAAAAGCTCAGAAAGCCACGTTTATAACTACATCCCCCCACCTGTGGGCTCCATGTGCCAAAACCCCATTTACATGCAGAAGGACGGCGAGCAGGTGGCATACTACCGCAACCTGAAGGAGCTCAGCTTCGGGCCCCTGGATGTAAAGAAGGACGACATCCTGACCCGCAGCCCGGGGGCCTACACCATCAGCACAGTGGATTTTATGGATAAATCCCCGACGTCTTGTGGTTTGACCACCCCAGAGCCTCCTGAGATGTTGTATCAAAACTTAGGGGAGAGGCCTCACAAGGAGCTCCCTGCGGCTGCCCCTCCTTTTAATTACAACTTTTGCACTTTGCCTAAGAGACCCTGCATCGTGCCCCCCTATGAGGCTGCTACGGCCCGACGGCATATCACCAACCAGGACAGGTTGAACAAAACTGTGCTGTACGGGACGCCGAGGAAATACTTTGGGCCTGAACACCCTTCCAAAAACAATGAGCACCCACTGCTGCTGCCTGGGAAGCTAAAAACAGAACCAGACTACCTGGAGGTTCTGGAGAAACAGACTGCGATGAGCCAACTGTAAGATAGCGACAACGCCCCCCTCCCCAGGTTCTGTGCAGCATTCATAATAATCACGCAGTTACTGTAATAATAGCCCTCTCTATATATCTATCTTATCTATCTGTGTTCAATCCTACATGACGGACTGGAAGTGAACCGAAGCCTTTGATGATCTTTTTTCTCTCTTCCTTTTCTTCTCGTTTTTTTTTTCTTTTCAAGATGTATAAAAAGGAATATAAGAAGTATATTATTATGCAGTTCTATTTTTTCCTCCTGGAAGGTATAAATTATTTCTTCTTTTTTGACAAAATGAAATTCTAAAAGACTCTGATGACGGCAGGTATATAATGGGCAGGACTGTGTACAAATACGGCTTTGTGCTTTTCATAAAACTGTATTTTATTTTTCCCTGTGACAAACAGAAAAAGTGTGAAGTAATTACTCTTTGTAGAGGAGGAAATGCTACAGATTGACATTCCTGTACATACTTAGCCTACACTGATAAATGGTGAGTGTTCAACCATAAAAGAAAAACCTTTTCAAATCTCAACAAGCGGCAAAATCTTACTATACTTACTCCAGAAAGTGCCTTTGCACTCAACTATTTTATCAACAATGCTCTCTGCAAAATGGAAATGTTCCTTTTATGTTTCTTTTTTTGAAAGTGCTGTATTTTAAAGAATCAAATCTTTATGTAAAATAGAAGATTATTTGTCCGTTTAAAGAGAAAAAAAAGAAAAATAATGAACTTGAGACTGGGTGTGAAATGATATTAGTTCCTGACAGGGAGAACCGTGTTATTTTGCTTTCATTATGAAGTGTCTTTGGAGATGTACAACTTATAGAGAACATTGTATGCTATAGGGGAGCAATACAGCGCCGGCGAAATTGCGCCATTAAATTTTCACTGAAGCACTTTGTCAAGATCCTGAGCTTGAGGTAAATTTTTCTTGAGACTGTGCATGATTATTTTGGGATGTTGCCGTGTGCTGTGGTCTGCTGTGTGTGTGTGAGTGTGTGTGTCTGTGTGTGTGTGGTGGCAGCCGGAGAAAATGAAAATAGAGCCTGCCTGCAGCTCCTCTTTCTCTCCCCGCCTAATGAAAAGTGATGGGCCCCCTAATGATTGACGAGATGAGGCTTTTTTCTCCTTTTTTTTCTGTTGTGGTTTCTTTGCTTCCGAGCTGAATGATAGCCGCTGCTCTCTCCTCGACTCTGACACAGCATTTCCTCCAAATTCTCCCCCTGAAAAGCCTCCATCCATCCATCGCTCCGTGCTGTTACACCTACTTGATGTAAAGGGTCAATATTTATGTGTCAGAATACCACTGAGGGCTGTGCGGTGATTGTGTTGTCTGAAAGAAAAAGCAGTCAGCCTCAGGAGGGGTATGGAGATAGGAAAATGTGTTGTTTTTTAAAGCAACTGCTGCTTCCTGGGCTGTGCAATCTTGCAGGAGAGAGGGATTGTCATTAGTATTGCAATTAACAGTAGTCGGTAGCCCCTTGTGGATAAGCAGTAAAAGAAAATGTGCCTGTGCTGGAAATGGAGGGGAGTCTGCAGCAACACATAGCAACCATCTCTCAGGAGATGCAGCATCCCTCCACATGTTGCAGGTCAAGAGAGATTATTTAGAGTAAGATTGCTGCTTGCACTGAGAAGACCTGTAGTTGACAGTCATGGATTGGTGTTGTGGATCAGTGTGCAGCAGAGGGATGATGTTACATTACAGTGTTTCTCCGCAAGCTGCTGTTGGAATATTGCGCAAGTTTGTGCACATGTGTTGGCATCGTCGTCACGGCCTCCCGCGCCCTCGCAGGGCCGTGTGACATGGATGAACTGTGCTGCTCGCTCTAATGCTAATTCTGTTTTCTGTCCTTCAACTCGAGTTGACATTGGCTCTTTGTGTTCTCTGTGAATGGCCTCCCAGCAGCCAAATTCTTCTCCCCCCCCCCCTCCACTCCTCTCTTTTGTATGTCCACCCTGCCCTCCTCCTCCACCTCCTCCTCCTCTGTCTTTTGTCCTCCTGTTTCCTTTTTTTTTTTTCTTCTTCTTCTTCTTCGTCTCTCCCCTCCTCTGCTGGATCTCCACTGGCTATTGTGTTGCTGTCCAAGGTGCTGAAATGTTGCCGGCAACAAGGGCCGCGTTCCAATCCCACGGCTGGGACCCGCACCGAGAGTCACGCGAAGGAGATGAGCCAGTTAGTTGAGATGAGATGGAGGTGTGACTTTTATTTATATTATTGCTGGAAACCTTTTTTTTCCCCTTAAAAAATAGGTCTGCGTAAGCTTGAGGGCATGGGGAGAGCCATGCATATTGCATGTACGCTGGTTGAGATTGCCGGTTGCAGCCTTTGTGTTGATCACTACATGGTGTGGTTGCGTTGAAGGAATACCTCATCTGGGAAAAAGCAGTTTTTCTCGAGTGCGTCTCAGATGACTGTTGCTCTCTTTGAAAAATGCTCGTCTGAGGACAGACTGAAACGCTGAGAGGCAGTGTGACAAAGAGGAGCTTGAATTAAGATACAACTGTGTGTGGGTTTGCCATTGATGCTGCATTCGTCTTGTTATTGACATGATTTGGTTTGTTGGGAGCAAAATCTTGCTGTTTGTGTTCTGGAGGTATGAGGCTTTGACTTTACTGCACTGACTGATTAGATGGCAGTGATCTGGAAACATGGTGATGTTGCTACAGAGTAAGAAATGTGAAAACAGTTCAGACAGATGACAGCTAACAAGGTGGATGTAAAACCAAAAGTGAGATTACCTGGAATTATGGAGGCATATTTGCATTAGAAATTTGCTTCCTGTGTCTGTTCGCAGGTTGCATCGAAAGAAATCAACATAAGCAACCACTTTAATCTAACAAAAAGAGATATGAGCACTAAATCGTGTCATTCAAACTGTTTTTAGTTTCAGTATCAGCAGCTTGTCCTTTGTGCAATGCATTATGGGAGCAACACACTCTCAAATCGAGCCCTTTCTCTGCAAACTTAAACTTTTATAACAGATTTGATCCTGCTGTTGGCATGAATGATGGCCAAAACTGCAAACACAAGACCCAAGTTTGACTAAACCGGCGCCATCCTTCTATCTCCATCATCACATCTGCTGTCCCAGACTGCTTGCTAGAGGTGCGCCCGCATCCATCCGTCTAGCGAGAATTGGGCCACGTGCATCAGCGAATCCCCATCCGTGCGCAGTCCTCCCGTGATAGATCGTTTCAATAAACTAAGTGTTACCAGGCGGGAAGCCTCGGTTTCACTCAGCGAGTTTTTTGGGATGGTATCATTTGCAGCAAAATTGTGTTCCTGAGCGAACAGGCTGGAGCTCTGAACACCTGAGAAAGAGGTGTCGTTTTGCTGCTTCTGCTGCAGGAAACACCTCATTTACTCCAAATCCTGGCATTTTCTCTACCTGCTTCCCGTTGTTTTTTTTTTATATTTCTTACTCCCTTTATGCATTTACTCGTGGCCCCTCGGTGCTGTAACTTTTTTTTTTTTTTAAGCCGCCGTATTGAGTTGCTTTCATCCGTGGTTTCTGGTTGCAAAGGCGCACGGCGGCGAGCAGGGGAGATGCTGCGGTAAGCAAAGCTGTGAATGCTGTCATGCGGGCTTCCTTTTTAACAAGCTTCGCCATTTCAGCTGCTGTGTGAATGGGGAGAGAGAGGTTGGGAGACATGAACGGAAGGAAAGAGAGAGAGGGAGAGGGAGAGGGAGAGGGAGAGAGGTCGGCAGAGCTGTTCATTCCTCTCCTCTGAAAATGGAGTGATTTTCCTTCCTTGGGCACAATAGGTCCTCTGTGTCTTTTTAGTGGCAGTGAAGGAACGAGAGGCAGAGCTCGCACACACACACATAAACATGCATGCGCGCACACACACACACACCCTAACACCCACACACACACACACACACACACACAGGGGATATAAGGGAGGGCTGGAACATGTGCAGCCTTGCACACCAATGAGGAAGCTTTCTCCTCAGAACACTCTCCTCTCTTATCTCGCAGCCCTGGGACCTTTGTGTGTGTGTGTGTGTGTGTGTGTGTGTGAGTGAGTGACTACATTCACATGTTCATATGAGTGGATGTCAGTAACTTTTCAGAGGTGTTCTCTCTCTCTTTTCGATACAATTCAAATGTACAAATAGGCGTTTTGTGGGAAATGCTCCCCCCTCTCTCTCTCTCTTTTTCCCACTCTCCGTCTGCCTCTCTCGCCCCGTCTCCTCCCTCTCTCTCTGAGCGATATGATAGAGGACTATAAATTGGTATTCCTGCAGTGTGGCTCAACGTGTGGATAAGCGATTCAGAGATGACTTTGAAGCATAAAGGCTGTTGCTTTGAGTTGATTTATAATAGGTGTTTCTGGAGACCTTTTCTCTGTGTGTGTGTGTGTGTTTGTGTGCATTTCCTGACTTTTGTGCGTTACGTCGCGTGTGACACCGGCTTTCCACACATACCGTTTTAATCATTTCGCCGCAGACTGCTGCAATCCATTTTCTTTTTTCCCCCTCGCTGCTGTGTTTGTGTGGATCCTTATTCCATCAGTCACTTCAGCTGCTCCCCTTTAACTCATCCTCAATTATGCTCGCGTCATCCCGACCTGCCATTTCTTATATTCCCACATTTGTGTTTTAATTCGAGCAGCTGTGTTTTTGTCCTCCCAGCTGCTTGAACTTGGATATCAGCGCGGTGTCGTATTTAGCAGGGGTGGATGGAGGGCAGGTGATTTATTTGAGCCTTTCAGTTTCTAGTAGTGACCCTAAAACGTGTAAAAAAAAAAGAGGGGAATGAGCGATAAATTCAAAGCATTCGCAGCTTCAGTAGCCGCAGTTCTGCTCAGAAGGGCCTCAGTTGTGTCTGTGAACGAGACTGGCAGATGGCAAGAAGATTACTGCATCACTCCTCTGCTGGTTCCCACAGACTTGGTGGAATCTCTGACTGGGTTTTGGAAAGTCTGGCTTTGGTGCACATTTTTTCGGGTTTCACTGGGTTTGTAGAGTTAAAGTTTCTTGCTTGTTTTCAGCTCAACCTGTACACAGGGAGGGATTAACCTCACCGGGGAAAGAACGAGCTCTGGGCCCCTGAACAACCTCTGTGCACTTCCAGTCGGTGCCATGTGAGCACAATATCCGCTGAAGCATTTAGGGTTTTTCTGCTTGGCTCTTCTTCTAGAATAGGATGCCTTTATCGTTACTATCATAGGTTTTGTTTTGGCGCTTTGCCTGCTTGGCCCGATCCAGTGTTGCCTGTAGGGGCGGCTGTGGCTCAGGTGGTAGAGCAGGTTGTCCACTGAGGTTGGCGGTTCGATCCCCGGCCCCTCCACATGCCGAAGTGTCCTTGGGCAAGACACTGAACCCTAAATTGCTCCCTATGGTAGATTAGTGCCTTGCATGGCAGCTCTGTCACCACTGGAGTGTGAATGGGTGAATGAGAAACACACTGTAAAGCGCTTTGGATACCACTAAGGTAGAGAAAAGTGCTATATAAGTGCAGACCATTTACCTGTAGGCTCTTATATTCTAACCCTAATCTTAATTTGTTACTTTTTCTTCTTTTGAAGTGGGATTTTCTGTGATTTTTTTCTAGTTTTTACAACATTTAGACAAGGCTGGATCTGGGTAAAAGAGGCAGATGCTCCAGGAAGTCAACCAAAAAGGCCCTGAAAGCCAGATGTTTATTTTGTGGCACTTGCATGTTTGTTTAATTCAGTTAAAGCTCAGCCTGTTAAGTTCCCTAATCTTGTAGCCTCACCAGTGTATATCGTGCAGATTTGGTATGAATTCTTAAAAATAGTTCTGCTGGGGCCGCTGTATAGCTCACTGAGTTAAGGCGTGGGCGCAGGTCGCCAGCAGCGGTCGTGGGTTCGAGTCCGGCTCACGACCCTTTGCTGCACGTCTCTCTCCTCTCAAAGTTGTCAGGTCCGAAAAGAGCATCGAGCTTTGATTCAGTTTTTGTCTCAACCCATTAATGCTTCAAACAGTGAGGCTGTTGCATTTACAATGGGATCGAGCTGTTCTGAATCCAATTTGGCTCATTTGAAAGCACAAAAATCTCATGATTCAACAAAATTAAACCCCTGCAAGACACCAACGCCACAGCAGGAGTAATTCTTTTACATTTCTGATTGTAGTTTCTTATGTTTTCTCTCGCCTTCAGGGGCGCAGACTTGTTGAATCTCTATGTGCTGTTTTCACCAAAAGAGTCCACCGAGGAAAATGCTT
Organism: Dascyllus trimaculatus; assembly: GCA_024666655.1. NCBI lineage: Eukaryota > Metazoa > Chordata > Actinopteri > Pomacentridae > Dascyllus > Dascyllus trimaculatus. The sequence goes on along the minus strand of CM045457.1, from coordinate 7,226,192 downwards.
CAAAGCGTTCGGCCTTTTTAAGGATAACATAGTGATAGATGTTAATAATTAAAGCTTTTGGGCTCCGATCAGTTGTTTTTTTTAGTATCAACTAAGTGTTTCTTGCAACAAAAAAGGCATTTGGAACGGCTGTATGAACTAAAGCAGGCCTGTAAAGTGAACATGAAGCCTCCGATGTTGGACCGAGTTCAGGTTTCAAATGTAACAGCACCCCTCAGGTTCAGGTCTCAACCTTTGACTCCTACACAGATAAAGTTGTGTTTAATCATATTAGTGTAGGCGCTGTGGTTGGTTTCCAGGCATTTGGAGGCAGCAGGATACACGTATAATGCGCAAAAAGTGGGAGACGTGGCGTTTAATAGAAGCAGCCAAGTGAATTGTTGCGCTGGTCATCCCTAAACTCGACGGCTTTCACTCTTTACATATCAGCGACTGTGTTCACATGTAACCTGCGATTGATTTCAAACGACACAACCCTCCATTAACACTTGAGTGGGACTAGATTAACCCGATCAGACTTAAATAGGCTGCTGCTCAGCGAAAGGACCTGTTGACCCTTTTAAAGCGCTGCCATCTGGTGTGTGTGTGTGTGTGTGTGTGTGTGTGTGTATGAGACCGACGCTTGTGTGATATGATCAGCCATTTATACCGAGCTATCAGACAGGAGTCCTCTCAGCCAGCAGCCTGTGCAAGATTTAGAGAGGAACGATGCCATAAACACTCCTCGGTCTGAGCTTCTTCAACACACACACACACTCGTGCTGGCTGGTATCTGCAATGCTAGCAGAACCCAGTCTGCTGCTGTAATTTTAAAGGGGGGAAACGCAGCGTGTGGAGAGCTGCCTCAGAGCGGTCACAGTTAGCCGAGCAGAGAGAGACGTCTCTGCTCTGGATGCAAAGCGTGATTCACTGAGGTGGTTACATGTAATCAAAATGTAATTACCTCCATCACGTGTAATTGCCGCGCCTGCTCAAATATTAATGTTGCCGTGATTGTGCTTGATTGGATCATTGATTTGTGTTTTCTTTTTTTTTTGGCGTACGGGCGGTCACGCTAACAGATGTTTGGTCTCTGTGACTGATGATCTAAAGCCAACAAAGTTTTCAGAGGTAAATTAGAGCTGCACCAGTCGTTTTTTTTATAACAACAAAGACTTATATGATTGTGTGTAACATGAAAGATGTCACTCGTAGAGAGAATCAACCAACACTGCATTTAAGCCTCTTTTAGGTCACTGTTTGGGATTTCGGCCTGCAAACTCTTTACTCCAAACTATTTTACCAAGAGCCCCACAGCCAGCAATTCAACACAGAGTAAACGCTTATATATATAAAGTGACTGTCAATGTCTAAATAGTTCAACGTTTGCTATTAGGTCCAGCTGAACAGATTTATAAAGTGATAATGTGTCTGTGTTGTGTTTACAGGGTGTTGCTGCCCCTACTAGCTTGAAAAAGCAATTGTTACAGCTTTAAAAGAAGAGAAGAGGGAAAATTCTGTCAACGTTCAGTCTTTAGCATCACTTGCTGAAGTTCTGTCCATGCAAACCACCTGGCTTAACACGGACACACATCCACAGCTGTTATGGTCTTCGATTTTTTCAGTAATTCATGTGACAAACAGTTCAACATTACCCGGTTTCAGCATCTCAGAGCTGTAAAATGCTTTGGGACCCTTGCTTCACAAGTGAAAGGCGCCCTGTGGGAATTATCCTGATTTAACTTGTTTCTATTCACGTTGTTTTGGATCCTTCTTTTTTGGCGTTTGGTTGTTCCACCGGTGCCTGAAACTGGAGAGTCTGCTGTGTATTTGTGCTTGTGCAGGAGACACGAGCAGAGCAGGGAGTGAGCTGTCAAAGCACCGCGTCATGGTGACACGTCAAGAACCCTACTTCTGATTAGCATTTATCAGCATTTTTACACAAGCTCTTTACTGATTAATTCAAAATGGTTGATGTAACATTGAGGTTAAGATGCCGCCCCATGTTTGGCAGTTACTACTTTATGTTTTCTGAAGTTACAAGACCTTTCCAAAGAGTAAAAGATCCTCCAAGCTTGGTGATTTGAGTTTCCACAGGGCCAAAACTCAAGGTGGATTAAGGAAATTAGTCCACTGATCTGGCTTTCAGAATGTTGTTGAAACGTGGACAACAAAGGCTGAAGTTCTTATGATTGTCAGCCACATACTAGAAGCAAAACAGCTTCACAAATCTTAAACTTTTAAGACAGGAGTACCATAAAGCATGGATTACTCTGGCAGTGTAAATGCACCTTGTACTGTATTCAAAGTGACTGTATTGGTAGTCAGTTTGATTATACTTGGTTGTGTTGTTGGCACTGATCCCTGCTGCAGCACGGAGTAAGACGCTCACTCACCTATGGGATGTCAGAGGAGTATTTCAGAGTTGTATTTGGCAGTGGGATCTATCAGCTGCTCTTTGTTCCCGGTATCTCCAGGCAGCGATGTTGTGTATATGACCCTGACTGCAGCGGCTGATTTCCACAGCGATAAGAAAGGTTCAGCTCGTCTGTGTAAAGGGCTGAATGTCAGAGGTGTTTGAAGCAGTCAGGCAGATTCTGTTCCTCTGCAGTCTCGGGTCTGTGTTCGCCTCGGGCGTCTTCGCTGATGGTGTTCTGACAGGATCCTGCGGAGGGGGGAGAAAAAAAAAACGCATTTCTAATTCCACTTTTTAAAAAATGTTCTGTACGTGAGAGTCAGAATCCGATGCACCAGTTCATCTATTATGCAGCACCAGTTGTCCAAAACAGTCACTGGTGATGCCAGTGATTCAATACCGCTGCTGCTTTTTTGGAGATTAAAAGGTTTCGGCAGGAGACAGGAGACTCATTTGGTTTCCAGTCATTCTAGCTCTTACATGTTGCTTTACTCCGATCAAGGTACTTTCCCCTATCAGTGTACAGTATCAGGTATCAGAGATGTTGAACCTGGTTGTATCTGTTTCAAGCCTGGATTCAGTCCAGTGGAGTGATACCGCTTTGATCCAAACCGCCGTGGTGTTGGGTGTAAGAGGTTGTCTGGTGAGTTGTATTTGCAGTGTCGGGTTTAAACTGCCTCTCATTAGTTTGGGCCTAAAAGTGTGTGACTGTATGTTTTTCAACCCCACAAAATACTGCAGTGTTTGAACACCGTGGAATCATCGTGTGGTTGTTTCAGCAGCCCAGACACCTTTATGTTTCTGGAGATCATTTTCCAGCCAGTCTGTACTCTCTGTCAGTGCCTGTAGGCTACAGACAGACACTTCTAGCCTGGTGGAGTTGGGCGGACAGGTTGACATTTACTTGATTTTCACGCAGTAAAGAAATCAATGGAAATCAATAGATGGCAGGAACAGAAAAAGAAACATGACTCTAATGACGGACTTGCAAAAACAGCTAAAACTCACAGGCACACAGGTATGTTTCATTATGGACGGTAAAATACGTACTCTATTTTTTATTTTTTAACCACAAAAATATCCAAAAACGTCAGTTACTATAAATCCAAACCCTAAAATAAGTACAGATCCTTAGAATAATGACAGCTTTGGCCTTCATTTCTGTTGCTTAACACCAACAAAATGATCCTGACCATGGTGACAGTGACACGATGAAGTAGAATGGAGTGAAAAATACAAGCAATACGTTGCAGGCCAGTCTTTTAAAATTCCAAGAGTTCAGCCATACTATCTGAATCAACTTATTTGGAGCTGAGACCGACAGTGAATCTAACTCAGATGTGAAAAAAAACAATCCCACATAGCACTAAAGAGCTGTTTGCACTGCTGCTGTAATTATGGTAGAGAACTGTGATGATTACAAAGAGGAGCTTCCAGCATTAACCTTTGTTTTGCCTCAGTGTGAGGCTCGGTAACGAAGCACTGACTTCTTTTCAGAAATGGCAACACCGTCCCACACGTCAGAGGCAAATCGAGAAAGCAAGAAGAGAAGGGAAGAACAAGTACTGCATCTTAAATATGACTGAATTCTTAACTGCCGAAGTCCTACACTGTATGTTTTTTATTTATTTCCACCTGAATAAAAAGGAAATTCAGTGAGAAACAGCTGCACACCTGAGAGGCTAAACTGAAGAACCTTGATCTTCATGGATAGAAGAAGCTCTGCAGACTTTTGAAACACATTAACTCTCTTTATCCCCAGCAGCGAGATGTGAAAAACTCCACACAATGAAGCGTCAGTAAACACCGATGCTTTTGAACCGGTTCTAAAATGTGTAGCTTTTGATGGAACTGAAATGAAGCCTGCATGTGACTCAGCCACGGTAACAGCAGGCGGCCTCTTAAATAAAAATACATGTACTTCGAGTGGTAATCTTCGTGAAGTGACGGCAGCTTGTGTTTTAATAGCAGACGCAGCCTCGGGGAGGAAAGGGGGAACTCAAGGTCCACTTCTGAGAGGTTTTTTTGAAAGCTTTTAACCTCATCTTGCATCATCAGTCTGATTATGCAGAAAGCTCCAAAGACTGCTAGTTAATGCATCTGAACTGTCCTTGAACTGTTTCCCAGATCCAGAATGATCTTTAACATTCAGTAACTAAAACTGGTTTATATCTCCTGCCTTGTTCTCACCATTTGCTAGTATTTGCACATGACGTGTGAAAACTGTGTTGTTTCCTATCACATAAAGCCGTTTGCAGTGTGTGGCTCCATCTGTGTGGAGTATTTCTGCCAGTACCTGCTGAGCTAAATGGTGGTGCAGCGCATCTTTTACTGGGGTTTTCAGCTGGACAGATGTGCTAAGCTGCTGCTGGAATTAGGTTTTCTCTGTCCTCAATCTGGAGTTAGGGGTTGGGGGTCGAAGGAGCTCAACCAACAGACTCTCCCTGTGACAAGAGGATGTAGAGAGAAGAGAATCAATTACAGAGAGAGAGAGAGAGAGATGGTGGGAAAGTGTGGTTAAGATGTAGAGCCGGTTAGAAACACAGAGATCCAGCAGGACGGTGTGGAGGAAAGGGTTGAGGAGGAGGAGGAAGAAGAAGAGAAAAGGCAGAGGAGAGAATCGATACACTTCAGTTCAATAGGGCCATTGGACCTGGTTTTGCTGAGAGGGAATCCTGTTCATGTGTGTAGGACGACGTGTGCAGTGGTGGAAGAAGCTCTCACATCCTTTATTGAAGTCAAAACACTAAAACCACGCTGCAGAAACATTCTGTTACCCGTAACAACCCGCATTAAATAAGTCACTTAAATAGAAGTAGGAGAGTATGATCAGGAAAATACATTTAAAGTGTTTAAATAATCAGAAAAATGTGTCCTGTGACTTTTATACCTTCATATATTATTAGATATTTACAACTGGTGCATTAATGTAGGAGCAGGATTGTACTGTTGTGGTTCTTTGAGGTGGAGCTTATTAATTCATATTTCCATTATTGATTCATTATTTTCTCCATTAATCTTTTAACTTGTTTGCAAAAATTCTAAAATAATGAAAAATACATTTCCAGATACCTCCAGGCCAAACTGTCAGCTTCACAGTGATAAAATTAAATTTAATAGCATTTAATCTTTTAAAAATCACCTAAATAACCATTTATTTGAGCGAGACACTGTAAAAACCAAGAGAACCATTTGATTGTCAGCTTCTAGTTATTTATGACGTGCAAAATGTATGGATGTATGAATAAGACAAGTATGGAAATCAATTAGTGCATAAAGGGAAAATAAACCTTCTGGATCAATCGAATAATGCAGCATCGCTCAAATCAGTATACAGAGGAGCAAGCTGTTGGAAGATACATTCAGCATGGTGAAAAACGTAAAATAAAAATGGGTTTGTAGATGCTGTAAAAAATAAAATGAGTTAAATAGATATAGAGAAGGTAGAGCCGACATTTCCAGTATTAGTGACCGCTGTGGATTGACAAAACACATGCAATCAACATGTGTGATATTTTTCCATTTGTGTAAAAAGACTAATCAAAGAATTTTTTTTTTTGAAACCGATATAATTTATAACATTACCACTGTTATACTGCACACAAGATATTCTGAGTTCACTCTCCTTCTTCATCGTTGTTCTGTTTCCATAGAGGTGCAGGACTTTAGACCAGTGGTTCTCAACTGGTCCAGCCTCAGGACCCACTACGTCTCTATTAATAACGGTTGTGACCCATGTGTGTGAAGTTTGCTGTTCCTGTTAACAGATTAAGGTTTATTTGGGTGTAGTCTCGACACATTTTGATGGAACTTGGGAAATTTTTGGCTTATTTTCTGCTCATTTTAGTATATTTGGATGCTTTTGCCTAGTTTTGGACATATTTTGGCTCATTCTGACAGATTTTGAGCACACTATGGTTCATTTTTGCCACGTTTTAGCTTAAATTTCTCCAACAAACTGGCAGAGACAGATCTAGAGGTTAGTAGTGGGCAACTACTGGTGTCACCACCACTAAATATCCTGCTATTGAAAGCAAACTGCGTCGTAAGAAACACGTCCTTCAAAATAAAAGACTTTATACCACTGCTTTTTGGGGGAGGAGGGGGGGGGCATGCTTCTGCGACCCTCTAAAAATGGCTTTGTGACCCGCTTTTGGGTCCCGACCCACCAGTTGAGAACCACTGCTTTAGACTGTGGTGAAAAATGAGAGCACAGTGAGGAAAAAATGTGAAAGGAGCAAAAAAAAATACCTAGAAACTGTTTGGAATTTAGAGGGTTAAAAACAAAACGTACGTATTTTAGTTCTTTATATGTTTTGTGTGCAGAAATCTTAATTAGTAAAGTAACTATCAGATAAATGTAGTGATGTCCCTCTGAGATGAGGTGGAGTAGAGGTAGACCAGTGAATGTACTTAGCTCCACTCCACCACTGGCTGTGTTTGCTGTGGTGCATCTGGATATGCAGGTCTAATATCATACGTGTGCATTCCTGTGTTTCATGGTGCCGCTGAGCTCCGGGTTTCTTGATCTGGTCATTGTCAGTCAAAATGGGCTTTCCTCAGTTTTACGGTTCAGGAGGAGGTGATAGCCTGGAACTCGAGATGTGAGAGAAAGATCGAGGGGGAGGAGGGGGCTAAAAAAGGAGGTGGGCGAGCGAGGTAAAGACACCATGAAAAAGCGAGACGGAGACAGGAAAGGGAATAAAAATTAAGAGAGTCCACCCTGAGGCCTGTTCAGTCATTTAGAATTAATTTCCTCTAATGGAAATGCCTCACGTTAGATCACGCTAAACTCACCGCACATCTGCACCGTGTGTTGTCGTTGTCGGGCTGCTGCTGACTGCGCTGTGTTGACACACAATTCACAAAGTCAGATTTCAGCCTAATTAACCATATCTGATGCCTCCTGGATTAATATGAACCAAAGTTAACGCTTTGATTGAAGCCATTTCCCTCAATAACAACTCATAAATGACCTCCAGTTACTTTGCTGTAAAGACAGACTGCGTGTATCCAGGAATATTACCCTGCCTCAGGATAGGTTTTTGTAATTTTATTTAACATATATAGACACACACTGTTCAGAACATTCCCTGTGTAAGCTGAATATCTAATAAAAACTAGAAATGTTAAAAATCTAGAATTCGTCAGAGGCCCTCGAGGCTTTCAGATTAAAAAGAATGCAGGACCTGCTTTAAGCCTCTTATCACTGGTGCTTTAGTGCTGCAAATTCCCAACTGAACTAATGAAATTGTCAAGAAATACTCGTCCAACAGGGGATCCGATGGCTTGGGGGTCTGTAAGGGGGCCCTGGGATACTTGCCAAGGTAATAATTCACTTTTGAAAACTACTGTTACTCCTGTGAACAGCCCAGATAAACGCATGTATACAGATTATATTTTTAAAAAAGCACTTCCTTTGAGCTGTGCCACCTTCCCCTGTCAAATCCAGAGCTCCAAAGTGATCCAGGTGATTTTTCTTGTCATTTTCCACTGTAGAAACTTGGGATTGTGCGTGTTTTGACTGAGAGAACTGACCCTGGAGCGCCTTTTTTTTAAAATTCGATGGAGACAAAAGTACCTACTTCAGGGTGGGAACTTCTGAGAGACCCTGAAGAACTGCTGTGCAATTCTCAATGCTGATTGGAGAAGGTGAATGCTGTTTGGTTAAACTCAGAGAACACAACGAGCTCCGTTTTCTGCCCCCCCCACATTGCTCTCATCCACTATCACTCTTCTTCTTTGTAACATCTTCAGTGCAAAATTCACCACATAAACCAACATAACAAGTCTCCAAGCCTCCTTCTCCGTGCTAGTAGAGCTGGAGTTACATCAAGTAACTACTATTCCTTGTTGCTCTGGGGCACTGAAATAGCGACTCCATAAACCTGCTTTATCATTTTATTTTGCAGCTTGACTGTCTTCAGCCAAATAATCACATATTAGATGGGTTGGACTTGTCGCCATGGCAACCCAGAAAATGGAGGAGAAGCTTCAAACACGTAGTGAGAGGGTCGTAGTTGTTCCTCGTCTGTCTGGCTGGATGTAGGTTGTGGGTATAAGGCTGCCATTGTCTGATCATTTCAGTCAGCATTCTCTCTCCTTCCACTATCTGCTTGTTACAGTTCTCTTCGCCACAACAACAGCAATCTCCGGCAGCAACCTGCCACATTAAAAATGAAAGGGAAAGTTTTGCCGAGGATTTGGATCCTGCAGTCAGCCGACTCTGCAAGTTCTGTTTTTTTTTTTCTCCTTCATGGATTATCCATTTTAATCATGCTGCTTGTCTTCCTGCATGCAAATGTCTATTCTGAGTGAACACCGAAGCCACATCCTTTGCTTCGCCCCACGACAACTGTGCTTTAAATGAACACAAAAAGACGTAAGAGCATTTTTTTTCCCCCCTGATAGCAGAATGATAGTGTGGTGCAGCCTGATCTACAGAATGGGCTTATCCAGGCTTCTAGCATGCAAAAGTATATGGCAAAGTGTTCTTTCCTAAACTTAACCACATATTTCTTGTGCCTAAACCGAACCAGGGCTGCACAGTGGCGCAGTGGTTAGCAGCGTCGCCTCACAGCTAGAAGATCCCTGGTTCACGTCCCGGTTAGGACGCCTGGGATCTTTCTGTGTGGAGTTTGCATGTTCTCCCTGTGCATGGTGGGTTTTCACCAGCTACTCCGGCTTCCTCCCACAGTCCAAAAACATGCTTAGGTTAATCGATTGTGGTGTCCCCTGCCTTCGCCCGAGTCGGCTGGGATAGGCTCCAGCTCCCCCAAGACCCTACAGAGGATTAAGCGGTGTATAGAAGGATAAACTGAACCAGAAGTCAAATGAAAATCAAAAGTAAACAACTACAGAAGATTAAACCTAATTCTGAGGCCGGTGATTTGTCTTCCATCACAGGAAGCAAACTCAACTGTTCCCTGTGAAAGCCTGGTCGCTGGCTTATGTCACCCCCCTTATAGGACAAATGAGAATGCAGTTCGGTTGTAGAGGAGCGTCATCTTTTAAAATGAAAATGAAAAGGCCAATTTTGGGCTTGATTCGTGTAAATGTTCAAACCACCTCATGCCTGCCCCGACTTCCTGCAGTGGAAAACCACCTATTTTCAAGAACACACTCTGCAAATGCGGTAATAACGTTGCACAGTGCAGATTTGCCACTTACTGGAACCTTTCCAGACCTTACAGTCATATCTTTAGACCTTCAAACACAGACTTTCTGTATTCTAATGCACCAGTTCTTTGTACTGTATCACACCACTGGGACCGACAGATGATCTGCAGCCTAATGCAGCCCACAAGATGGGTGCGCTTGTCGGAAAACCAAAGTCCTGCGGTTGATAAAAAGTAGTGGAAGGAAAAGGCCTCTCTGGCGGCAAGGTAAAGCAGTGAGAATATTCTAAACATAGTGCACACTTGAACTGACTTTCATTTAGGTGGCTAAAACACTTGTCGCTGCTGACCCTGCCCACAGCGGCGCATAGCGTAGCTTCCTGCCTGCTTCTCCCAGCCACTGCAAGTAACACACCGATGGATAAGCACCTCGCACTTCAAAGGAGCCCGGCACATTCCTTTAAGGGAAGGAAAAGACATGATGAAGGGAAGAAAGAAAGGAGCCGATGAACAGGGAAAGGATGTGTCACAGAATTAATGAACACTGGCAACTTTAAACCCCACTGATTTAACTGTAACTCAATCCTGAGGCTAAAAAGTGGGGAAAAAATAAAACATTTGTCACTGTGATTTTGCTCATTTTTTCATGAAGTGCAGCTTTAATTGAATTATTACTGCGACTGACATTTGCATAGTGCAAATACATTACAGCTTAATTAGAGCTCGAGATGAAAAGATGGAAGAGAGGAAGGGAACTGCGTTTAAAGGACGACGCATCGAGCAGGAGCTTTGATTTTCCTCCTGTTCAAACTTTATGGTCCTATAAGGTTCTTGAATATATCCGCAGATGAGGTTTACAGTAAAAACACATTTTAAAACTCACAATAACGGCAGCAGCACAATAAAGCAATGAAAGGCTATTACATGAAAGCACAGTAAAAAACGATTCCGCCTTCGTATACCTCCAGCAAACCGCCGCATCACTTCATAAGAGCACAGCAGTCGATAGTTATTTTACTGTGTGGACAATAAATGAGTGAATGGATGGATGAATAGCGGAGCACAGCTCAGGCTTGATTGTTTGCTGCTTCAGTTTGCTGCTTCTCTCTCCGCCGAGGCTCAGCACCGGGTGGTCTTCCGCTTTTATTCAGCACTCGCAGTTGTTTTCTCTCTCAAGATAACACACGAGCATCGACCTGCTTCCGTTCACCGGCTGGTTGATTCATTCGCTTGTTTAGGTGATTGTGTTTAAGGCGAATCTTCATGTTTATTTCTCTCCCCTTCCATGTCTGCATTTTCTTTATTTTTTTCTTTAGTTCTTTACACGCTGGTATATTTGTCCCTCAGGACCCATCCTCCCTTCCATCCTTCCAGCTCCTGATGGGATCTATGGAGTCTCCTGATGGTCATACTCGAGGAAAAGACATATTGGTGTTGCAAGTGAACAATCTGTCCACTTTGATTATTAGGCTTTGTGTTTGCATCATGAAATTGACATCATAGGGAAACGCTGGGGTCTGTGCATCTTGTTAAGGCAGGAAATCAGAATGGTGCATGTTGTATAGCTTCAGACCACATGAAGAAACAAGCAGCAAACACAGCATGAACCACAGGACTGGAGCTGAGATGTGAAGTGATTTCAGCTCAGCGGATGAACCGTGTTACTGCAGCTTCTGCATTCTTTCCATAAAGCACACATCACTGGGAAAGGAGCAGCTGTGAAACTGAGCTTGACAAACCCTGCAAAGCGACACTTTTAATGTCAGATTTTGAACTATTTGTTCCAATAGCATTTGAAAAATCTAGAAGAACAGTATGACTAAGGCTACTGCAGGGCTTAATGCTCAATTTAGATTTTTTGTGAAATCCGATTTTTTATGCGAGTTCCTTCATATTTCCAACTAGAAAAGCACTCAGAGAGCTCATACCTCAGCCATGGAGCTTCAGTCCACCCCCAACACAATCTCCCAATTCACATATTTTGTATGGAACGTTACAGATACAAATGTCATTACATAAAGTTCAAATTTCCTACCGACAATGCGGCCGTCACCCCATCCGACCTAATGAACAGGCGCGGCCTCTAGCGCGGCAGCTCCTAACAGCCTCCTAGCTTCTTAGACAACCAGAGATAAGAATGCCGGTCCAACCGTGCGTATGTCACTCAGGAAGGAAAGAGAACTCTGTCATTATCGCTGTCTGTCGCGTGGAGACCCAAAATGTTATGTGGTCACAGGGGTTTACCCCAAAAACAAGAGTGCCCTCTGGTGGCTTTAAGAGTAAACCGCATTTAATTGTCCACCCGGTTACACTTACATTAAAGAAAATTCCTGGATCCAGACGGTGATCCAAAGCAGTCCCAAAATTTCATCATTTGTTCCTTGTCCCATTTCACACATTTCCTGAAAATTTCATCCAAATCCGTCCATAACTTTTCAAGTTATTTTGAACACAAACAAACAAACAAGCAAACGCGGGCCATCACATAACCTCCTTGGTGGAGGCAATTAAATGCTACTTGTATGTGGTCTCCTGTGCGAACTTCATACGACCCAAAAGTGTCCCGCATGCGCAGAAGAGGACACAAAGACGTCACACACAGCGATCGTGCTCAGTGTTTGGGTTACATGGATGGTAATGGTGGAGCGTATGTTGTGATTTTAAAATCGTTGTCCAACCGGAGCCAGCACATTTACAACCTAATCGTTTTAAGGAGAAGATTGGAAATGAAGAGAGCCAGGTTTTTGGCCATGGCGTTTTGTTGGGCAGTTTATCGCCCGCCATGGTTTTTGTTTTTGTTCCTGCTCCCGCCTATTTGAATGGAGAATAGAGACGTTTGTCATGTATCAGTGATGTGTAGGTCAGATAAATGCGACCTGGCTGTTCAGACAGAAGTCGCATGTCAAAAGATCAGATATCGGATTTAGGACCACATATCCAAGTGGTCTGGGTCACATTTGAAAAAAATGGATCTGTGTTGTTCAGACTGTCATGAAAAGATCAGATACAGGTCATATAGGGGCAAAGACATCGGATTTGGGTCACTTTAGCCTGCAGTCTGGATGTAGCCTAAAACAAAAAAAAACTCCACCAAAAGGAGAAGAAGCTGAGAAGAATCTGCAGTTCTGACCTTATCAAGCCAATCAGGCAAAAATGCCAGCAGATAATTTCTTGCTCGTACATCCAGCAGAAGCATTAGTGTTTATTGTTTGCATTTGATGGATTTAAGTCCAATATTAGGACTACTTTTAGAAAAGTTTTGGCTCCAACTAGTCCTGAGAATATCTGGCTCTTGAATGCTCAGCCCTAAAGCTGTCTGTTGCAGCTGTTTGCAGCTGGGCAGTTAGTGCACAGGTGGTTTCGTCAGAGTGTTTCGTGCTGAAAGAAGCTGCCTGTGAAGCGAAGCAGGAAAGGTTAGAGCCATCAAACGGAAATAATGAGCTGAAAGATGCTCCAACTTCCAGCTCCAGAGTCAAGTAACTCTCTTCACGAGCAACACCTGCCACATTACTCACTGTCAAGTCCTCAAGTGTTATTATAAAAAAAAAAAAACTGATTGTTGCAGCGTCTCAGTGTGACAGCGGCTAAATGGAAACACAGAGAACAATAACTGGGGAAAAGAATTAGAGGAAAGAAAAAGATTCCTTCAGAAAGCAACTCATTACAGCGTCCATTTAGCAGCTGTTCTGGAACTTTTGATCGACTTCCACATTCATCAGCAGATGTTCAGTTATCTGCTATTTCCTGAGCATTTCAAGGACTTCTTCACCTCTGATGAATATAATATATGTTCAAAAAGCTCCACAACTGGAAGTGGGATAGAACATAGCAGAGTTTTCCTGGTGGATGAAGGAAAGAAGTCAGATTTACTGATGAATCCCAAACAACCACAAAACAGGAGCGACTTCACTGGCGGTCTTCACTGTTCAAACTATATTGATGACATTTGCCGGAGCTGGATTTCACCTACAGTTACCATTTAAACACACACCCAGTGCAAACATTCAACCACAATCGTCGAACATCACCTCATTTCACATCCTCCACCATTTCGCAGCCATTCGATCAGCCTGTCATATTTGCTTTTTTTTCCATTTTTTCCCACCTCTATTACACAGATATCACACTCGGCAGTAAATGTGACTGAATCCATCTGCGGGCATAGTTTGCATGCAGACCTCAGATTCGTTTTGAGCCCATTTACAGTCCGACTGGATGTGTTCGCTGCGTCCGAATACAATCCCATCAACCCGGGATGCAGGAGGACGAGGCGATGATGACAAGCGAGAGAAGAGTTCATTCCTGCCTCCGGTTGCAGTCCATCACAGCATCTCCTCTGCCTTTAATGAACAGCCGTCCTTCAGGACTTTTCATGTATTTCCAAGTGTTCAAAATGATTCCGCTGACATTAAGCACAGGCTCGAAAGGAGAGGGAACAAGAGGGAGGGAGAAGAGGAGCCTCACGCACACTTTTACTATTTCTATTTTCCTTTCTGTGCCGCTCAGCTGAACTCTATTTGGATTCTATCATTGGATCTCACCATTTAATTTCCCTCCTAATTAGCTGCCTTTCATTCGCAGGGAATGCGCTGTCTGCTGCCCAGTCTAGCTGCTGCAGTCTGTTGACATGCCAGCACTTGGAGAGTGGGAGTGTAAGTGTAAGTGTGTGTGTGTGTGTGTGTGTGTGTGTGTGGGCCAGTCAGTGCTGAAGTGTGTATTTGTGTGTGTGTGTGTTTTTGTGAGAGACTAAATCAATAGCCGGTTATCAGATAGGGCTGTTTAATGGCCTTTCTCTCCAAGGAGAGAAGAGTTAAGGCCTCTTGGAAAAATGCTCCTGGCGAGGTTCATGTTTATTCACAAGCACGTGCACACACACACACACACACACACACACGAGCATCAGCATGAACACACACACAGACGAACACACACAGAGACACACACATGGCTCAGTCAGATCCAGGCGAGGTACAGTTTAGTGATTCTGAAATGTAGCAAAGATCCCTGAGAGGTTTTTATTTCTGTTTGTTGCAGAGCGTGTATGCTTGTGTGTTTTCTGCATTAATGAGTGCATGTCAGTGTGTGTGTGTGTGTGTGTGTGTGTGTTTGCAGGCATTAGTGTGGTTGTTAAGCTGAATAAGTGCACCTGTATACAGCCCCATTCCCATCCGTGTGTCTGACTGTGGTTAACAGCGAGTGTCTTTGACGACGTGTGTGTGTGTATGTGTGTGCGCACTGCATCGGTGTTTATGCATGTGTGTGGGCAGCTGAAGTGTGTGACATTTAATACTTTTGACAAGGAACCGGTGCAGGCTGGACCTGTGGGAATATTACAAGTCAATATTTCAATACAACACCCACAATCCCCTGCAGCCAAAGACAGGAAGTGTAAACACGAGGCGTAATAAGCTTGGGATTTTGTCAGACTGAGGTGATATATGGAGGTTAACTAGGTGTGTGTGTCTGTGTGTGTGCATGAAGAATGTTTTTGAAAGATTTTCTATTAATGCCTCCATTTCTTTCACTCTTGTTTGTGTGTTGTAGGCAGCTGCATGCTCTCTATGTAACGGAGAATCGTTGTGGAATGTGACTGAGCTCTAAAAACCCGCCATTACACTTCATGTGTTTGTTACTGTGACGTCCACGCGGCAACAAAACCTCTCATGCTTGAGGCGTGTTTGACTCGCTGAAGTTGTCTCTTTAATTACAGGCTGCAAACATACAAAACATACAATTAACATCTCAGAAACAGGAGAAGAGGTCGTGCACATTGAGTACTTCATTCAAACACAAACATAATGCTGCGTTTCTCACAGTTATCTGCAGAGCAAGTCATCATTCCCATTTGTTGCAGCAATCTTTCCTCTATATCATCAGAGCCGGCTCGCAATATAGGCAAGTGCTGAGGGCGCCGTGGCCTCCAGGGGGCGCCACAAAATAGGGAAAAATTTCACCTTCAATAAAATTATATTAAAACTAGTTATTACTATAAACTCTTAAAATGGAAAAGCTCACATTGATTCAAATGTAAATGCCCTATTAATGTTACTACAAAACAATGCTATTCGATTTCTTTTGTAAACATATGTAAATCGCTGATGGAGGGGGAAGCCATACAAAATCTCGCCCAGGTCACCACAGTGGGTAGGACCGGCTTTGTCCCACATTGATGGATTCTGAGGATGCCTGTCGAGACGGACCTGCTTGTGACCATTTTGCATATGACCCACAGCGAGCATGAACTTAGCACTTAATGCATTTTGGCCTGTTCTGAATTACAAAGACCAGAATTGAAAGAAAATCTGTAGAATCTGCTTTTTCTCTGAGTTTTGCCTCTTCATCCAAAATAGTTTTCTTCGCCTGAAATTGATATTTTGACAGAACAGATGCAGCTGCTGCGTTCAAACTAAACCCAGAGATGAAGAGAAAACACAACCACTGGCAACGTGAATGCTTTGTCGACTTTATGCTTGTTGGCAGCTTAGACAAAGGAGTCAGATTTGCCTCTCTCAAATGATATTTTCTAGTTACTCTGAAAAAATGCCACAGCTCTGCTTGAAATAAATGGCACACTGGAATTAGCAGGAAGGACACAGTTTCTTCTTTGGTGGTTTTTGATGGCAGATTTTCACTGTCTAAATTTTTCAATGCTATTTCACTGCACAGCCCAAGACAGCAGCCAGGGAAAGACAGTTTATATTTTACTTTATGCTGCGTTGCAACTAAAGACAATACAGAGGTCTGAAGCTCAACATACAGTTACAACACAACAGGCAAACTCAAATGGAGAATTTATTTATGGCTCATTCTCTAGGTGTAGTTTGGAATGTCTATACAATAAAATTGTTGAACTTTCTGTCCCTGATACAAGAATAATTTGAAGCACTATTCAGACCATGTAAGGAGAAAAATACCACAGAAAAGATAAATGAATGAAGGCTGAGAGACAGTGTGGTAGCATTGCCAGATTTTGGAGTCATGACCTCAGTGTGGCTCTGTTTGCAACCCTGTCTAATACAGAATTATGTCCACATGGAGATGAAATGTGATACTGATTCATGATCATTGGTAACATTCAGCATCAATGAAGCAAACAATTTAGTCAACATAATGCAGGAGAGATCAAAAGTGTGGAGGTGGCAGATTGTCATACACAACTCTGTATGTTCGTGTTGAAAGACCACAATGGTTTCAAAAACCTCTCTTATGAAAGTCTGAGTCTCTATATGTTTGAAAGGTATCTCCTAAGACTTTGTTTCTTGCTTCTTTAAAGAGTCAGTTTGGTTTCACAGCAGCCACAGAACCTCCATAGAAAGTCCTCAAACTGCTTGGACAGCATGCAGCCCTCCTGTGGCCCCTTAAATACACCTGTATGTTGTACTGCAGTCCTGCTTTGATACAACATCCTTCTTTACAAATCTCAAAACATTCAGCTTTTGGTGACATCCATGTCAGACGTATGTAAATTAATTCATATGCATCAGCTGTGAGGTCCTGGTAGTTACACGTATTCAGAGGTGTAACATTCTCCCTACCTTATGTATGTGTAGAGGGCACATGAAAGCCTTGCAGTACAATGTAGTCTAATACCCCCTTTATCTTTAGGCTTTTTTTGTGCAGAGTACATGTTAATCTCCTCTAAACTGACATCATTTAGCCAGTAAACCACAATATATGCTACTTTTGGTGATGTTTCAGAGCTACGATTAGGAAGCAAAAAGCCTTTTAAGGCATTTTCCAGTGGCTGAGTGCAATGCTGCTTCCAAGGGGAAATAAACGGAATGGGATCCATTCATTTTGTTTCACTTATCTACTGCTGGGTCACGGTGGCAGCAGGCTAAGCAGGTCATTGTGGAAGTCCTTCTCCCCAACAATGATTTCCAGTTCCTCCTAGGGGACTCCGAGGCGTTCCCAGGCCAGATGAGATATATAATCCCTCCAGTGAGTTCTGGATCTACCCTGGAGTCTCTTCCCAGTTTGACGTGACCATAAAACCTCCGAAGGAAGAGTCCCAGGAGGCATCCCAATCAGATTCCTGAAGGGAAGGAGCAGCAGCTCTACTCGGAGCTCCCTCTGGATGGCCGTGCTCCTTACCTTATCTGTAAAGCAGAAACTCATTTCGGCCACTCGATATCAATCTTTCTGCCACTACCCAGAGCTCTTGACCACAATCGAGGGTGAGAACACAGATCAAGTGGTAAATCAAAAGCTTTGCCTTCCGGCTAAACTCCCTCTTCAGCACTGTGGTCCAGTACAATGCTCGCATTACAGTGGTTGATTTGCAGCATTTATTAGTGAAGACAGTTTGACAGTATGAATGTCTGATACGTTGGTGTGAAACATTCCTGAGGTGGATTTATTTAACTATTTTAAAATATCTGACAGTTCATTCTAAACCTCGGAAAAAAAACTGTTCACAGAGTCGTCTCAAATCAAAGTCTTGCACATGCTGTCCAGTGTTATAACAGATGGGATTTACTTAGTTGGCTGTTAAAACTATAGATGATCAAACCTCTTACTGTGTTTGACCATCACAGATCTCCGATGTCCTAAGTTCAAAAGCTTGATCGTAACATTTATAGAAACTCTCCTAAAAGTCAAAAGTGGCCCACATGTTGTCCTCCTTTACCAATGAACTAAGATGCCAACAAATAGCCATCCATGCTGCAGCCTTTGTTGGCTAATGTTTAGTTGGGTTTTGGGGTTGTTCACTCGCAGCTTTCAGATTGGATTTAGGCTGGGATATGCATGGGGGATTTGAGTGATCTACATTTAATCATCATCGGGTTATGTGAGGCTCCAATTGTTTCTGATGTCACGTCCACTACGCTACACAAACCATCACATCTGCTGGAAAACCAAAATTTTCATTTGAGTTGCAGTGTGCATGCCCAGAACATGCAGATGCAATTGCATGGAATGTGTTTTCTGGATTTTAATCAGACTAGAAAGTAGTATTAAAATTGTGGACCTGTTGTGTCTGCAGCTGTCTATGTGCACGTCCACAAGGGAGTATAACCAGACCCGGAGGAAATGACAGCAGAGCTCCAGATTGAAACACAGTCCTGGAAATGTATGCAATATGTCTTCTTTAATTAGTCGTTCTTATATCTGGAACCAGGAGTTGACAGTGCCCTTTGTGTTACTGCAATACTACTGTTGCTTTCACGCTAACTGCCTATGAAGTGGTTCAAACCTTGCTGCACTTAAAGCAAAACTATGAAACTAAAGTCAGCTAGAAGTTACTGACATGTAACTAACTGTTATGTCAAAGTTATATTTCAAAGCAGCCCGTGTCATTGTCTGCTCCCTTGAATTCTATAATTCAAACATGACTTTGATAGAGGACAAAACTATGCAAATCTCACAGGCGTCCATGTTTCACTTCAAGCGGAGACCACAGGAGGCTATAAAACCAGCTCACTGGTGGGGGTTTGTGACTTATGACTGCATATGTAATTCAGCATGCAGCAGAGGCGAGGGTTAAGGTTAGCCTGAGGGACAGTGGTCAACTCAAGGCCCTCACACTTACAGCAAGACAAACGCATGTGCATGTGAAAGTTGCATGGCGGCGGGTTTTATCGCTGACTGCAGGCATCATGTCACAGGCTGGTGCACATTCTGGACTATAACTGGGAGAGCTTCTGTAATGTGATGCAATTGAAGCAGACATTAAGGTCGGGCTATAAGGAGAAGCTATGAATGGAAAAATCCTTCATATAACCGTGGAGGTCATTTCTGGGCCACTGGTCACAGATATGACCAGCGTCTGATTGGCTGCCGTGTCGACTCGTATTCCCCTTTAATGCATGGCATGAGCTGCACCTATAACACTGCTGGTTGATCAGTGCCATATGCTTCACTGCTGGAGCGTCTGACACTGACTCCAGTTTATTATCCAACACTCAAACTGAAGCCATTTTTTCTGAATTACTGCTGTTATATAAGTCACTGCTGCTCAAATGTGCATTAGTGGGGATTTCTATAGGGACACATCATTTAGGTGGACATGAGGTCAGCTCAGAGACACGGATTTATGGTATTTTATATAAATTAAAACAATGTATGTGCAATTCAACACCATTTAAAACTATATTAGGATTATTTAAGCATAAAACAACCAAAGAAGTTAAGAAGAAGGTGATGGAAAGCTTTCAAACAGAGTAGTGCTACTATTTCTGTTTTTTTCCCCATATATCCACAATAAGTGCATGCTATAGTAAGTAATGTGCTGCAGGGAATTCTGAGGCACTTATTTTACTTGTTTTCTCTTGTGTTTCATCACCAAGGAAGTCCTTCATCTAAGTAGGAGGAATGTGTTGCATTTTGTAAATTGACATCTGTTGATTTTTAGCACTTTGCACATTTAACAGTTTAGCAAATAGCTGACGAGTTTCATAATGTAATATGCAGCGTGAAGGACTCACAGAACTGTCAGAAAGGAAATAATTAGTGACTTTGTTCTGCAGCTGTAAACAGAAAGAGGCTGAGATGATCTTTTTTTTCTGTTGTTGTCTACGACAGCTAGGTATATGTATGTGTTGATATAATTCAGATGTGTTGACGGATTGAACTCTTTTTTTTTTTAAGTATTAGGTTTTTGTCATCTGGTTGACTAAGTCACAAAAAAAATCCAAAAAACACAAAACAAAAGAGGAAAGTATCCGCCCTCTGCTACATTGAGTAACAGCTTTCTTATTTTTGACGAACAAACAAATAACAAAACAGACAAAGCAAATTTTGATTACGTTGTCTTTTGGGTTTGATAAAGGAATGAATGCACAGGAGGCACTAGTGGGTTCTGCTCTTTACTAAGTAGCTTGATTTGGTTTGATTTGAATAAATAATAAACTAGAAAAGCACTCAGAGAGCCCATACCTCCACCAAAGACCTTCAGTCCACCCCCAACACAATCTCCCAATTCACATATTTTGTATGGAACGTTACAGATACAAATGTAATTACATACAGTTCAAATGTCCTACCAACAATGCGGCCTTCATCCCATCCGACCTAATGAACAGGCGCGGCCTCTAGCGCAGCAGCTCCTAACAGCCTCCCAGCTTCTTAGACAACCGGAGATAAGAATGCTGGCCCAACCGTGCCTATGTCGCTCAGGAAGGAAAGAGAACTCTGTCATTGTCGCTGTCTGTCGCGTGGAGACCCAAAATGTCATGTGGTCAGAGGGAGTTAGAGTGCCCTCTGGTGGCTTTTAGAGTAAACCACATTTAATTGTCCACCTGGTTACACTTACATTTAAAAAACCTCCCGGATGGAGACGGTGATCTGGATCAGTCCCAAAATGTCATCATTTGTTCCTTGACCCATTTCACACATTTTCTGAAAATTTCATCCAAATACGTCCATAACTTTTTGAGTTATTTTGCACACAAACAAACAAACATACAAACAAACAAACCAACGCCGGCCACCACATAATCTTCTTGGCGGAGGTAATTAGGTAGTACACTCTGCCAAGTCACATTAACAATTTATAACTCTTAATGTAACAATACAGTGACCATCCTACTATAGTATATAATACAAAGATTTAATACGTTCCAGTACATGGTATTTCAAATGCAGTTTGCCATAAATACCAACATGTTCTACTACATCCAGTTGCCCATGAAATCCAACCTGTTTTTTGACTTTCTGACCCACGATCCTTTGCACAGCATGATACGTCACATACATCACGGCGTCCCTCGTGAGTAACAAGCTGCCTAGAGCACAGACAGATAACAGCTCATTTCACACTGCAGACAGCGACTGATGTATGTACAAGATGGTCAAAGCTTAAGGTGCAGTATCATGATGAAGCAGTGTTTCTCAATTATATACATACTGTATTGGACTGTACAGGCTGCTGCAAGGAAAGCCACCAGGTTCATCAAATTGTAGAAAATCCAATCCTTCTCTAAAGGAAACTGTGAAATTCAGGGCTTTTACTGGCCTAAATGCTTCCTCCACCACCACCACTGTATTTATAGGAATTCAAAGACTCCAGTGAGGTCAGCTGTGTGAGGTGAAAATCATTGAAGAAGACAGAAAAATTGAGGAAGTTATTCCAACCAACAGTGCTGCACGATTGCCTTGCAAATCAATGAAATCCAATAAATCATAGTTTAACCTCGTCTTTCATTCGCCGTGGCGTGACTTTAAACAGCACTTCTCGTGTGCCTTTGCTAAATGCCAGCCTGAAATTACTTTCATAAAAAAAAAGGAAGACTTTCTTTTGAAATGCGGAAGTGATCTGAACTCTGATCACGTTCCGCAGCTGAGAATCTCATCACAAAGATGTGTCAGCCTCCAACTCAATGGCCTGGTTGAATAGTGGCAAGTTATTATAAGAGGAACTTCAGTGTTTGTCTCAGAAGATGCGATGATTATCTCAGAGTGTGTTTGCCTTGTTTGTGTGTGCGTGTGTGTGTGTGTGTGTGTGCACAAACGCTGATGACTAAGGCAGCTATTTGACTGCAGAGCTAAATCATTCAGACCTTAACCACACATCAGAATACACGAGGAGAGCCGGAGCATAGTTAATGCACGGTTAACAACGCAAACAAGCCGCCGAAATGTACAGCCGGCTGTCGCAGAGTGCATGTGTCTCCTGCAAGAGTGTGTGTGTTTGTGTGCAGGGTGGTCATGATTTATGGCAAATATTACCAGCACTCAGAGAGGAGAAGGAGGATGAAGGAGGAAGAGACTGAAAATGAAAGAGAAAGAAAGATGGAGGGAGGAGTAACGGAGGGTGGTGGGAGGAAAAAGAAGAGTCCAAAATAAAGAAACTGGGCGAGCGAGGGTGAGGACAAGCAGGGGGAGAGAGAGGGAGAATGAGGCATAGAGAGATAGAGATGAAGGATGAAGGCTTTTGCAATCTCACCCATGACTAAGATCAATGTAACCTTTCTGCCTGCCTCTGTGATTCACCTTGTGTGTGTGTGTGTGTGTGTGTGTGTGTGTGATTAAATCTTTGAGCACACACACTGTCAGGAGGTGCACACATGATTGTGTGCCGGTGTGTGCGTCTTCATCTGCAGGTTTGTCGGGCTGTGTCTGTCTTGGCGTGCGCGAGCGAACACGGTACATCGAGCTGCTGCAGAAGGTTAAGCGGATCGGCTCGCAGCCCGATGGACTCTCCTCCTCGGCCGACGCACATTGATCTTAATACAGGGGAGGGCAGCTGAGCGGGAGAGGTTAGAGAGATGAAAGACGGGATGAAGATGGGGGGGAGGATAATTTGAGGGGAACAGGAGCGAGTTGGGACATCAGTTGGATCTGAGAGGAAGCAGGACAGGTCTAGTTCAGGTTGGATTAACGTGGAGATGAGTATCAGGGTGACTTGGAAGCCTCATGAACACCAGAGGGAACTTAGCCAGCCACTGTCTGAACCAGTAGTTAACATCTCTACAGATGTTTTCATGCAAGAAAAATCATCTGTTTTCAGCTCATTTGGTTGTGAGTACAGTAGTAATTCTCAAATCAAAGCAATTTTAGTCAGAGGCGAAGGTTTTGAGAATACTCCTAGGAAATTTAAGGCCTTAAATCTCCAAATTTTAAACCAGGTAGGACACAGTATTTCCACTGTAAAGCTGGATTCATGGTACCAAACTGGATGGTTGAAAAGCTTTAGAAACCTTACACCCTACACCTTTCAAGGAGCTTCAATAGAGCATAACTGGACTTCTCTTTTTCAGTTCTTGAAGACGTTTCACCTCTCATCCAGTCTTCAGTTCTATATATTGCCACCCATGAATCACATGGCTAATGGCAGATAATTGACCCAAGATTCACATGACTTCGAGGTATGAATGAATGTGAAGGTCGGTGATGACTAAAGAGGCTACTGTTGGTGAAGCTGCCTGGTGAGGGATGTCAGGACTCCATTATAAGCACCTGATAAGTGGTGCCATAAACCCTCTCATCTGGCTCCTCCAGTTTCACATAGATGACTTCCTTCAGTACTGCCTTAGACCCCTCTGTCTTCTCTCCCCCAGAATGTGAAAATTGTCAAGACAACAGTCTTGTCTTACGATCTCTTCTGAGAAAGTTTCACAGCCATTAACATCTTAAGACATGTGAGTTATTGGTCATAAAAGGGCTATTAGCCATGTGATTTGGGGGAGACTGTAGATGTCTGGATCTCCCTTAACAGTCATTTAGAAGTGAAAAAGTGTCTCGAATGAATTTGAAATGTCCTTAAGAACCAAAAAAGAGAAATCCAGCTGCCTTCTACTAAATCTCTTGGGATTCAAATGACCTGGATGACAGACAATCTACACATTCACACTGGATAGGGGGTGTCTGTGTCGGCCAATATGTGTATCTTTCCGAAACGAATGAGCCAACGTTCCCGTTCACCTCCTGATAACATGTGAACCTTCTGCCTGGTTTAATTAAAGACACTGCTTTCAGGTTTTCATCACTTGTCTCCGTGATAAGATCTAAACGAACGTCATCCACCGAGGTTCTGCTGAGGTTCTGGTGAGGTTCTGCTGCTCCGGGACGTTCACTGTCCTCACGATGTTCGTGTGACTGGATCCTGGAATCCATCCTGTCACCACGATCACCATGTCGCCGGGTTTGAAGAAGCCTCTCGCCTTCCCAATGTCCATCCCAAAGTTGACCCTAGCGTCCACATCGTCAGCCCAGACGGTGGACGCTAGGGTCAACTAAGGTGCTGTATATCTCCTAACTCACTGTTTTTACTTGTTATTCAACTCTTTGCATCACTTTCCATGTCTACAAGCCATGGCAACTACAAGTAAGTTGCGCAGAAAAATCTTTAAAACTCAAGCCGAGACAAGGATTCTACAGGAAGAACTACTGGCCACCTAATAAACACATGCATCCAAGTAACAGTTAGTAAAATCCATTATACAAAAAACACTACGAGGGGTTTTGTGATTGCCAATCAGTGGTGTGCTGCGGCAGCAAATAATGTTAGCAAGAAGGTACCAAGGAAGTCACAGTATGAGGTGTCGGGTTACAATGCCTGAACTACACACCTGTGTGAATATGATTGGAGGATACTGGCTGTGTCTGAGCCAGTGACTGTGGGGAAAGAATGAAACTGCTGCTACAAGCACAACATCAGTTCTGTGTCTAAACTGTGCCTCATTACACAAACAATGGCTCAGTCTCATATTACAGGCCAGAACAAACATATTACCAGTGGCCAGTAATGAATGGAAAGACTGGTGAGTAATAGATTAGAGTTTAGTTCTATACAACTACATGTTGTATTATGACTCACAGCTGCTCTTCTTTCCTCTTTGCTACAGAAACACTGCTCTCAATCACAAATCAATCAATTCAACACTTTTAAAACTGTGTAGCACATATGATCTGATACCCTGTTAAATCTCACATACAAGTCATTATTCAAATAATAGCAGAATCTCAAATAATACCAGGGGTGTGGCCTGTATACGAACAAAGACCATCATAATGAATTTATCAAGATGCACATGAAGCATTCAGTGTGCATTAGCAGCCAATTAAAAAGGGAGCAGATCAGAAAACCGAGACTTAATACTAAAATGTACTTTCAAAATGAGACTAATTAGGAATACGTGTTTTAGATATACTGCAAATTCTCATAACACTCTGCAACTCTGAGGTTCTTCTGACAGAAATGCCATTTTCATTGATTAATTAGTGCCAGTGGCTTCTACTTTCCAAAAGAACCAAAAGAAAACTGCAGTTCTGAAAGATCTGACTGTTGAAAGCTAAGACTTTAAACCTGAACCTCAATGCAGAACACAGGACCCAGTGACCAACGTTTAAAAGGATGATTTATAGTAACTGTATCTGATAAAGGATATGGAAGCTTGCAGGGATTCTCCTAAAAGGCGAGAGTGGCTGCTTCGTTGGAAAACTCGGAGTGACAAACTCAATCCAGGTGGAAAGCCAGTTAGGTAGGTGACTGGCAGAGGCCGAAAAACTTAGCTTGGATGTCTAAAACAAAAGTTGGGTTCCCAGCTGTGTGTTTAAGGCAGAGGTCTGGTGAACTGGTGACTTGTACCCCTTTTCCACTGAGCTGGTTCCAGTGCTAGTTCAGAGCCATTGCCTGACTTAGTAGTACCAGTTCTTTGTGTTTCCACTGCATAAGCACTGCCTCCAACTCTTTGCTGGGCCAGAGCTAAGCACCGAGTACGTCAGAGACTAGAGGCAGGGTTATTGTGACCAGCCAACACAGTGGAAAGGGACACACAAGCGCTAATTTTTGTCCTTTTTCACCAGGAAATCCCTAGTCCAATCACACATGTATTGGAATGACATACAGAAGTTTTGCACAAACTGTTGTGCACTGAAATCCGGTACAACTGTGTCCCATCAGTAGCACGATCATGGATGTGCCCGAGCAGCAGGCAACCTTCTCCTCGCAAACAGCCTTAAGACCATCTATAGAGATAAACATAGATATTATCATCAACTTATTGCGTTTGTTTAACCGCTGTTTAATCGATACAAGGGTAGTCGTTTTACAGTGACACAATGGCGTGGCTTCAACTTGGCTCCTTGCCAATGGAAAAATAAACAGGTTCTTTGGAGGAATGAGATTTGAACCAACCGGGCACCAGCACCAAACTAGCACCTGGTTCTTCTTGGTGGAAAAGGGGCATTTGAGGCTTGAACATTAGGCCCAGGAGGTAGCAGAGTTAGTTTCAGTAATCAGGGCAGAACAGAAGAACATTAACATGGAGCAGAGCTGGCTGAAGCAATACTTCCACGTAATCTGGCAGAGGAAGGGGAGCTAATATTTGATTAAACTTCTCCATTCTTTTCCAAATTCTTTCATTCTTTTTAACATTAGGAGGTAAATAGGTGTTGATCCAACACATGGCATCTCTACAACCTGACAGAAGTCATGAAGCAACCAAGTGTGCACTATAATGGAAATAACAGCAGGCAGATGGGAGTGTTGTCCCACTCTTCCTGAGGAAGGACAGGCTCACATTGTTGGACATTCAGCTCATAAATGGTGGCGTTCTGGATTTTCTGTCTATGCATCCAGCAGCAAACAGCCCGTTCTCACCTTTCTCTTGTTATCTGTGGCATCATGCCGCTTGAGCAAAGCTGCATTTAAAGTGGATTTTTATAATCTCTGGTTGTGCTATGGGATCATTGCCCTGTAGAGCCACACCTGATTAACTAAATGGTCAAGAAGTTGTGACCAGTTGAGCAGCTCAAAGACGAGAAGCACCAGTGAAAGGGGAAAAATAACAAGGAAAAGAAGGGAGACACTGCCAGGATCTTGACACTAAGTTAATCAAATCCAGTACACATGAATTTGCATTACCCGCAAATTAAAACAGCAGCAAATAAGAAAACACAACAGCATTTTACACACTGCAATGCTGAGTTCCTCTTCTTAGCATAAAACTGTTTTTATTTACTAATTAATTGGAGTACAAAGCTGTATATGACTCAGGGATTTGGCATTTTATCAAATTAAGCTAAGAGTTTGGAAAACCTGAGCTAAACTTGATCAAACACCAAATTAAAATTTGTGAGAGTCAGCAGGGTTTTCCCATCGACAACCACAAGCACCTACCTCCCCTACATGACAGTCAGTAGCTGGTGAGTAATTTTAATGAAAGGTCGACATTGGGACAGCAATTTTCTAATAATTAGCGGGAAATGTTTCTGAAACAAGCTATGTAATGTACCGAAAGTACCTTACTCAGATGTAATTACAGGAGAAAAACTAATCATTGGAAGAGCAGCCACATTCAAAACCAAGTATATGTATGTGTGACATATTTATCATTGTCTGACACCTTCCTCTTCATGTGTGTTGAATTGTAATCCTGCCTTTAGATAAATGCTCACATTCAGCAGACCTTTGCATTGGATAAATAAAAGGCTGCCTAGATTACAATAACTGAAAGTAATCAGGTTGAAGTGCACCTGCTGAACACTGGCTTTTTTCCACACTTGGTACCAAATTACACATCAAACTTGTCAGCAAATAATTGGACATATAGGAATAATTAATCTAATAACAGCCTCTGCTGAATTCATCTCACTGGGGATTACTCATGACTGCACTGCACCTGCAATCATTCTGCCATTCTGGTGATTGGAACGCAGATGAAAGCATATATATTCGGACGTATGCCCTCATTTGAAGGAATTATGTAGGTTGTGGAGGTGGTTATTTTCCCCTCTTTCACATAATGAGGAGCAGAAAGTGGCAGAAACAAAGGCAGAGGAAATGGCACGTGTTATATGCCTGAAAGGCTGACGTGAACTACGTTTGAACCTGTATGTCAACAGTGTGACAGCGTGAGTCATCGAGGATGTACACACCGACTGAACTTCAGGAAATCATGAGTGAGGCACTGCTGCAGCAACAGAAAACAAATTGTTCTCAATCTGTCAGTCTGTCTTAGCTAATCCTGGGCTTCCATACCAATAATCAACCAAGTTTTGGCACTTTTCAGAATTTATATTGATAAAAAACTCTCTCTACATATAAGACTATAATTACTGAGAATGGACAAAGAGATTCTGCTGGACAACAGATAATATGTACACACTAAAAACAATTATGAAATGCTGCAGGACCAGGAGTAAAGTATTGTTTGAATATTTGCTTTATGCAAAAGTTGTGTTTGGGATGGTATCATCTACTGCATGGAGACAACACTAGGTGGTTTATGAAGCAGCTACAGAGCTCTCTGTAGGAGGTGGAACAGTTTAAAAATGTATATTCTCCTTCATCTGGATAAAGCACAAATCTCTCTCTTTTTAATTTTTTTTTTTTTAATTTTTTGCTTGTTGTCCAAGTACATACACCAATCTGGCATAACATTATGATCACCTGCCTAATATTGTGTTGGTCCCCCTTATGTGCTCAAAAATGCTCTGAACCATTGGGCATTGACAAGAGGACCTCTCAGGGTGTCCTGTGGGGTCTGGAACCAGGACGTTGGCACTGGATCCTTTGGGTGCTCTGGCTTGTGCAGTGGGGCCTCTGTCAATCAAACTTGTTCCACTGCATCCTGTTGATGTTTGATCAGAATGGGATGTAGGAAGTTTGGAGGTCAAATCAACATGTTGGACCATTGTCATGTTCCTCAACATGTTCCTGATTGGTTGATAATGTTGCCATGTGGTGGGGTGCATTTTCCTGCAGGGGTAGGCCAGTGACATTTGGGATTTCCATTTGCATGAGGGAGTGTGTTTGTTGTGGGACAATGTTTATTTGGGTGTCTAAGTCTGATCAACATGGATGTCAAAATCCATGAAATCAACATAGTACCAATATGATCAGTGTTATTCACTTCACCTGTCAGTGGTCAGAATGTTGTGGCTGCTCAGTATATATAACACCTACAGTTGGAACACATTTTTCCCTCAGTGGCCACAAGGGGCAGCAATGACCCATTCCCAACTTAAAGGTCCCACATGGTGAAAATCCATTTTATTGTGTTTTGTGGTTATTATAACCTTAGCAGTGTGAAGTTAAAGCAGTTAAAATATGAAGACATTTACTTCTGCCATTCCTCAAGTCTCCCGACCACTTAGATAGACTTCAGCTTTACAAGCCAGTAAGAAATTGTGTCAGGTGTTACCTCACACCTAACTAACCAATAGCCATCTAGCTCAAACTTTGGACAATCCTGTGGCTTCTTAAGACTACGTGTTAACCAGGAGTCACTTTACAACTATTTCTGAAGCTGAAACTTTGCACAGCTAACTGCAATGTTGTCTGGCAAACTCCCCAAACACATGAGTTAAAAAAAAATGACTGTGCTGTGAATTCTGTGATATTTCCATGATTGCTCAGAGAGAGAGGTGAAAGTGATAAAAAGTCCTCGTCTCCCAACCAATCACAGACGCAGATAACCCTTTTCCACCAAGAAGAACCAGGTGCTGGTTCGGTGCTGGTGCTAGAGCTGGTGCTTAGTTGGTTCAAATCTCGTTCTGTCCAAGAACCTATTTGCTTTTCCACTGGCAAGGAGCCAAGTTAGAGCCACGCCACTACGTCACCGTAAAACGACTAAGCTTGCATCAATTACATAGCAGTTAAACAAACACAATAAGTTGATGATAATATCTATACTTAGCCTTGATATATTTATAAAGATGTTTATCTTTAAAAAAACATCTTTATAAGGTCTGCAGAGGTCCATGACGTGGAGGTCGCCTGTTGCCCACTGCTGGCACATTTGCGGTCACAGATGTGAATGTACTGGCGGTGGGACACAATTGTACCAGATTTCAGCGCAACAGTTTGTGCCAAACTTTCATGTGTCCCGGGAGTCATTCCAATACATCTGTGTTCGGACCAAGGACAACATGGCAAAAAAGGACACAAATTACCACCTTTGTGTCCCTTTCCACTGTTGATTGGTGGTCATGATAACCCCACCCCCAGCTCAGTGCTAAGCTCTGGCCCAGCAAAGAGTCGGTGTTTGCTAAGCACCAGTTTTTAGCACCTGGAGCCGATGCAAACACAAAGAACTGGTGCTAAATCAGGCTCTGGCTCCGAACTACCACTGGAACCAGCTCGGTGGAAAAAGGGTAAGAGAGAGTTGTCCTCCTGCAGGGGGCAGGGGCAGCAGCAGCTCTTCAGTTTTCAGAACAAAACACCCAGTTTAGAACAGGGCTCCTGAGGTGAACCATCTTTGCAGTACTTTGACCTGAAAAATGGAAAGACACACTGTGGGGACATGTGAGACTCGCAATAATTTGCTGAAAAGGGCCACAATAAGGGACCTTTAAGTTTGAAAAGCAACACAGAGGTGAGATTTAACCCCTCTGCTTGAAAGGTCGGTTTCAAAGGTCCAGCAGCATGAAATATTCAGTGAGGAGTCAATTTAACACTCCTGTGAGTAAAATGGATAGCTGTGTCATTTCTGATGCATCAGATCTGGTTGAGTTGAAGTTTTGAATCTTTAAAACAGATTGAACAACATCAGTGTCTCTGGCTCCTTGTTATTTACTCTGTAATTTACAGGTTTGATAATACATGAATTACAATGTCCTGGTTTTAAAATTTCCTGGTGAAAAGGATAAAGAGACTAACTGTATTTCAAAAGTCACCCATGTGTCTCTGTTGCGGTTACTTAGAGATTTTTGGGAAAGTTGTGTTTTTTAAGGTGAAGGTTGTATATCTACGGAATCCATTTACGTTGAACTCGCTGAGGATAAAGTTCAGTTTTGGGTAAAACTGATCCATGGATTCAACGGGGGGAAAGGGACTATGTACTGTAAATGTGCAATCTATTTTAGTCAGGTTTAACTACAATATTGTAAATGGTCTGCACTTGTATAGAGCATTTCTACCGTAGTGGTACTCAAAGTGCTTTACAGTGTGTTTCTCATTCTTCCATTCACACACACATTCACACACCAACGGTGGCAGACTTCCATGCAAGGTGCCTGACGGCCATTAGAAGCAATTTCAGGTTCAGTGTCTTGCCCAAGGACATGTGAAAGGGCTGGGGATTGAACCGCCAACCCTGTGATCAGTGGACAACCCGCTCTACCACCTGAGCCACAGACACCCTTTATTGTTAATAATATATAATATATTCTGGCTTCTGAGGCCATATAAAACTAAAAATACACTAACTTAAATGGTAGCATGAATATGCATTAATGAGCACCATCCAACCACACATTCTCATCACCATGGCTACATCTATGATTCATCTAAAATTATAGCTTAAATTAAATACTTATGTTGTTTAAAGAAAAGGTCTCTTTTCGTCCTTTGTTTTGTTTTTATAAATCACTTCATGTTTTACTGTGACATACTGAAGTAATAGTTGTAAAAGCAGAGAAGAGTCATAAAATCAGCAGGCTGCCTAGGTAACATGTTTTATTCAGCATAATGTACCCAGAGCCATAAAATAAGCTGATAATGAGAAGGAATAAGTTGGGATGTTAAAATGTTGGGATGTCTATCCCAGCTGACTTAGGCGAAGGCAGGGAACACCCTGGACAGGTCACCAGCCTATCGCAGGGCTACACATAGATACGGACAATCAAGCACCCTCTCATTCACACCTATGGACAATTTAGAATCATCAATTAACTTCAGCTTGTTTTTGGACTGTAGGAGGAAGCCGGAGTGATACTAATCATATGAACCATAATATTTTTCAGTATGAACACTTTACTTCACTCCTCTCTATTACACATAAATTGAGTTTGGTAAGTGTGTCATTTTAAGTGGGGATTTTGATTTCTGGAATCATACATTTGTCCTTTTTTATTGCTTCAGTTTGAACACTGCTCTTGTATGAGCTCTAAATCGATAAAAAATGTTGATACGCTCATCCCAGCCGCCTTCCATTATTACCATGTGCTCAGAGGCAATAAGTGGTGCATTAAGTGCTTTGCAGACTTTATTTGCCCTGGGTCCTGCCTCACCAGGGAGCTGAGCGTTTAATTGAATGGCATGAATGAGTTGGACAGGCTAACAACCCCATGTCTGCGTTTAAGGGTTAAATAGAGGGGCGGGCCAACAATGAGCAGTGTGACTCCACATACTAAAACATGGATCTGCTTTAAGGAATATTTGTTGACTTTTGGGCTGAAAAGATTAGAAGGTTGAAAGCACTTTATTTGCCCTGCGTCTTGTCTGTCAGGCAACGGGCAGGATGCTGGAAGTTGTTTTGGCTGTACACATCCAGAAAGGTACACCTGCAGACGCTACTAGGGGCTGAAAGAAAAGGGGTTTTTAAGAGGTATGGTCACACAAAAAGTAATGTATTTGAAAACTGAACAGATAAAACTCCTCATGCATGATTCACAATTCTTGAACAGAAAATCTGAGGAAAAAACATGCCACAGTACCAAACATCCATAACGTGAATGCAAATACACAAACCTGCGTCAACAATGAGGCACCTTAAACTCTCTGTAGCTGCTTCTGTACAAGGAAAGTGTATGAGTGATGCAGAAAGGAATGAGCTCAGGCAGGTATTTTTAACAGAGATTATAATGATGATGGGTGTAATAGCAGTTTCTGTACTGAATGTACAACAGGAACAGTAGATTTGTATTTTTTTCCTCATTCTCAGGGGAGAAAAAACAAACTGTACTGACATCCTGTCTGTATCCTGAGGGTTCAGACCAGCAGGTGATTCCTCGGCTTCTGCGTGTGCACACAGCATGTGCTATTGAGTGAACTCCATGAGTCCTACCAGGGCTTAATGCAGTTTGAGCAAGCTGGCTACTGTTTTTCTCTGAATCTGCCCGTCTCATTTGCCAAATGACAAGGAGGTTAAAAAAAAAAAAGATTTAGCGATTGGTGCAGAGCTAGTTCACAGCTCACATGGAAGAGAACAACATGTGTGGACCAATGGAGCTAAAGGACGCAGCCAGGACGAAACCCGTCGACTTGTTCTGCACAGTCCATCTCTCAAAGGAAGAAAAAGGTCATCGGCCTGTGAGGATGAGTGACTTCCAGTGGTGGAGATTTATTTCTCAGCGTACATGTAACGTGATACACTGTTGATGAATGAACAACAGCGCACAAGCAGTGCTGGTGTATTTACCTTGAATCTGCGTGGCGTGTGACAGGTCATCTCTGGGTTTATAGAGCGTTTATAGAGCGAAAGGTCGTCAGTCTGGAGCCTCACAATGTCCACAGGAGTCATTTAACCTTGAAATATAGACGCGACTCATCATTTGAGCCCCCCACATCAAACATTATGATCCAGTTTGATAGTAAAGAGAAGCTTCCTTTTTCATCTCCTTGAACTTTGCGATTTGTTTTTATTCCTTTCTTTTTTAATATCTTGATTAGAAGACAGTTTGTGAATTTCATGCATAACTAAGTGAGTTTGTGGTTCATTTGTCTGCACCAGCAGGAGGATGGGATCCTGCCGTGAGATGAGGAAAAGCTGCTGTTCCATCTATCAGATCTCACAAAGTCTGCCAGAATCAACTGTGTGCACAATAATAAAAAAACAACAACTTCAAGCTGCTCTGCTGCAAAAATCCATAAACTTTGACCTCTACTGAAGAATATGGCGGCAATGTAGGCATTACACTATGAACACATGTTGTGCTGTCTCCTGCTGGGCTTCTATCTGACTTAAACTTCTCCTCTTCTATGTCCACAGGATGTGACACAACAATGTGTCATCTGAACAGCAACATCATTCTGCCCAAACAGGGATATCTTTCATTTAATCAGGATTAAATCAGGTTATCGTACTGGTTATGTACAATATATGAGGTGCACTATGGTAAATGGTCAGCACTTATACAGCGGCTTTCTACCTAAGCGGTATCCAAAGCGCTTTACAATGTGTTTCGCATTCACTCATTCATGCATACATTCACACACCAATGGTGACAGACGTCCATGCAAGATGCTAGCCTGCCATTGGGAGCAACTTGGGGTTCAGTGTTTTGCCCATGTGGAGGGGCCGGGGATCGAACCGCCAACCTTGCGATCAGTGGACAACCCGCTCTACCACCTAAGCCCCAGCCGCCCCATGTATGACATCTTATTCAATGTACAGGCTCTCTGTCCAAACTCTTACAGTATTTGTGTACAGTGGCTATTTTTTTCTTCTGTTATTTGTTTTCTTTGAAAAAAAATGTTTGTATATATAGCATTTTTGAGCAAAGTGCACCAGAATTTTGTTTTAGTGTATATTTTTAGGTGACAGTCTTTATTTACATGTGTCCCATGTCTGAAAGGAGCTTAACTCCTCATCAGTACCCTCAGTTATATCTTTGCTTGCAGAGCTGCTGTTATCAATATCCTCCAATATCAAAGACAATGCTGTTCTGCATTAAAACTGTAACCCAGGTGCTGTTACTTTGACAGTAAGCTAATAAAAGCTAATAAAACAGCCTTGCTTAAGGCAAGTAGCTTGAGGAAGTGTTGAGGTGAATGAAAAGAAAGAATTAGAGTATAGCTACCCAAAGCATGTACATATTTAAGGGTCAAATAGCATTTGAACATTCTGAGTAATAAAAAAGGAGTTTTATTTGATTCCACATATAGTAAAATACATA
Source organism: Dascyllus trimaculatus (assembly GCA_024666655.1). Lineage (NCBI taxonomy): Eukaryota > Metazoa > Chordata > Actinopteri > Pomacentridae > Dascyllus > Dascyllus trimaculatus. Next base: position 7,191,674 of record CM045457.1, on the reverse strand, counting down.
TCAGCTTTTTTGGCATTTTTGGAAATATATACATTTGTTTTCTTGTGGGGAGCTGTGGTAGATGACAGGATTGATACAACTCTCACGTCTGTACAGAAGCTACTACTAGAAGCAGCTTAGCTTAGCTTAGCATGGAGACTAGAAGCAGGTAGAAACATGACGTTGGCTGTGTCTGTACCATTACAGCTTTATTTCTATCAATATAAAAATAAAGCTGTAATGTTTCTTTTTCTTGTTTTTTACTTTTCCAACAGATAGAGGCTGTTTCCTGTCTTCATGCTAAGCTAAGCTAAGCTAAGCTAAGCTAAATGGTTGCTGCCAGTGAGAAGAGAGTGGTATTATCCTTTAAAATGGTATATATATTTATATATGCGGGTTTTTATGGTAAACGTGACACAACCTCTGAAACTCCTCAGGCAATAATTACCTTTTGGATCTATGCAGCTTGATTCAGCAAACGCAATTAGACTTGTTACATTAGAATTTTTAATGATATATGTGTCTTTCTCTTCTCCACAGTATATATGGTTTGCTCTCTGTTGTATTACAGTCCTTTCCTGTCTATATACACCTCCCCTTCACCCCCAATGCGTTCCAAATTCCATGTTCCTGCTTCCTCATTGCTTCCCTTCTTTTCCCAGCATCCTCCTCTTCTGTCTGTCCCTTTGCCCTCTATTGAATAAAGGTCTTGTGCCCTGCCACTCTTAGAATCTGTCACTGGTCATGTGCTGAGGCTGAGGAGGGTTGTTAGATTAAATCAGAAGAATCATTAGTGCTCCTCTGAGGTGTGAAGCTGTGACACCCAAAGCCAGTGTCCCAAGACAGGCTGCATGAGTTTGGCTAACAAGGCAAGCGTAGGCATGAGGCCAATCCATCCATACATACATGGATAAGGAGGTGCACACACACTGCAGTGATGGTTACATTAAATATTCACACAATCTGAAGGACATTCGTACATGGACGTCTGCAGTATGGACGAAGATGTCCTGCATAATGCACACCATCACAAATGCAAAAAAGCTCCAACATGGTGGCTCTAATTCATCAAGCAACCGTACATTCAAATGTGCTGTTAAAGTAGGTGGACAGTGAAGTCCACATCAGTAATGGTTTTGTGTAGGAAAGTATAATTATATGGTAATAATTCCTACCACATACAGGACCAACTTTGAAATGTAATGAAGCCTTTCGGGGACTCGTTATTCATGCCTCCGATGCTAAATCAAACGGGTTTTCATGGAGACACTGACGTAAAGTTTGGTAACTATGACATGTTTTCTTTTTCGTTTTGTGCAGCATATACGCATAAATTAATTTCACACTGTGCCTTCCTTCTCACATCCCAGACTTGCCAAATGTACATTATGAAGTTACGTCAGAAAAAACCCACAACCACTCGTTTTCCCACATATCATTAGCTATTTGTCCTCTAAAGAGAATAGCAGTGCTTATACTGCTGCTGATACAAATACAAAGAGCTTCACTGGGTACACACGAGCTACAACATTTAACAAGTGTGGTGTTTGTGAGAGTGTTACCAAACATAAATGTCAAATATGCAAGTAAGGTACGAAGATGAAAAGCAGGATAGTTTTGCAGTGTTTGATGTTCATATAATACATCAGGCTGGTTCCACAAGACGACAGTTTGTAATGGCATGATAGAAGGGTCTTCGATGTCTTTGTAATGGCACAGACACCAGCTGTAAGTCAAACTGCTGCCTTGGTTTAGGCAACAAAACTACATAGTTAAGTTGAGAAAAATGTCCAATTTGTTAGACACTTTCATATGTTACAACTACTTGGCTAAGGTTCACTGCCAAAATGGCTTGGTTAGAGTTAAAATACGACCCGTTGACTACATGGTGGAACCTTCTCCTCCATTTTCTTACTAGGACGACGAGTCCAGCCCTATTTAACATATTATTGGTTGAATAGAATAGAATAGAATGCCTTTATTGTCATTACATAACATACAACGAGATAGAGACCTGCCCCTATAAAGTGCAAACACATAAATACTACACAATAAACGATAAACAGTCCACATTCATTCAATATTCACTGTCAATATCAATATTGTGCCAGCATAAACATGTATTCCAGCTCTCATGCTGCTGGTCCAGTCATGTATGGACAAGCAGTGGCCACTTAACCCTTTCCTCCCTGAAGGCTTTTCAAAGGCTGCAGACTGAGACACATTCAGTAAAGAGGCTGCCTTGTTTGACTGGGACTAAAACAGGTGACGCATGGCGCTGCTTCATTTCTGATGCATCAAATTTAGCAGAGCTGCAGGGTGGATGCCATTAGTGTCGCTGCTGATAAGAGGCTGTTATTTACTCTCTAATTTACAGTCTTGTTTTGGTGGAAGAAAAAAATGACAAGTTTTGCTCGAGGTTTTTAAATCTCCCTCTGGCCTGGTGACGGAGGCAGGGAGATTTACTGATTTTTAAACTTTCTCTCAAGATTTTCTGACCTAAAGAGCCCAAGATTGTTCAGTGGGAGAGGTTATTTAGATGGAAATTTCAACATGTGACGTTTAACGTGCAAAGATTTTGTGCTGTGCAGTCAATAACTCATCAAGTGTGTGTGAAATAAAATAAAAGATAAATACTAATTTACTGAATTGTTGGTGGGGGGGTGTTTTTTTTTTGAAAACGTAGTATTAATATCTAGACATATGCAGTGTTACTGTGAGTGTGACTGATTTAATTTCAATTGACATGTGACATTTAACAGGGTCAGCCCTATGTTCCCACATGTCTCACATTTACACGAAGGGAAAACGCAAATATTTCTAGCGGTTTGACCTCTCATTTACGTGAAAACCCCATTTTTATCTACGGTTATTTTATCTAAGCAGGAACACAGGGCAGTGGGAACATAGGCACACTCCCCATTTAACATGCATGTAATCTTAGATCTTAGGTGGTGTAGAAATCAACTGTCAGAAAAGGCATATTAAATAATCTGTTAATAATGCTTAGAAAACATAGATTACAGAGGTTGTTTTTTCCAACTGTCCCATCAGTACCTGGCCATATGCTGTGAAATGATGCTGTCAAGGGCCGTGTTTTTCCTAATCTGTATTGTGAGGATAGTTCAGTGGGACCTTGAATTCAAACTTCTTTCTTTATTAATCCGAACATCTTAATAAAGCACATTTTTACGCGCAGATTATTAAATGTTACATATCAGTAAATGTCATGAAGGTCTACATTCTTCCCTGGCTACAGTTGTTTAACATCCACTGAGCTTTTCTTTTCAAACTTTTTCCGTTTTTAGAGATCTTCTAATTTCCTGAAGTATTCTGAAATACACGCTGTACAAGAAGTGTGAAGAACTGTGAGCACTAAATGAAGTCTATTTGACCTGGTTTGGGTCCAGGAAACTATTCTGAAAACTTTTTTTTTATATATTCATGAAAGAGCATAAAGCATTTTCTGTATAAAATGCCCCATTATTATTATTATTGTTAAGAGAAAATACCAACAGCTTCAGTCCTGAAATATCCAGGCCTTTATCAGAGGCCCTCTATCTGTTTAGCCTTTGAATAGTCACACAGAGCTGGAACAGCTTCCTCCTGAAGGTTATCAGATTGGTGCTTAACAAGCTTGGGGTCGAACTGAAAATGCTTCAATTACTGTGAACAGCCAGATGGGAAGGGGTCCGGGACTTTCTGATGGAAGACCAAAGAGGGGATTGTTTCTTTTTCTTCTTTTTTTTCCTCCTTCTTTCGCCTACCCGAACAACTGCACAGCACAAAATAAATATGCTAAATGAAAACCAAGTGCCCTTGGCTTGGCAACACAACGACTGAGACAAAGACGGCCCTTTTGTTGCAAGAAGAAAAAGCCTTAAACCGCTGCTGTATATGCAGCTATCAGCTAATCCATTCAACGAATCCCATTTGAGAAAATATCATCGATTCGTTTTCAGTCACTTTTCCAGCCGCGGGCTTGTGTTAAGTCAATGCCAAAGACTGACTGGGGAACACAAAGGCCCATTCATGGTCAAGCACACAGACCCAACAGCCACTCTTATATAAGGGGAGGAAGTGCAGGCCTTCCTTGGTGGGGAATGGAAAAAAGCTTTATTTATATCCACAATGGAATACCACGAAGATAAAGCATAATCTTCACGAGTGCATTCATCGAGCTTAAAATTTTAATTAGGCCCAACCTTGGCTGTTCACTTTCAAATTATTTATACTGCAGCCCACAGAGCAATCTGTGTGCGTTCAGTAACAGGTGCTTTTCCAGGTCTGTTCTTTAAAAATAGCTCCTAACCAGAGGCTTTATCGGCCTCACGATCTGTTCTGGACCTCTCCCAAATCTTTCTTTTCCTTTTGAAAGGTGTGAACCTTCTTGTCTTGTTCAAACTTGTGTTTTTTTTTTCTCTCAATCTAAACTATTAATGGAGAGATGGACATTGAACTTTCTTCATATCATCCTCCATATTCTACAAAGCAGCTGCTGTTTGCAGAGAAGCCTTCATTCTTTATTTGTGTGTCTCGGTTCTACATATATCTCCCACTTTCACTGACAGAGAGTGAAAACAGTCTTCTAGAGTTATTCTTTTTTTGAACAGGACTGCAGGTGTATTTTTATTTTATTTGTGTTGTACTGAAACAGGCAGATAATATTCAACATCTGCTATTCTTATTTGCTTTATTTACTGCTGCAGAGTCAGACTGCTTCTTATATTAGAGCCAAACAGAGCTGATGGCTGCTCTGACATATCTGTTGAACCTGGAAAGTGAATTCCTATTTTTCACATCTAGGTTTCTGTTTTTTGGGGGCTGTTTTCTCAGATTTGGACTTGATGTTAATAAATCACATCATATCCCCTTGACGCCTGAATTTATTTGCAATTATATATAAAAAAAAATACTTCTTTGTATTTTTGATTTCAAGTTGATGTTAAATTAAGTGGAGATTGTTAATTTGTCTATAGCACATATAATAGATATAAAGGTGTAATGCAACAGGTATTAATGGTAACATTTTTTTATTGATGCCACAAATGCCATTCAAACCAGTCCTAAGAGAAACCAGTGCTTGCAAAAGGTTCCTACGTATGTACTGAATATGCACAAACCAGCATTGGGAGAATGCACACGCTATCTCAGCTGCAGCAGTACATTGCAAGTTTGCAACAACTGGCGTTAAGAGGGTTAATAAATCATGTGTTTTGAAATCAGTTGATTCTTGCACAGGCGGGGAAATCAAAGGTTTTCGTCATCATAAATCACAGACGACAGAAGTGTGAATTTTAAAGTGATGATAACTGCTAGTATTCCCCCTCAAAACAAGCTAAACCTGTTCCTGAAGAATAGCAATAGTAAAAGAAATAAAAGCTGTACTGTCTTTGTCTATTGTAAACTGTATAGTACATGTTTCTGTATTGCTCAGCTCCACAACTTTAAGGCCTAAAAGTACGACCTTGGTCTCTATAGGACAAGAGAAACTTGGAAAATTATGAAATGCAGCAAGTCTCAGAGTGAAAATTGACATTCTTGATTCTGCACAATCAAAACTGTAAATTACAATGTAAATAACAGCCTATAATTTGGAGTCACTGACACTGATTCAACTGAAATCCGATATAGAAGTTAGGCTGCACCTATTTCAATCACTGCAGTGCTATGTGGACTTGCCACATAATGTGTCACACTTGATAACCTTCCAGAAAAATGGCTGTGGGTTGCATTTTAATAACGAAAAACAGTCTGGTACAGGAAGACAGAGCTCCAGAGAAGGAGGAGTTCATTTATGGTTTCTGCAGTTACACTTTAAAAATTGTAGTTTTACATATATCATGCACGTGCCGATTAACCTGCCGTCATTCCAAGTGTTGAACTGGCCTCATCTAAATATCTTATATTTGAATTGAAAGAGGTACGACACGAAACAAGCATCGTACGGTTTTTTATCCGTCTTACCTACCAGGTGATTAGACACACAGATGGCAGTTTGTTTTCAGATTCTGCATCAAATGACAAATACTGATGGGCCTATGGAGAATTATCAGAGCTTTATGGTGAGTTTAAGCTCTTTATGCTGTTATGTCAAGCACAGCTTCATTACTCTGGTTCTTCTCTCACATGTGGCAGCTGTTTTCAGGAAGCAAGCAACTTAAAAGCATTTATATATCAATGCTGTGCACGATAAGCATACAAGAGATTCAAAAACAAGTTTGCAGTCCCCAAAGGACAGGGTGTGAGGACCAAAAAGATGATGGATCATCCTCTTATTTCCTGATTAGAAAGTAATGATGTCTATTTTTTTTGGAGTTATCATCCTTTAATCGGTGTGAGTGTTCACAGCAGAAGAACACCTCTGGTATGAAGTGCAGACGCTGGAGGTGTGCACACATCAGACGCATGTAAACACATTATTTCTGACGTCCATTCATATCTAAGTGCACACCTGAGACGCTGAACCTCGGCACGGCTGCAGCTGAGGAGGATTTCTTAAGCGGAACACGTGTCGGCCCATGGGGAACTTTTCAGCACTGTGATGGATTGATGACGAGGCCCCGATGCTATCTGTATAATGGAGGTTGTCCATTTTGTAACCCTGCCGGCAGAACCGCACTCGACCTTTTAATCCCGTATCAGCTTTGTGAATAAGCACACTTCTGAGGGCCAATCCACAGGGCTGTTTTGCATTAGTCCTTCAACAACTTAATATATCTGTCCGACTGTACCTCGTGTTTTTTTTTTTTTAGGCGTGCTGAAAAGCAGCCAGGTGGTCCTGAGGGAACCGGCTTCAACAAAGCTTTGAATTAATAACCTCACCTTGTGTACCATCTATCCATCCCTCAGCTGGCTGCATTTTCTGTTTTTTTTTTTTTTCTTGTGTGCGATTCATAGCTTTGAAAGAGAGGAAGGTGCCCCAGAGGAGACGGGGATGGAAGCAGGGATTTTATAATCTTGCCTCTGGTGCTGCATCTGTGGGAAGCAGCCTACTTGATTATGCCAGAGATGCACCTGCTCTTAACCTCATTTCCTTTAACATCTGTCGGAGGTTTTTAAGTTAAATACACAATCATGTGCAATTATGGCCCCCTTTACACCTGGCAGCCTGGTCCCACAGCAGACAGAGAGGTACAGTCCATGCATGAGGGATGCTGTCAGTGTGTCCAGGCTTTTGAATCCAGTTATGAATTCCTTGTCTGTCTCCGTGATAACAGCGTCTGTCCTGATAACCCAAGCAGGGCTTCTCAGTCACTGTGAACACTGTTCTAGATGGAGTTCTCTTGTATGAATACAAAACTACCTGCTGTCACCTGCCTCTGCCTGTACTGTGTGTCAGAGCCTTGGAGGGACACGTTTACCATTATCCCGTCTTATGGTGCTTTACATGACTAACACCATGTCTGACCTGTTCCTTTTAATGTGTCAGTCTTGCAGCTAGTTAACCTGAAATACTCAACTGAGTTTCCAGTCATTCATATCAGGTGCTTGAGTTGACACAGTGACCCCTCTTCCACCAAGAGGCACCTGGTGCTAGTTCAGTACTTAGTTGGTTCAAATCTGGTTCCTTCTAAGAACCTGTTTTTCTTTTCCATTGGCAAGGAGCCAAGTTGGAGCCACGCCATTGCGTCACTGCAAAATATCTACGCTTGCATTGATTACAAAGCAGTTAAACAAACGCAGTAAGTTGATGATAATACTTATGTTGATCTTTATAAGATCTGTGGAGGTCCATGATGCGGAGGTCACCTGTTGCCTGTGTCCCACCACCGGCACTTCCGCGTATCCGCGACTGCAGATATTCAGAAGTGCCGGCGGTGGGACACAACTGTACCGGATTTCAGTGAGTAACATCGTGTGCCAAACTTCTGTGTGTCCCAGGAGTCATTCCAATACATCTGCGATCATATCATGGACGCCCTGGTGAAAAAGGACACAAATTACCGCTTTTTTGTCCCTTTCCACCAGTGATCGTTGGTCACAATGACCCCACCTCCAGCCCCTGACGTACTCAGTGCTTAGCTCTGGCCCAGCAAAGAGTTGGTGCTTGCTAAACACCAGTTTTTAGTACCTGAAGCCGGTGCTTAGGTGGTGGAAACACAAAGAACTGGTGCTAAGTCAGGCTCTGGCTCCAAACTAGCACTGGAACCAGCTCAGTGGAAAAGGGGTAACACATAATAAGTGCAATAACAATTAAAGCCAGCCCAGGTTTAAATGCCTAAAGATTTGCTCAAGGACTCTAATTATACGATATTCGATAATGAATTCATGCAACTCTCTGCTTCTGCTTCACAAATTGCACTTTTACTTTACTACAGTTATTTGACTGCTGTAGTTAAAAGCTACTTTGCATATTAGGATTTTTGCACACGAAAACATACGAAGAGCTTATAAAATGCAATTTGTTGCTTTAAATTAAACTACGGAATAATTCAGAAAGTCACAGCTGCTCAGCTGATTCACCGATTCATCAACCGCCGCTGTTGTGTCCATTGTTAGAGAGCTTGGGGCAGCATTTCTCACTATGTTCGGAATTTTTGCAGACCAAAAAAATCAACCAGTTAATGGACAGAATAATTAGCTGATTAATTCATAATGAAATCAGCCATTAGTTGCAGTCTGATGCAAAATAGTTCGAACTGAGCTGAACGTCAACCAACTGCAATAATAAAATCCTGCTTTAAATGGATTAATGCCAGAGTAATAATAGTACTGTACTGATATAATATACAGTGGTATGACCGTATGTTTGTCTTTTGCACTGAATACTGTTATTTTTAATACTTTGTATACATTTTTGCGAACAGAGTACTTTCACTGTGCAGTATTTGTACTTCTACTTAGGACATGAGTACCTTCTCTACCAGTGCTTCAGGGTTAAAAAGCTGAGGAGCCTTGACTTGATGACCCATAACTATTGAAAAAAGCTTTACTAGATGTATTCCTTTTCTTTTGCAGGCCTGCCAAACCATCATGAATAATTAACAACAAAACAAGGATGCACGCAGCGTCTCCATAACCTAATGCACACTTCTAGTTTCAGCCGCTGCCAGCTGAATTGCATTGAGAGAACTATGAAATTACTCTTTTATTATAAATTAATTAACACTAGACTGGTGCTCTTCTACATATCCGAGTGTTTCTGAGGTTTCAAAAGAAGGCTGTGCATTTGAGACGATCACCAGTATCATGGACAGCGCTCTGCATTTCTCTGTAAAAAGGTTCTTACATAACAAAAATGAATATTGTTATCTCAAAAAGCAGCTATGATCATGGCTGAGCAGAGATGTGAGAAGGTCAAACAGGAATCGATAAACCAGAAAAACACGCTTTTGGACATGCAAGTCATGTTTCCAGGCTTTGAGGTTGAACTAAAAGTCAGATCAACACATGAGACATTTCTAGAGGTGAGAATATGCTCTGTTGCCAGCATCTGTTGAAGTGAAGGCTTTTTGTCATTTGGACACAGGAGCATGAACATTAAAGACACCTCACAGTTTCATTCAGACATGACAGCACATTTTCCGAACCCAGCCGGCAGCGGTGATTTAAAAGTATTGTCATAATGACGGGGAAGAAAGGGCTTCTGCTCTCTCACAGGCGGCACCACTGATGTATTTTAAAACTTATTTCACCTTAAATAATCACCAAAGCGAGCGCAAGGGACACTTTGCTCCTCACATTAATGCACTGACATACATCAGCTTCATCATTTAACATTATTACGGAGCGGATTCTGCTCCCTGTTTCATAATATCCCACAGTGAGCAAGCGCTGGATGGCAAGTTGTTCTTATTAGCTCAAATGCTGTATGGAAAGTAAGAACCTTTGCAGGGAGAAACCACACATAGAGATTTTCTAAAAGTCTTTGTTTTTGCGATGTTGCATAAGGCCAAAAAAATCCATGCCAACCATTCCATGCTCTCAGTGATGGATGGATGCTGTGGGAGTTTGATTCTTTTTGCATTGAAAGTGGCCATAACAACAAGAGGCAGGGGTTAGTTTGGGATTGGGACGCAACCACACCAACTGCTATGTGTAACCTTGGCAACAAATCTGATTGTGATTGGGTTCATTTACATATTTTAGTAGCACTGAGTTGTTTACTTCCTGTTGTATTGCTGACTTCTTTATTGCTAGTAGAGGTGCTGCCATTTTCAGTTTTGTGCTCGACCTGGACTGAAGCAACGAGAAGCTGTGTGAACTCATCATATGCATGAATTTGTTTATCCTTGTCATTGTCCAGTTGTAGCATCGTCCGCTGGTGTTTGCTTGGAGGTCTTCTTTCTATACATGTGCATTTGGTGCACACACACTAATGCAGAGCATGTGCACTACTGGTCTTATATTGTAGTCATGTGGACACAATTTGTTGCTGAGCTGATGTAACTTATGTCATGCAGTCCACAGTGGAACCTTGCATACTCACATAAGCGGAAATTATAAAACTAGTCCCATAGAGTTAGAGATTAATACCATGATCTAGATACAAATCATGGAGATAGTTCTGGGTTTGAAAACTGAAGTCAATGCAAAAGAGCCTTACATTTGTATTTTGCGTAACAGTCAGCAGGGGGCGACTCCTCTGGTTTCAGAAAGGAGTCCAACTGTACTGAAGTGTAAGAGAAAATGAGCCGACTTCTAGCTTGATTTGCCACCATAGGTAACATTTTCCTACTGGGTTTATGGTCTTAATCACTTGTTTTAAGACTTTTTCAATACAGCAAGGTTTTCATTTTGTAAATGATGCTCCCATTAAAGGTAAAATAGATGACAAAGCCGGCCTGTGGGGAGAAATAAACTACAAAACAATGCAAAACAAACTAACGACAAACAGCCACCAATTGACAATTTTGAATTTTTCTTGACAACCACATGCCTTTTCTTTGTTTTCCAACTCCTCTCAGCGCATGTTGGATATAACAGAGCCTGTTCATTGATTTCCCTCCTGTCAACCTGATGTGGACTTCAACAAAATCCCTTTGTGCGTTTGACATTGCTCAGCCTTCAGCCTAAAACTCCAGAGCCCTTCCAGGATTTTCCTCCCATCCTCCAGATTACAGCTCCAGCGCAGAATAGAACCGTTTTTCATCCCACTGAAGAGAAGAAGCTAAACTGATGGATATTGGCCGTAATCAACAATAAGATACGGAATATTTGGCTAACACGGGGGGGAAATAGTTGTCTTGCTGCCATTTTGGAGCCGCCAGTGTGCAATTTACTGTACCTAATGCGGCTTTAACAATTTTAGCCCTTGACTATCAGCCCTTCCCTCCAGTGATATTTCTGAGCCAACTCCTCGGAGCTCAGGGGCTGAGTCACATTGTGAGAATCTTCCCAGAGGTTCAGCGATTTTAAAATAGAGCTTCTCTCATGTTCCCTTTATAGTGGAAAGCACCCAAGTTGATAAAGCCACCTGCTGTGAACAGTTTAATAATTATACCTGCGTGTCACAGCTGACTGCCAACGGGAGTCTACAGGCGCCACATCAAGGATTTCACAATCATCTGTAAAGCCAACACATCTAACTCCACCTGATTTCCGGCTTTTTCAAAAGTAGCTGTGCACTCCAGAAAGAGACAGTTTAACAAAGCAGTGAGTTATTAACCTCACCGCCCCAAACCAGCCATCTATTCCATGACTGATTTCCTCTTTAAAACATATACCTGAGCAGAGAAGAGAGGAAGCCGTGTGTCCCGAAGGGAAGCCCTCGCAACAAAGCGATGAATTGATAATCTCGCCCTCAGCAGTGTTTCTGTAGTGCCATATGTGCTCTAACAGCCTGTGGGATGCGACACGGGGGCTCTGAAGCCTAAAATAGGGTAGAGCCTCGTCTGATAACAGAAGGCACAAACTGGAGTCGGATAACAGAGAAAAACAGGAGCCGTGCTCAGTTTTACACCAGCAGCTCAAATCTGATAGTTTGCACTTTACGTCGTCATACAAGTTCCACTGTTTACACTCTGCTTCCACCCAGTTGTTCCAATCACAGAGGAGGTGCTGTGTAATCCTGATAACACAAACTAGGATGTGGGCTTCAGTGCAACAACACAATATAATACAGCTTGTGCACCTGTTAGGTGACAGACAGCTACTATTGAAAAACCTGAGGCTTATTTTTTCTGCTTTTAATACAAACAGCTTGTATATTATCCTACAGACGGACTGTGAAATAGGCAAAATGTCACATGCCATCACTTTACACATATTTCTCTAATTAATTTATCCCACAAATAACACATTGCTGAAGCTCAAGCCTGAAAAACTACCGCAGACAGACCTGCTGAAATGAATATGGTGAGTTCAAATGTGTGATATGAAGGAGGCTGAATGACATTGATTTGTAAAAAAAAACGTTGAGTCAAAAGCTGCTAGATGCAACTTCTGCACAAATCTGTGACAGCAGTAATTATTTTCAGACACAACACAATTTTTTAAAACACACAAACAGCTTTTTATGTCACTCCAAAGTTTGCTTGTGTGTCTGTATGAACATGTAAATAGGAGAGTTTGAGAAACAATGATGTCACAGCTCACAGTTTACACAATGTCACTTTGTGTAATAAGTATGTACCTGAAACAACAACAACTATGTCAGATATACGTGTGACAGTAGAAATTGTGATTCAGATTGCGATAGGGATCTGTCCTAGGACAAACGACGATTCTACTAGGACCATCTCCAGTTCTACTAGGAGAAATTCTGATGAGATCAACATGTTTTGGAAAATGTACTGAATCATTTCACAACTAACCTTTCAATCAATTTTAGCATAGGTGAGCCTACATTCACCATCACTAACCATTTTAGATAAAATTACTTCATATTTTACAATGGATAAATTTCATGTCAGTATGTTTTCTGGTAAAGTAATTTCAAGTAAACCATGTAACACTATGTACACTAACCCACATAATGTTGGAGTACGTCAGAATAGACTGTATATACTGTATGTGTAAATACTGAATAAAGTCATGGCTTGTAAGAATATTGTTGTTTCCTTTATTTTAACATTTTTAAAATAAATTTGAGTTTGTCCGAGGACAGATTACGATCACAATCTGTACTAGTAGAACCACCGATTGTCCTAGGAGAGACCCCAATTGCAACCTGTATCGCAATTATTCAATTGCAAATTATCGTAATTATTATTCTTCATTTTATTATGTTCACTCTGTCTCGTGCACGTTGTCGAAAAGTGAAGTGGGGATCGGTGCAATAGAATTTTGTGCAATAGAGATTAGTGCAATAGAGGTAACGTGCATCTATATCATAAAATGTAGGGCATTGTGCAATGGGACTCTGTGCAATAGGAGGATGTGCAATACAGATAATTTGGGTTTTTACTCTCTGTTGCTTTTCTGCTTCACATGTTCATGGTCTGTGCTTAACTGTCTCTGTATTTGTATGCCTCTGCCACCTGTGTTCACCTGTATTTAGTCTGTGTACATAGTGTCTTTGCATGGTATATGTCTTTATATTTTTTGTGTGTTTTATAACATCAACCTGCCAGGGGGTCTACAGATGGAAATTAGCCCTGGGCTATAATCTGGCATATTTACATTTGTTTAAATGTTCTTTAATAATCATTTGTTTCCCCCTTTCTCTATTAATAAAAAAAAATATATATATCGAAATTCAATTAATTGCAATTTGTACTGTAACATATACATCAGTTTCTTTACATTCAGTTAGCACTAGCCAAACTAAAAGACACTGTAAAAGCTGATGGAATAGTAAAACTAGACGGTTGTTGGAGTTACTGTTGTGAGGAGAGACGAGGTGGAGGCAGGAGAAGCTCTAATGAGGCAGATTACGGAAACACAGAATCCAAACCAGGATTCTCACCAGTTTCTAGACTTTAGAAGAGAAGCTCATGCAGCACTTTTAAATGGAATATTCAATTAGCCAAAAATCCACCTTCTGACTGTCCAGCCTCTTCTAGAAAAGGGCCCTGCATTCATTTAGGTCCATGAGAAGCCTTCAGTACACAAGGCCTACATAGTGCTACGGATGGGCTATAAAGAAAGCAAGGTCTATGGTGATGTAGCCGACCAGCTGTAAAATGCTCTTTTTCTGGTCACATTGTGAGAAATGAAACCCCAACTCAAGGGAACGTCCTTGAACGCAAGCAACTGCAGCAAACGTTGGACCCTTTACTGCAAAGATACAAAGCCGCTGTCAATACAACAAACCTGTCGCCTATCCACTGGATGTTACTCCACAGAAGTCTCATTTATTCGTGAAGTGCATGGAAAAGGAAGCAGAGGACGGACATGCGGAACAAGTCGCTGTATGTTCTGTTCATCAAGAAGGTACCACAAAAGGAAGATTTCCTTTGCTTGAAGAAGCTGGACAGCTACGATGCTCATCACTAATGCAGTCGAGCAGATTCTTGTGACATTTCTGGCCTGGAAGTTGTGGCCCAAACACATGACAGCGCAGCAGTGGATCAGTTTGAAGGGGGAAGGCTTGTTTGACTGAAAAACACCCCGAGGCGTCTACGTGCTCCGTCGTATACATGACCTGAACCTGTTCCTCTGGCACACGACCAAGACCTCTCTGAAGACAGGAAGGTTTGATTTGCTTGACAACGTCTATTCATTTTTCGCAGAGCTTGTACAAATCTGATGTCAGTTCTCCTAATGTGGATACTCTTTCTTTCAAGTATCAGCAAATAATGACAATTTTGATAATAAAATTAATTTCTAATTTAAATACGTTAAAAAAAAAACTAAAAAAAATTGCACTAAGACATTGTAAAATAACAAATGACAATTGTTTGTGGATGTTATCTACAGCTTTGGTCTGTTATTTTTACACATATGAATACATAATTTTACTAGTTATTATTAGTAATTTAAGAAAAATTAAAATAACTGTAACCAGTCAAAAACTAATACAGTTAAAAACATCATTTTTTTTCAATTTAGGTATGAAGTATATTATTCAAACTCTGTACCTGAGAATAAACACAAGTCATTGTACTTTATTTTCTGTTTTCACCATTTGTGTGAAATTCTGGGGCCAGTATTCCAGTCTCTCTGTGATGCAAGCTCATTGTTTACTGAAAGGTTGGAACAATAACTTTTAATACATGGTATTAATCCTGTTAAAAATATATATTAATAATCATGAACTCCAGAGTAAATGAGAGTGTGCTTGGTTGTCTGTCTCTATGTGTAGCCCTGCGATAGGCTGGCGACCTGTCCTGGGTGTCTCCTGTCTTCTCCCGAGTCAGCTGGGATAGACTCCAGCCCCCTGGGACCCTACAGAAGACTAAGCGGTGTGTAGATAATGGATAAATGGATGAACTCCAGAGCTTTTAAATCACAGCCATCAGTGTTTCTGCAACTAACATTCTTGGCCTCCTCCATCTCTTTCTTCTCCTTAATCTCCTCCTTCAGCTTTTCCAGCATGTCCTCCATCACCTTATTCTCCTCCTGGACCTAGTTTCTCTCAGGTTCTCTTCCAGGTTGTTCCGGGCCTTCTCAGTTTCTTTGTGCTCTACCTTGAGCTTGTGTTCAAATAATTGCTCGGCATCACTGAGTGGCTTCACAGTGTTCTTCAGGGGGAGACTGTCATCTTGGCTGAGGTGGTGCACTACAGGAGTGCTGTCCATGACACCCTGGTGGATCAGCAAACTGCACAGTTGGCTGAAAGTATCTCTGCTGTGACAAGGACTGCATGTGGAGAGCAGATCACCTCCAAAACAGCGTCTTCCATCCATTTCTATGGGTCCAGCTCAGACCTGCTCAGGGATTCACAGCTTCTCTTTCCTACTCCTACATCAGTCGAATGATAAGTGAGACAGAGAATTGCTTTTCCAGTGTTGGGAGCAAGATCGAGGTTGACATCCAGGCATGTCACCCAATCCATAGAACCTCCAACTAGTCCAAGAGGTGGTCTTTGTGGTGGAAAGATTGTTGAGCCGTGGGGGGCCAGAAGTCATCCCAGACAATCTCAGTGAGTTCAAGCTTCTTGATCCAATAGCATTTCCATCATTGAAGGCCATCTTACAGGTAGCTCTTACCTTCCCACTCAGTAATTGCACCTTTTGAGTGATCATTTAGAGTTCTTCTCTTGCTTGGCTCAGTTACATCAAGGACCAGGAGAGGCTCAATGACCTGACAGCGTTTTCAGTTGAAATAGATTCATTCAGAGGCCTTGATGACGGACACCTTTGTCAAACTGGAATCAAGACGCCACGAGGTGATGTTACCACCTCAGAAAAACTAGTTTTGAACACAGCAGTGCAAAGAATCATGTACACAGGTCAGGACAAGAAAGGAGAGAAGACACGGCACAACAGAAGAATAGGAATAACTGTGTAGCAAGTTTGACACTGTGACAGGGTTCTTTGTCCTCTGTAATAACAATGGCGTAGTCGATGTATATTTGGTGTTCGCTTTTCCATCTGGCAATCTGATGGACGAGTCTGGGTTTGGAGGTTGCCAGGAGAACGGTACATTTCAGACTACATTGTGCCAAGTGTGAAATTTGGTGGAGGAGGAATTATGGTGTGGGGTTGTTTTTCAGGAGTACAGCTCCTCCATGTTGGAGCCTTCTACTTGGAGAGAATCAAAATCTAGTTTTAAGGCTCACACTGCATTAGACACTATTATTTTATCAGAAAATCTGTACGGCCAGTCATTTTCATTTTTATTTTGTCTGACAGCTGTCATACTGTTGTTCTTTAATAGTGAATAGATTGTTCAGTCAGGAAAATGTTGGGAAATGACCTGCTTATTCCCAGAAGCATGAGGCAGCATGTTCAAACAGTCAAAGGTGTTGAGTTAACGGTAACACAAACCTGGTGAAAATTCATATTTTTATGTGGCTATTTAATAAACAGGCATATAACGAGTACGATTCCAGAGATATCCAAATTATAGCTAATTAATAGTCTGTCTGTGGACTGTTCAAGTAATCGATGAATCATTTCAGCTCCAGAGATGGTTTCTAGGACACCCAAGGGAACAATGACACTGTCAAAGGAAGCCCAACAACAACTCTTTGCCCTCAGCTCCACTGGGAGGTTAATGCAGCCATAAACAGGACACTGTCATCTGAAACAGTGTTTACTATTCGCTATAATATCCAAACAAATGGTCTCTCAAGGACAGATACACTGCAACGGAAATCATTTTGCTGTTCTTCTGACTGAAACATTGTACCTCTTGCTCTTCTCTCAGCATCTTATTTCTGGCCTGAACAAGGTGACAGATTAGTGTGACTCTGGCTGATTCAGATTCGTCTCAGTGCGTCTCTGTGGGGTTCAGTCAGCGGATCACCCAAATGACCGAGAACTGCTGGAGTCCCTACATGAAGCCGGAATGTGTGAAGCCTGAAAACGCATTTTCAGAACTGAGGAGTCGTCCCCTAAAGGGGCAATTATTCCTGACACTGGCCTTTTTTGCCTCCTCAGTTCTCAGCGAGCTTTTCACAGGAGGCGACTGGATGCTCAGAAGTCAGATGTCGACCCATCCAATTTCATTTCAAGATGATGAGACAGTAAAATTGCTTCACCTTGAAATACTGGTGCTGCTTATTGCATCACAGCTTTACAGACCGAACAATCAGAAGAAACTGTTGTTCATTTGTCTTCTATTCATCGCCAGATCAACCGCACTTATTTGTTTCCTCTTCCTTTGGTTTTTTTTCTTCTTTTTGTTACATTCACATAATATCAGATTAGACAGACTGATCATTACTTGGACAAAAGCAGCAGCTCTCTGCCTCTAGGACACTTTGTCTCCACTTCAAAATGCTACAGAAGCTATAAGACCTCAAAAACACTCGGAACTGTCGACTGGGATTCTATTATTATTATTACTACTATTATTAATATTATTATTGTTATTATTATTATTATTGTTAGGGCAGCTGTGGCTCAAGTGGTAGAGCAGGTTGTCCACTCATCGCAAGTTTGGTGATTCGATCCCCGGCCCCTCCGCATGCTGAAGTGTCCTTGGGCAAGACACTGAACCCCAAGGTGCTCCCAATGGCAGGCTAGTGCCTTGCAGGGCAGCTCTGTCTCCATTGGTGTGAATGCGGAACACATTGTAAAGCACCTTGAGTACCACTAAGGTAGAAAAAGGTGCTATGTAAGTGCATATCATCCTTAAGACAATTTACATGATTTTAGTTATTCAATTCTACTTTTTTTTTTTAAACTGTGAACCAGTCTCATTGGTGCTAATTCTGTGGAGCACTCTTCAACAATCATCTGGTTTACATAATATAATGACCACCAATGTGTTATTCAGCCTCTCAGTATTTTATGACTACCTCAGTCTGTTTGAAGCTCTCAGCCTCAGTGCAAGTGATTTCCACTGACTTAAAAAAAAAACAAAAAACAAATCGGCCACAAATGTACATACAGATTAATCCTTTTTGAAAAGTGAGCTCATTTTCCAAAACAACTGATGACTGGAGGTGTACTCAGGAAGAAGCAGTGCATTAGTTGGAGGCTATTTTCAGCAGCAAATGAACCCACTGAGCACAGATTCGGCGCTGTGTCGAGCATTTCTCTCAAGCAACACGTAGTACTACAACGTGCGTGTTCATAATGATGGAAAATATCATCAAGTGCAACAGTGTGGCTCGCTGATGTGTTTTGTAATAGTTTTTGAATAACAATAAAGCTCAGGCTTTGGAGAAACTCGTTTTGTTAGTGGGTTCATTTGCTGCTGTGGAAAGACCACAGAAAATCCTGTGGTCTTTCCACAGGATTTTCTAAAAATAAAGAAGTTAAATGATGAAGTATGGACCTCACTGTACAGTATATACCTGGTATCAGCATGCAACTTGTATTTGGATCTGCTATCTGGATACTGATGCATGTTTAATAGGTCTTTGCATTAGCACCTGATATTAAAATGCCTTCTAGTCATCTTGGATGTGTCTGTATTGTGATCAGACCTCATCATGCAAGTGAGTAAAGCAGCACCGGCTGACTTGTCAATGAACACGGCTCAATGCTGCTACATGGGTTTTATTTTTCTCTCCATTGCACAAGTAGATTTTGCTGGGCTTGCTTGAGTTAGCAGGAAGTGGTAAGCGACTTTCCAGATTGCTTGGATGGGTTTTCTCTTCAGACTGTTTGGACATGTATTTAGCCTGACTGAGATGACAGCGTGGGCCCGACCACCTCTGATCTGATCAGTCTATCTGAGCTGTCTGCATTCCAGTGTGTTCTACATGCATGTACACCCAAGTTATCCAAACACAGATCATATTCTAATACTGGTATCGATAGGGTTAAAATAACAACTGCATACACGGCAAATGTCTCTATTCTGCATTCAAGTAGGCAGGAGCAGGAACAAAAACAATAACCATGGCGGATGATGATGTGGAGTCCAGTCAATGGAGGGAAAGCAAGGTTTCGGAGTTAATTAATATTTGGGGGGACAGCTCTATTCAGGCCAAACTCGAGGGGTCTTATCGGAACTGGTCGGTTTTTGAAAACATTTCCAAAGAAATGGCTGAGCATGGGTATAAATGGTCCTGGTTCCAATGCCAAAGAAAAATAAAGAGCCTCCGAGCCAAATGTAAGGAGGCTAAAGTCTCAAACAAATGAGGCGGCCATGGACGTGTTACCTGTCCATTTTACGAAGAGCTGGACTGTATTTTCGGAGGCAAGCCCAGCATTCAGTCGGTGCGGTGTGACGTTGTTGTGTCCTCTTCTGCGCATGCGGGACACTTTTGGGTCAAATGAAGTTCACACAGGAGATCACATACACGTAGCATTTAATTGGAAATGTGAACAAACTCGCAAAAAAATTTGGATTTCACAAAAAAAATCCGAATTGAGCATTAAGCCCTGCAGCCTGAACGTAGCCTATGTTTCTGATCAACATATCTTTATTTGACAGCTTCACTGTCGCTCCTTTTTAACCATTCAATTATGTATTAGATGGGGTGGCAGAGTTGTATTTTAACCCAAACCAGTAAAGCCTAACCAAGTAATTTAGGTGCCAAACCTTGTGAAAATGTCTAGCAAAATGTGATATTTTCCTCAACCTAACCACAAAGGTTTGGGCCGGAACCAACTTAGACTGAAGGTCTCTCATCCATCAATGGATCCAAACTTTGGTCTTCTAGGTGACGTCGTATTTATGCCACCTTCAAACTGATCAACTGTCCCACCACATCACAGGTCCCACACTAAGTTTATTCCAAAACAAAACTACATTCCCCATCCTGTGGCCATTGCAGTTCAGTTGTACAGGAAGGTAATATTGTGGCAACTCGGTTGGACCAGACACAACTGTATGACCACAGTTATTGTGTCATCCATCCATCCATCCATCCATCCATTATCTACACCGCTTAATCATCTGTAGGGTCGCGGGGGGGCTGGAGCCTATCCCAGCTGACTCGGGCAAAGGCAGGGGACACCCTGAACAGGTCGCCAGTCTATCACAGGGCCACACATAGAGACAGACCATCAAGCACCCTCACATTCACACCTATGGAGAATTTAGAATCATCAATTAACCTCAGCATGTCTTTGGACTGTGGGAGGAAGCCGGAGCACCCGGTGAAAACCCACGCATGCACAGGAGAACATGCAAACTCCACACAGAAAGATACCAGGCGTCCTAACCGGGACACGAACCGAGGATCTTCTAGCTGTGAGGCGACACTTATAGAATGTGAGCATTGCGAGCTAATTCACCTGGGTCTCTTAAAGCATATTAGTTACACCTTGAGAGATCTCTGAGAGTTCAGATGGCTGCAGACTGACGTTCCTTTAAAATATTTAACTCAAGGAACAGCGAGATGTTTCCACTGTGTACATGGATAAAGACACTGTGCACCATTGTGCTGCTGGTTTGATTTGTCCTGGTAGAATTAGTGTTGGTGTCAAACTGAAGTAATCATTCTGAGCAACATATGCACGTATAATAAAAGCAATTCTCTCACTTTCACAGATTACTGCTATGGTTTTTTTGTTGTTTTTAAAGCATAAGGTGACAAATGTAGAGAAATGTTCGTCATGTCTACACTGACGATGCAAATTGTTTAGTCCCCACTCCCACAAAAAAAACTTGATTTATATGAATGAGAAAAACTCATTTGCATAAGGAATGACAGCAGGAAGTATACTCAACGATCCGAATTCAAGCAGAGTGCATTCTGCCTGCAGCAGACTCTCTCAGTCCCAATCTCTGCATGTGAATAAATCATAGAAAGGAACACATCTGGCTCCTCGGCGAGGAAAGAGCGAGCGAGAGCGACGACGAAGAATAAGAGGGAACAGGAACGATAGCAGGAGATAAAAGGTGGAGATAAAAAGGCGAGAGGAGACGGGAACGAGGGAGTGAAGAAGAGATGTGAGTGATAGGGGAAAGAAAAGGCAATAAGGAGAGGAGGAGGAAGTAAGGAGTGTGGCAAGGACGCTCCGCTCTCCCGCTTACTCGTATATTTCCTACAGAACAGACAGCTGAGAAACCAAAACAAGCGACACAGCAGCAGTGGAGCTCAGACCGTGACAAGTCTATTGTCTGCACCAAATGACCCGTCTGTGGCCATTTTATAAAAAGGCCAATTTATCGAACGTACAAAACGTATCGCTGATGCCGAGCTGCAGCTACACAACACCTCATCTCACATGAGATCAAGTCTGAGTCTCTGCTGGACTGAACAGACCTGAGCAGAGTGGACGAAATACTGGAAACACCACATGGATTTAATGGTGATGCAATGTGTGTGCTTCAGTGTTGGGAGAAATGAAGCCTGAAAGTGTCTGTCATACAAAGTGCTTTACAGATGAAAAGAATAAAACTGCAATAAAATAATGCAAACAATAACCTCAACATGACGTCATAAATTGAAGACTCAAAAACACACGGATTAAGGAACTGAGGAAACGCCATCCTACAGATTGATACAATTAGGACTCACCAAATGAAATGAAAATAGATGATCTATAGATAAAATATAGATCGATATATAGGTTCAGGAAAAAACAGAAGTCAAAAATCATCAAAGGAGAACAGGAAAATTTCAAAACTTAAGTAATAACAATGCAATAAGTTGACTAGAATATGTAAATGAGTCGATAAATAAGGAACCCATTTATTTACTCAGAAGTTTTCTAAACACTTCACCCACAGGCCTAAACCAAAAGTTGCTGAAAGAGGAGTCATGTTGTTTGTGAAACGCTCAAACACCAACAAAATATTGGAAACTAACAGTAAAAAGCCGATATTTCCATTAGAGAACACAACCTGTGATCAAATGAATATATTCATATTATATCTATATATTTATTATATATAAATGGTAAATGGTCTGCATTTATATATATCGCGCTTTTTTCTACCTTAGTGGTCTCCAAAGCACTTTACGGTGTGTTTCGCATTTATCCATTCACACACCAATGGCGACAGAGCTGCCATGCAAGGCGCTAATCTGCCATTGGGAGCAACTTGGGGTTCAGTGTCTTGCCCAAGGACACTTCGGCATGCAGAGGGGTCGGGGATCGAACCGCCGACCTTGCGATCATAGGAATGAACGGAGATCCGGTTGATTTGCATAGGAGCACAGAGTTATATGGAAACAAGGTGTAATACAGATGGACAGGTCTGTATGTTAGCTAAGAATAGGCTCTATACGTGCATCATTTCTGCGTTTGCCGTAAGCCTGCTATGACATTTCTGGTCGCAGCGTTCTGAATGCAGAAGTCCCACCGGTCCAGTTTAACTGGCGATATTTGCTGTATTTATACTTCAGATGTTCTGCTCACAGATTCGTCACGATCAGACCTGCCTGCGTGTGTGAAATAAAGATACTAGATAAAGAAGGCGTCGCCGAAAAACGTCAACATGACTAGTTAATAAAGTCTACACCACGTCAGTATCATCGACAGACAGCAAAGCCAAACGTGCTGGCCAAAGTAAAAACAGATTTTTCAGTACAGTGAGCGGATTCAAACAATGTGATCCAGAGGTATAAATATGAGACAAACATCTTCCTTAAACAAACAAACACCCCGCCTCACCTGTATAGATCTTTTTCATTTGCCAGGTGTTCAACACCTGCTGATTCTCCAGGAGAAATGCTGCAGTCAGCTGGTGATATCACAAGTTAACATGGGCAGCCTGCTTAATAACGACATACTAAACTAATTATTGTTGGACCAAACAAAACCTATAACACAGAAGCTCGTCTACTGTTGTGTTGTGAGTTAGTCTGTGGATTCACTGAAACAGATCCACAGCTGAACTTAAAGCTTAACTCTGGTTTGTTGACCGAGACACACACAGCACAAACAGCAGGCTCCCACCACAACAACACAGAGCATAGCATCAGTTTGATTTGATAAAATACATCCTATACCATCATCGTAACCTGTAATTTCAGACAATGTTAACCGCTGACAACATAACAAAAAAGGAGGAAACGGGATTCAAATATAAAAGAAAAAACAATACATTTGCATGATAGTCGCCCTACGCAGTGAGCCACAAGCGATTACTGGGCTGTTGAACTACAATCAATTTGAACGTGACAGTCACAGATATTCCACAGGTTACGACGCGGAAGACTGAACGTGTGTGTTTAGCGTCTTCTCAGTGAGTAATTTCGACGATGTGACCTCAGTTTGTTCCGACGTATTTTATCAAATCAAACTGATGCTATGTTGCGTGTTGTTATGGTGAATGATCGCTGGATGTTAACAGCCAATCTGACATTTCAGTGGAAATTACATCATGTTCCTGCGTGCATGGAGTGTATTCCACATGCTAAAGTCTGTCATTGGCCAGCACGGTTAAAGCTAAACCTAGAACTGTTCTGAAAATAAATCTGATGTCTTGCAGTCAAACACAAACCTGTCCTGAACTATAGAAATGCTAAACTGCACTGTGGCTACGAATCCCCACCGCCGCAGCCGTGGGCTCGATTCCAACCGGCTGCATGGGTTTGCTGCTTGCTGCTTATTCTCTCCACTCCCTCACCTTCCTGTTTCTCTTCTACATGATAAAGAAAAAGAAGCAGCCAACTTGTGCAGTCTATAAGCAAAACATTTGTGTGAGTCTGTTGGGATTATTCTTGCCATCCTGTGGCCACTGCGGACTGATGCTCTGCAGGAGCGATGCGGCCGCTACATGCTGCTTATTGATTTTCTCATCTTTAAAAAATGCCCTTCATGGCATCTCAGGTCCTAAACTCCATCCATCACTGAAATGTACCCCATAAAGGGACCACAAAGGACCAACATCCCTCTTATGTGCATTATATTGTGTTATTCAGAACATGTGTTTTGTGATGAATGTCAACAGACTTGGCCTAACCTTTGGGATTCAACTTTGAAGGGTCGAGGCCCAGTTTAGAAAGTAGCCTGACTGAAAACACAAACTGCACGGCGTCAGCAAACATCAGCGCAGAGAAACAAGCTGCAACCAGAGCAAAGTCAAACTGCAGCAGGAAGAATTCCAAAACGAAGGCGGCCAACTCATGGGCCATAATCTATTTAAATCTTGGCTAAATAAAGCGAAGGCTGCTCCTTTTCTGAGTCTGCTACAAAAAAAACCCTTCATTAACAGTTTGAACACACAAACACACCGGCTTCGGATCATTCTGCAGGAGGCTCAAGCCTTTTAGCTAATTTAGGTCTGACCTCGGAGGCAGATGGGGAAACTAAATGATGTGACCTTAAATAGACATTTCCACACACTCAGATGAATGCAGGAGCACAGATCGTCGCAGGAAGTCTGCCATTATAAATAAAAACGTCCCCTGGATTAAGTCGGGGATTAAGCGGTCCGTCAAAGAGACCTCGGAGGAGCAGATCCAAACAATGGTGACGAGTTTCTCTTAAGCTGAAAACAAATTCTAAGATCTTGCGTTGGTCCCCATCAAAGGAAGCGAACTGCTGTTACAAAAAGCAGGATAAAACAGCCATGAATACACTGCAGGCTTTAGTTCAGGCCCAGGTCTTGTTCAAATTCAGCTAAAATCATAAATGAACCAAGAGTTGTGCTCTTGAAGTGGGCCATTTGGTTTCCTGTCATTCTGGACTTTCAGATCAAATCCTTTGTTCACTTATTCACAACTTCCTATAAAGTGGGACAGTTTGCAGCAATTTCACATTTCATCATCACTTCGCGTCACCCACTGAGTTGCGAGATGGTCATCTGTGAAACGCGCCGCGTCACACAGTGGATTAAATTTACGCTCTCAAAGCCCTGAAACGCTCAGATAACACGGCAAATCGAGCGATTTCAGAAAGAGCCGTGGTGGATGACAGGAGTGAGTCAGCACTTCACCGCTTCTTACTTTCTCACCGACGTCACAGGACTCACAGAAAACCACCCGATAGGTATCTCTGCAGCTGGACGTCTCGCGTAATAAATGGTAACGGAGAGATAAAGAAAAAAAATGAGGTTAGAGAGTCGGGAGATGGATACAGTGTTACTGCGTCACACGCTTTCTGATGAATAGGTGCTAAAATACAAAGAGTAGGACACGACCAGAGTGCAGATGAACACATTCCACTCTCCACCCACGCTGCACAGGAGAACATGCAAACTCCACACAGAAAGATCCCAGGCGTCCTAACTGGGACGTGAACCGGGGATCTTCTAGCTGTGAGGCAACGCTGCTAACCACCGAGCCACTGTGCAGCCCTACTTTTAAATATCAACACATGAATTTTATGATATCCTTAAAAAAAGTAGTTTCTGGCAAACAGCTTTGGTTAACCTTTGGCAGTGTTACTGCAAATCCTATTTTCATATGCCAGTTACATTTGTGGCAAACTTCCCATGGACTTCTGGAGAACTTTGTCGAAAACTTCTGGCAAACAGTTGTCTTTTAATTCTATTTTTTGCTTCGGGTTTGCTAGAATGTTTGCTGATTGCAGCAAGTTTACTGCAAGTTCATATTTTATGTGTTTTCTGGCAAATATTCTCATACTCTTAGAAATCGAAGAGAAGTTTTGGAAACATGCTGCAAACATTTCGCTTCAGTAAGACCTTTATTACCAGAAATGCTATTTACTGAAGAACGCTACCAGACATTTAGCTCCTCTGGTGAACTGTGGTGGTTACTGGTGTAGTGATAAACATGTGGCATTTCCTTATTGACCTTTAATTGGACTTTTGCATTTTCCACTGAGACGTGACAATTTTTACCTGTCATGGTGTGAAGCTGTGTCTAGTTTTGTTGCTTTTGTTCTTCTTAGAAAGACTAGTTGTTGTGGTTTTGTGTGTGACATGATGATTATATAAGTAGGTATCACCCTGTTTTGTCCTTGTCAGACCTCTGAACACACTTTGGTGTATGACCTCTGTCCTTCTCAGCTGAAAATAAGAATCACTCTGCATTTTTACTTGAACAAGTAAAGCAAGGACAACTCTGATTGTATCATCGCTTTGAACACAGATTTCCACCCCAACTGTTGCAAACAGTGGCAAACTTCTCATTATTGCCAGAATGTTGCTTGAATTTAGTCACTATCTGCCAGCACTGACCAACATGTGACAGTCGTTGGAAAACCAGTTTTTCTAGGTGCAATTTAGCTGTGGGTTTGCTACTAATCTGCCGCAATTATTTTGCCTTTGCAAGGGAACTGTGATTTTCAATGTACAGCTCAACACCGTTACTCCAACATGGGGCTGCTGTGGAGTGACGTACCGCGTGGAAATATGTGCGTTTCCCTTCGAATCAGCAGAGTCTTAGAAATGTGAGACAGGTGGGAACACAGGCCTGTGAGAACATGGGGCTGACCCTGCTGAAACTATCAGCTACAACACTGAAACATTCACTGTCAGAGTGCACAACATAGATCATCTTGTTACAATGCAATGTCCTGATGGGAATCATTGGATCTTGGTATTCATGTAGATACTTGGTGGTCACTTTAACTTGTATCACCCACCTAAACCAAACACACTTTCCTATGGTAAAAACTGCTGAGGAACAGCTTGAGGAACATGACCAAGAGCTCAGGTCTTTGGTGAGCCTCCAAGTTCCCCAGATCCCAATCCCATCGAGCATTCATGGACTGATCTGGAAATAGCCCCAGTCAGCGTGGCACGTGTATGTAGTTTATTTCAGGATTTCCTACTTTGTTTGGTTAAGCTTAGTTTAGCTTGCAACAGCTGCCAATCAATCCAGGCAATGCCCCAAACATGCAGCTCAGTCGAACCCAGCAAAAGGTGTCAGACTTTGATGCTGCTGTTCGGTTCATTCAAACAAGCACTGATTCATTTAACCCTTGTCTTGTGTTAGGGTCGGCACCGACCCGTTTTAAATTTTAAATGCATAAAAGAACCACATAAATTTGTTTATTGCATCAAGGCTTTTTGACTTTGTCAGGACCCTCTATTTCAACAAAATAAAACAAAAATAATGTTTTTCCCTAAATTATTAAATGCTCTAATTAAAATTATACCATTTGTGGTGTTAGGGTCGGTTTCGACCCAGTTATAAAAATAAGATTATAAAGCAATAATTAGAGCCAAAACTGAAATCACAAGTGCACTGTCAGCCAACACACTGTCAGCCAGCTCCTTCCCCAATCATATAAGCTTTAAGGGAGTCTCATTTTGCCTTGTTTTCCTGCAATGAGGCCACGGATCCACTCATTGACAGGCAGAAATATTTTGGGGCAACAATGTCACTTTAGACCTGTCAAATGATATCAAGAGCCCTCAGATTTGACAACAGAGATGCCAGAGCAAGAACTGAGAAGCTTGGCCCCATAAGGGTTGTATGGGAAGGATGGGTGCAACTCCTTCCACTGATGTTCAACCCAGGGTCAGAGGTGACAATGGATGAACATCTTGTCCCGTTCCAAGGAAAATGCCCCTTCCGGCAATCCATGCCCAGTAAGAAAAGGATATACAACATATAAATCTGGATAGCCTGTGATGTAAAAACCAGCTATCCCTGGAATCTACACATTTACACAGGCAAAGCTGCGAGTGGCATCCCTAAGATAAACCAAGGAAAACATGTGGTCCTCAATATGACTACTGGACTGCAGGGTCACAATATCACTTGTGACAATTACTTTTTAACCAGCTATGACCTTGGACAAGAGCTTCTTAGGAGGAAACTTACCATGGTGGACACAGTGAAGAAAAATAAACCTGAGCTGCCTGTTGAAATCTTGCAGGTGAAGGACAGGGCTCCACTTTCCTCAAAGTTTGCTTTTACAGTCACCACCTCTGTTGTCTCATATTGTCCAAAAATCCCCCAAAAAACACCAAAAACAAGTGTGATACTTCTGTACTGTGTACTCTTCTTAAAGATGCAGCTGTGTCATCAGGAAGTGCCAAAAAGCCCACAATTATCCTCAACTATAACAAAAACAAAGGAGGAGTAGACAACCTGGACAAGCTGACTGCAACCTACTGTACATGCCAGTGAATGACCAGGAGATGGCCAAAGGTTGTGTTTTACAAAGTCCTTGATGTGTCTGCATATAATGTATTTGTGTTGTGGACCCACATCCACCAAGGGTGGAACTCAACCAAAAAAAAAACAAAACAAGCCTTTTTCTTGAAGTGAATATATGTATGGGTCGAAACCGACCCGTAACACCATAGATGTTATTCTAGTTAATAATATTAAAATGAAAAAATAAATAAAACTAATTTATTTCAGAAATGTGTTTTAATACCTTTCAGTAACAGTCAGGTAACACAACAACCTCTTCTTTATTTATATGATTCTCTTGAGGTTCATTTTACCATTTTTTTCATTGAAATCGAGGGGTATACTGACAAGAAAAAAGGCCCAGACACCCACATCAAAAACATTAAAACCGATATTTTCATAGACAAGGAAGCCTAACAAGGTAACCAAGAGATGAGAAACAAATTGGATGATAAAAAATTGTTTTCACTGTATTTTACAGCAGATTTAAGACACGGGTCAAAACCGACCCGTTAACACAAGAGATGGTAACAGAAAGCTAACACAAGAGGAGGGTTAAGCTACCATGTGGCCATCTTCGGTTTCAGCTTTCAGTTCTTTACAGTTCACTGAATGTCCAATCTGGGGTGAAAGCAGCCAATAAATCACACATAAAATCAAAAAGAGTTGTTGCCGTTCTTGTTTCTGCCATTCGGATGATGATTCCTTCTTGTACTAAGCAGTTTAAACAAAATATAACAAGCACACTGTCAGCAGCTGCTGCAGGGCTCTTGAAAGTTTGTTTAACCATAAACCACATTATTATAGAAACAGATCATTTCAAAGATTTAATTTAAAATGTGAACAGAAATGGAACAGAGAGCCAAGTAATGAAGTGTGTCCCTTCCTAATTATATCGGTTTGCAGTGTGTATTATTAAAGTAGTTTAAATAAATGATTGTCTTCCTTTAAGCTACACATCAGTCATAGTTCTGAATAGCAGTGGCTCATGTTGGGGCTTCACTATAGATCCTATACTGTATTTTGTGCAGAGGAAAGAACTGGAAGCATTTCTCCCATTATTTGTCTGCGCTGACATTCTGTATATACCTGTGTCAGTTGGTTGTCACAGTTTTGTGCACAGCAATTGTCCCGAATTGTAAACTCGACTCAATATTGTGCTTTGTCTGCCATGGTTGGTTTGGCTTTCTCTCTAGGTGTAGATGCAGTCTATGGTTCACTGCTTTTCTTGGAGCCTTTTGGGGAAAGCTTCCATCAAACTTATCTATTCAGGTCAGAACAGGAGGACTCAGTGGTGGTGAAAAAGAACCCCACGCTACCTCCTCTGCTGGGACGGTAACTGTAATTAAAAGACACTTTGAATTTGAGTTTGAAAAGACCGACAGGCCAACTTCAATCAACTTTTGCTGCATGCATTATTCTGCATTAGTCTTGGTTTGGGTGTCTCAAATGTGTAACTTAAGAGTTTTGTATGTGGCAGGAGCAGTTATACAGGTTTTTAAAGACCCCCTCAGGTGAAAAAGTCTTTTTTAAGGTCATTTTAAGGCATGAAGGAATTGTTTTCATACAAAGAACTAGTAAACTTGAAACTTTAATACGTAAAGACGAGCTTTTAGGGATTAAATTAACTAGCTGAGGGGGACTCTAAGTCAACTTACTGCACTGGCCTGAAGATAAGAACATGTTTTTCCTAGAAATTATGATTGAAAAAATGGGGGTCATCTGGTATTTAAGGACTTAGACAATTACATGTTCACAACATCAGGCATTTCTTCATTCTTCTGAATGGAGAGAGTGTGGCATTATGGGTTGTGTGTAGCCTTAATGTTGCAAGGCATTTTAGTCCATTTGCACTAAAAGTGGTTTGTCCAGGTAGGTCTCAGAGACAGGAGTTTCTGAAGGCTCCTCATATGTGTTTGCCGCAACATAGGAAATAAATAATCAATGAACTGTAAAGAAGTTTCTCCTGACGTCTTTATTGGAGAAGTACAAATCTGTCAACAGCAAAGAATTACAGCCATCACAGCTGATGAGCTCAAAAAGACAAATGGTAACTGTGCGATTAAAGCTTGACAGGAGATCTGTACATCATGTTTCACTTTTCCAAAAGAAAAGACTTCAGTGGTGAGGACTCACTTCTCTGTGGATTAATGCTGTCTCAGGAAATCCAGTAGTTCTGGACCAGGGGTGGGCAATCCTGGTCCCTGAGGGCCACTATCCTGCATGTTCTAGGTGTTTCCCTCTTCCAACACACATGATTCCAATGATCAGCTCATCATCAAGCTCTGCAGAAGCCCGATAACGATCCTGATCATTTGAATCAGGTATGTTGGAAGCGGGAAACATCTAAAACATGCAGGATAGTGGCCCTCGAGGACCAGGGTTGGCCACCCCTGTTCTGGACAGATTTGATCCTTTCACCTTTCATCCTGCATTATTTCAAGCAACCAGCAGGGGGGCGACTCATCTGGTTGCAAAGAAAATTCAGATTGTGTAGGACTCTATAAGAAAAGGACCGTGGTTCTTTATTGATTTATTACCTCAATTGCAAGTTCTACATCTTTTTGAATAGAGCATGATGTCCATTCGGTTAACTGTGGTCTCATTTAGAGTAAAACAGATGATAAAGCAGGGTATGATTTAAGGTGGGGCTACCTTGTGGTTGACAGGTCGCTACTATATTGCTATGCAAATCCTTCCGGGGTTTCATTCAGATCCACTGCCAAGCTGAAAACTCAAGCCTTAAAATGATGTCTTTGATCCTTGCTATTTGACTGTGTCTACAATACTTTCCTGAGGGTCCTTACTGAGGTGGCCTGTGGAGAACCACTCAAGGCTAACTTAATTTATGTTAAGACCATTGTAATTATAGTCTAAAGAAGACTTTCATCGGCAGTAGTGAAACAGTGGTTAGCATAAGAAGAAGGCTTTGGGTTTGAGCCTGCTGGTCTGATGGGGTCTTTCTGTGTGGAGTTTGCATGTCTTCTCCAACTATTTTTTCCTACAATCTAAAGACCTACATAGTAAATTAAATGGTGATTCTAAATTGGCCATGGGTGTTAGTGTGAGGATGTACGATTGTCTGTTCTTGGTGTTGACCCTGCAATGGACTACTGGCATTCTTATGGCTTTAAATTTTAAAAATGAGCGTCACGCATTGAAAACTTTTCAATAGTTGCAGACGGCCTGGACTGGATAGAGCAGAAAAAGTATTCTAACACACTCCATGTAATGCCTGATATCTATGTCTACTTCCATATAATGCAATGTCTAAGTGCCACCGCATGGAATCCACAGTGAAGCTTTGTATTCAAAGGCATGTTGATTTTAGCTTCCATGTCCGCCTGCGTGAAGATGTAGGTGCAGCAATTGAAACGAGTCAACAGAAAACTAAATAAAACACTCGCACATCTGAGTTGTGACTCGCGTTGTACTTTGTTTTGCTGCAGCAGCTGCAACCACCTGCCGGCTCTGTTTATGTCTCCATACAACACACTCATTTTCACAGTGTGACACAAAAATATGGGTTTGTTTTCTATTGTGACAGCAAACTGACTCTGTGTTACAATTGGTTGTGACACTCAAACTATATACAGTACACTGTAGCTTAGCAACCGTCCGCAGCAGCGAGTCCACAGCTAAAAATCATGTTTACATACACAGAAGATCTCGGCTGATGGTTTCACCGACTCAGTATCATTAGTGTCCTGCACCACACAAAACCTCTGGTTGCAGAATTTGTTTCCCTGACAATGAATGAGAGTTGTAATCCTGGGAACTGATGTCAGTAATTGTATTATTCAGGAAAATGACGCATGTTAACTTTACAGGGATGTGTGCTTCTCTGCAGGACTTTAAAGGTCTTCTTATTCTTTCCTGGCGATAAACAATCCCGCTGAGTTCAAACGATTCTATAAACGCCGCCACACATAGAGGATTATCCGCGGTTAAAAATAAGCCTGTGAAATACTAACTGTGCATGTGTTGCATTAGCATTTGAATAGTAATCAAGCACCTTCATCTCCTCTCTGTGTGAAATACATACTCGAATGACATGTTGCAGATTTCACTCATCAGCCTGAACACCAGTATGTGAGTGTATGTGAATATACAGTGTGTGTGTGTGTGTGTGTGGGGGGGGGGGCTTCCTTGTATGCAGGTTTATGCCCCTTTTTTCACATCACAGGCACAAATTACCGGGCTGATGAATCAGAGACAAGTCATGTGCATATGACACATGCATAATCATGTGTGTTTGCTCTGTCTCATGCCTTTTGGCCTTCAAACAGGAAAATGTTGCAGCAGCATTAACTATGAAGAGCGCTGCTTCGTCTGGGCTGCGACCCAGCTCTGAATCATGGGAGACGAAGCTTTAGAAATGAATTCTACAATAAGCAAGGGGATAGCTGCATAAATCTTTGATTTCATAATAAAATGGCTCTTTTTTCACTTTAGAAATACCACTGACATTTTTCATCTTTTTTTAAGTGGGAACATGGGTCAGCTGAGGCAGAATTTGAAAACCACCACGATAAAGAGAAATAACACAATAATGAGCCACTGCTACTGGTTTGTTGTTTCTGGTGGAGCTCCCTAAGAAATAACAGTAATTGCACCAAAATCAATCCAAGCTGATTAGAAAGAGATGCAGTGAAGTAGATGGTTAGGCAGATGGGTGGATGGATGATGATGGATGGATGGATGTATCGATAAACCAATTTGTATTCGCAGGGCTCAATCCATTCGCCACAATCACGATTGTTAAGGTGTGTTTCCACAGAACGTATAAAGGCTCCACTGTCAGATCATCAAGTCCATGCAGGCTCTGATGCTTACCTTCTAACACTATCATGAGCCCTTTTCAGAGGTGTTCATTTTAGAGATCCAGGTCACTGTATCTTTTTTTGTGCAACCCCCAGTCCTGGATTGGTTTCTGTTCTCGGTTCCCTGCTCGCCTTGTGGTTTTGACTGCTCCTCCTCCGTCCTGCCTCCTACCCTAACTGATTGAACCAGTACTCCAGCCCTGCACTTTAATCAAACAGCACCTGTCATCACTTCACTGGGTTTAAAGCTCAGCCAAATTGACATTCAGCTTGGCTATCATTTAGAATGAGCAGCTCGCTACTGCATCTCTTGTGTGCATGGTTCTGGTTCTTGGGTTGTTAGTGGTTCTGTAATCTGTGCTGTTACATGTATGAGACACTAGTTTGGTCACTGGAGGCTGAAGGACAGATGCCACTGGAGAAAACTGAGAATATTCTTTTTTTGTATTCTTTATTAATGTTATTATTCAGTCTTTAAAATTTGGATGAAGAGACCCTTTAAATGCATGTAAAGGTGAGTGTGTGGTCCCATAGTACAATGGTAAAACACCCCAAATGTTGTCCAGGTTGCATGTTTACTATGGTGGCACAACTGCAGTTATTATCGGATCAATATAGCATAAAAATCAAAAAAGCCCCCCCTCAAAAAAACTCTGCCATAATCCCATTGAAAGAGCAGTAAAAAAAGACGGAAACCATATTTGGACTTCAGCTGAAACTAAAATCGTCCGAACAGCTCCGGTGCTGCTGGATTCCTCCTTTGTTCTCTGCGATTACGATGCAGGAGCCAAATCTGTGAGCAGCAGCTCGACCATTTTCTGTGCAGAAAAGCTCTTTGGCTAATCAGACTAGTGTGGGATCACAGTGACATGTCAGAGGAGGTAAATAATGAATGAAGTTTCCAGCTCTTTCCCCACCGGGGACACAGTCTGGTGTCCTGCCGCTGAGTGATGCTCCAGCTGCTTCATAAAGTCAGAGACACTCTGCCTTTGTTTGGCCAGCGTGAGACGGCATCCGAAGGAGGATTTTGTGCGAGTTGTTGATGCTGCGATGCCAAAGCCGAGTTCAACCTTCAGCACTGTAAAAATCCAGGCCTTCGTTTTTAATTCCCTCTTTTGTATTGTATCATATTTCTGTATACCACCTCCCTGCTTTCTCATCTGCTCCTGTTTTAATTAGCTGTTAATGCAAACTCAACACTTCCCCCATGTTTTCCTGTTGTGTTGATAAATTTTGCATAATGTGCGTCGGGCAGAATTTATCATGTTAGTTATTATAGCGCACGTAATCCCATCCCTACTCATTTATTTTTACCCGTGAGCTTTGTGCTATTATTTGTCGTCATGTGAATAGTCTCTTGAATACTTTAATAGGCTTTTCTCCACATTCTTCACTCCTACTAGGCTTTTTTATTTTTCCTTTGGTTTTTGCACATGTGAATAAAGCCCTTTGGAACTGCTCTGGTTTTCAGTAAGTGGCCGTCAAAAGCACACTCAGAAAGCAGGCAGTTGTAGTTTGGAGACACACTTGAGTGTACTTACTGTTGTGTTTTTAATGTGAGCGCGTGTGAAAATCGGCTTTCATGTGCAATTACTGTGTGGTATAGAAGTTAAACACACATCCTGTCTTCTGCTCGCTGTCACCTTGTCTGAAAATCATAGTAGGAGTAAACAGAAATGTATAAAAATATAATTGTGCAGACTGAATGATTGGGTTTCATTGGAATTCTGATTACGATATTAGTCATACTCTTTTATATAACAGTTGGCAGCTTTGTGAGGCTGTGCTTAGTATTCAGTTCAGTCAGTATGTCCAATGTCAACAGGTGAACATTGTGCTTAGTGCTAATTAGCAAAGTTAGCACAGCTTTTGTGAAAGGGCAGGGCAGCTGAGGCTAATGGGATTGGCAAGGTATTCAGAGTAATTTGGATTTGTAATGGACCTTCACTGGTCTGAAAGGTTTCCTCTGAGTCAAACTGATATGGACAAGTGACAAATGATGGTACAACGCTGTGTTAGAGGTGTTCATGAGGAATTTTACTAGTATTTTTGCAGTTTACAAAAGAACCCATCTCCAAAATTATTAATACTCCTTGGAAGTGTCGAGAATTTTTAAGAAAATGGAGCTTCTATACTAATCCAAATGGTCCTGGTAATGCTGTGTTCTTGTTGTTGTAGACAGATGAGGAGACAAGGATTCCTTGAACAAGTTGACGGGAGCAAATTAAGGCAGAGTTCAAGAGGATTTTCCTGAAAAAACAGTAAACTGATGGTGTTCCAAGTGATTCCAGCTGTGGAAGCACAAAAAACTGGGGGATGAATGTGGCTTTCGCTTGGTGAGAGAACAAAAGTAGCATCTACCCCCAAGAACACCATCAAAGTATGGTGGGGAGAATGGGATGTTTTGAGGGAGGTTTTGGGTCGGACAACCTGGTCAAAGCAAATGGCATCAAGAGAAGAGATTAAGATTGTGAAAGAAAACATGTGACGGTCTGCAGAAAACCTTCCAATAAGATAACATACGGGTAAAGTGGTCGAGACCTGAATCCCATCGAGAATCTGTGGAGGGAACTGAAGACCAGAATGATGGTTAGAAAGCCTTCAACCTTAAAGAGCTGGAGATCATCACAAAAATGGAGTGAAACTAAACCCCAGTAGAGGTATACAGAATAATGGTTAGTTATTAGAGGAACCGTTCAAATGATCGGAATCAGAATGAGCTTTAATGGCCAAGTAGGTGAACACGTACAAAGAATTTAACTCTTGTGTTTTCTTTGCTCTCAAAGTACAGACACAAAATAAAACATGAGCATTTAAACTGGGATGGTAAGAAAATGAGTGCTTAAATACTATGTACAACCACAGATATGGACACGGATGAGATTTTTCTAGATGCTCACCTGCAATTACAGGTCCAGCAAAAATTCATAGTCATTAGGATTCACTCTCTGGGAGACATAAATGTCCATCCATGCAATAGTATTTGAGATATTTCAGTGTGAACCCATGTGATGAACTAATGAACTGACCCACACTGCCATCCATAGAGTCACACTGTCTGCATGGCTAAAGACACAACATAATTGTACATAAAATCCACATGTGGCATCATGGCAACAGCAAATGAACCCACAATGCCAAAGTGTGATTTATAATGAGGGGCAGGAGAAGAAGGACAGCGGCGATGGAGTGAGGGGCAGAATGAGAGTGAGACGGGAAACATTAGAGAGGTCAGTGACGGCGAGAATCAGAGTGCAGATATTAGTGCATTTATTGTGACTCATGGAAAGAACACGATGTCTCTCTGACTTAGTGTTATCTCATCAGCTGCTGCGCCGCCAGCTCCCTGTGTGTGTGTGTGTGTGTTCAGACATATTTGTGTGCATGGATGTGTGTGTTTCTACATGTGTGATATTTTACTCGCTGGCTCTGAAGACCATTATTAATGCCTTTTCATCCCACTTTCACAGCACTGGTTGCCATGGCTGTGCTGCTTTTTGCATCGTCCTACTTCTAAAGTGGCTGCAGCCTGAAACACAAAGGAGACTTTATCTAAGGAATGGTTTGCATTTTTTGGAAATTCACCTTCTTGTATTCAGAGTCAGATGTGAAGATTGATGTCAGTCTTGTCTGTGCATCAAGTTCCAACACAAATACCCTAATAATCAAATGTTCAAAGCAAACCACAAGTTACTTCCTTCACGAGCAACATTAAAAACTATAAGAGGAAATTTAAATTTAAAACCCAGAAGGACCCACTTCTGGAAAGTTCCTAATATACATTTATTCTTGAATTTAACTGATGAGGTCCCAAAGTGATATCCACTTATCACACTGGTGAAGTAATGTGACCATATGTGAACTGCTCCAAAATGGTGGTGTGCCTGGTGAGCACTTGGAGAAACTTGCTAATTTAAAAAGCTTGTTTTTTGACAGTAAAGGTTAATTTCAACCCATGTAACAATTGGAATCCTTCAATAACATGTCCAAGATCACATTTAAGCTCTTCTGATCACATTCCTTACACAAATAGATATAAAATAAGTTTAGTAAAAATCGCTGTGACATGTGACATCTGGCCTTCAGTCTAAGAAATACCATGTGATGTATGTGTCACAATAAGAAAAATAGCAATGAGTTGCTGAAATAATTGAGCTCAATCAATGTGTTTTCTGTGGTTCATTTGAAAGCACATGAACACAGATATAAACAAAGAAAATAATGTCATGACATGGTCGGGATAATACAAATGTTCAGGTTCCCTTCAGTGTTTTGTTTTTGCACTATGTCTTTCATTTACTGTATATATGTGTTGCTCAATGTTCCACAGCAATAGCATATTATTGATACTTCTAATATGAGGTTGTTTTATTGGTCAGTTTGCACATTGTTGTGCTGTAAAAAAAATTAGAATAAAAATTTGTTGCTAAATCTTATTAACAAAGAAGTAATTTTGAGTCATATTGTGGAAAGGCAAATAAAAAGGCAACTCTGTGTTTCTAAAGAAGAAACTGTCAGGTGGATTTATTTTCAAATAGCACATATAATCTGTAATAAATTTCCTTTAAACACCCAATGTGACATATATGTAACATTACAGATCTTGGACACGAGGGGGTGGTTTTCCAAAATCACATCAGAAATGTGTTCTATGTAGTCCATCTGGTTTGTTTTATGTCAGCATAATTTGGAGGGAGAGGGAAAAATGGGTCTGGGTTCTTATGGGCTATAAAAGCCATTTACTCATTACACCATGAAAAGTAGATGAGTACAACTATAAAATAATTTAGGTAAACATATTAAAAAAAACTGTTTGCTTGAAAAAATATAATAATGTCAAACACTAAAGGGGGTGTATAAATATAAGCTTTGAATCAAAAAGGAAACAGTAAGATATGAGATGTATGGGTAGAAATAAAGAAGTTGAACTTCTTATTCTCATTGTAGGCTCTGTTGTTTTTCATTTTGTCAGTTTTATTGTCTCATCTTCTTTGCCTTTATGATACTGTGGCATGTCTGAAATTAATTAAAAAAAATACAAAAAAAAAAAAACATTAGCCTAGCCTAGCATAATGGTCAGTAGCTGGAAGCAACAGCAAGTCTGTCCAAAATCAAAAATCGTGTCTGTCTTGAGCTAATTATGACCAATGCTGTTCAGTCTTAGGGGTTACAGGATAATTCCTGAATATTTCTAAACCATGTCTTTCCCATAAGTATGGTTATTGTGGCTCAGTGGGTCGTATTGAGTTTGGGGTCAGCCCTATGTTCCCACAACCCAAAGGTCTCACATGTCTCA
The DNA here is from genome assembly GCA_024666655.1 of Dascyllus trimaculatus. Classification (NCBI taxonomy): domain Eukaryota; kingdom Metazoa; phylum Chordata; class Actinopteri; family Pomacentridae; genus Dascyllus; species Dascyllus trimaculatus. Next base: position 7,153,171 of record CM045457.1, on the reverse strand, counting down.
CATTTCTAAGATCACATTTTTTACGAAGGGGAAAAGCAGATATTTTCATGCGGTTCGTCACTCCACATCAACCCCATGTTGGAGTAGCGGTGTTGAGCTCGAGAGAGTTTGGAAGCAAGCTCTCTCCTTCCAATCGTGTGTGGCAAACCTCTAACTACCAGGGGTAGAAATGTGGGGACTGTGGGAACATAGGGCACAATTTTGAAAAAAAAAAAATCTTAGAAATGCGGGAACATAGGGCTGTGGATATATAGGGCTGTGGGAACAAAGGGCTGAGTGAACATAGGGCCGTGTGAACAAAAGGCTGTGGGAACAAAAGGCTGAGTGAACATAGGGCTGTGGGAACAAAAGGCTGAGTGAACATAGGGCTGTGGGAACAAAAGGCTGTGGGAACAAAAGGCTGAGTGAACATAGGGCTGTGGGAACAAAAGGCTGTGGGAACAAAAGGCTGAGTGAACATAGGGCTGTGGGAACATAGGGCTGTGGGAACAAAAGGCTGTGGGAACAAAAGGCTGAGTGAACATAGGGCTGTGGGAACAAAAGGCTGTGGGAACAAAAGGCTGAGTGAACATAGGGCTGTGGGAACATAGGGCTGTGGGAACAAAAGGCTGTGGGAACAAAAGGCTGTGGGAACAAAAGGCTGAGTGAACATAGGGCTGTGGGAACATAGGGATGCTCCCCTGAGTTTACACTCTCGAGGAGTAGAGCGGAGAAGGATTCACGCAAAGACAAGGTCATTGGGCTAAATTAAAAGGAAGAGGGATGGAGGCAGAGAGGACAAACAGGAAACTGATGGTGTTCACTGCTCTGGACAGTGACAGACGAGGAAAACTTCTTCTACAGGGAAAATAAATGCCCCATGATAAGAATGATTCCAGCTGGAGAACTTGTTTCACTCCCCCAAAATCAGCTGACAAACAGATGGATTACATCGCTGGATGTGAAGAAAACATGTTTTTATCAACCCTGCCACCAAAAAACTATGCTTTTATGCAATTAAACCCCATTCCTAATTATGTTAACTAGTGACTACACCCAAAAATAGTTTGCATCTTGTTAAAGTTTAATTATCTGTTGTTTACTTTCTGGTTTTCACTCGCTTTCTGCTTTGGTTTTGGCACCAAAACTATGTCGTCTTTTTACGTTTACATGGTCAAATTTTGTTTAAGTTTTTTCTTTTAAATTAAACTGCGAGTCTTTTACTACATGTTTTTGAAGTTCATCCTTCATTTTCTGGGTTACCCTGGTGTCAAGTCCTGCCCCATCTAATATATGATTGGTTGGCTTAAAAGGAGCAACAGTGAAGCAGTAAAATAAATGGCAAATATACACTGATTAACAGTGTATTTCTGATAGGTTAAAAAAACAAAACATAATGAAGTAAATTTTCTTCAAAACACTGCTGAGAATACAGTTTAGTTGTATAGGAACCACATTTCGTGGAGACTGGGTTGGAGGAATAAATATGTTAATCAGTGCAGAGTCACCACTCTTTGATGAGGAATACATACTCATATCTCTTTTCCACCAAGAAGCACTAGTTGTTATTTCGGTGCTGGTGCTAGTTCAGTACTTAGTTGGTTCAAATCTGGTTCCTCCTAAGAACCTGTTTGCTTTTCCATTGGCAAGGAGCCAATTTGGAGCCACGCCATTGCGTCACTGTAAAACGACTACGTTTGCATCCATTACATAGCAATTAAACAAATGCAATAAGTTGATGATAATATCTAAGTCTATCTTTATAGATGGTCTTAAGGCTGATTGCGAGGTGTAGGTTGCCTGTTGCATGGTCACATCCAGGATCGCTGTAATGGTAGAACACAATTGTACAGAAAGGCACCGTCAGATACCAAACAATTTCAAAAACGAGAAATTGTACAGATAAATATTTCACAACATGAAAAATAATCAATATTTTGCATTAATGTATTGTGTTACATTAAAATGAGTTCCCCAGACCCTACAGAGGATAAAGCAGTGTATAGATAATGGATGGATGGATGGATTAAAATGAGTCTGATGAGCTGAAATATTTATGTGACAAAAGAGCAAAAATAGAAGGTTTCTGTCGGGGGGGAAATACTTTTTCACTATATATTTTTCCACTTCCAAATTGCACTTTACATTAACAGTGTTGGGCAGAAACAGCAGAGATAAGATCAACCAGAAGAAATTCTCCACATGAATCATGGTGTCATATTCTCATATACTGATATCTGCACTTATCAAGGGAAATATGAAAGATTGTCCTGGATGATAACAGTACACATGGCGGCGTCTCGCCTCCATCCAACATTAAAACACTGTTTTAAATGCATAACATTGTTGACTCAAGAATGTTTTCATACATGCATCTTTTAGTGCATGGATGAAATACATACCAAATTAGCCAAAACTGCTTTTCCAATTTAAAAAACGATCTGCGAGGCTATCCATGCCGGCTTTAAATAGGACTTCCATATACAGTATGACAGGTCCCTTTTCTCAAGCTGCAGGTTTCAAGAGGTCATTGTTTAAGTCTTTTGAATTTTAAACTTTCTATACCAAAATGTGTTCTTGGACACAGGTTTCTCGGCCATTGGCTCCACCATACTCAGTTGTAGGAGCTCACTCCATAATGTCATTACCCGGGGTCGGGTCGCGGAAGTAGCAGACGGAGCAGGTCATTCCAGACGTCCCTCCCCCCGGCAACACTTTCCTGCTCTTCCTGGGGGATCCCGAGGCGTTCCCAGGCCAGATGAGATACATAATCCCTCCAGCGGGTTCTGGGTCTGCCCCGGATAACGTCCAAAGGAAGCCTCCCCGGAGGCAACCGGATCAGATGTCCAAACCACCTCAACTGGCTCCTTTCGACGCGAAGGAGCAGCGGCTCTACTCCGGTTCTTTTGGTAACATAATGCCTGTAATCTGCTAGCATATATTTACCTAAACTCTAAAAAATAATGTTCTTGTTCCAACAAAACAAACTGACGCAACAGTTTTACATCAGTCTTGTTTAATTACTTAGAGGAACTAGCCTTTGAATTACAAACAAACACATTTTTAATTACCACTGACTTAATGACTGGTAGCACAAATGAAAAATAGTTGACTGCTCATAAAAACAAAGTCGTTCTAGCTACTGTTTTCACGTTATTTAAACAAAATGTTTAAGCTTGGCGTGCTTTATTACTGTAATTATGACCAAATTTTAAAACAGTTTAAATTCAGACATCAAGTTGAAAAAAATATACTTATCAACCCCATTATCATTACATTAACTCAACCTGAATTTAGTGTCTAATAAACTGATGTAGAAATTTCAGTTTAAATTATACATAACATTAAGTTGGTGCAATTACTAACATTGTTATGTCAACTCTATTTTTTTCTCTATTTTTTTTGACAATGCTTTTAATTAAACAGTATAGGAGTAGGTTCCTTGAATTGCTTCTAGCTGTGTACTTGGTTCATCCTTTAGAATATCTATTCTCTCCTGTATGACACTTAAATATTAGTTCAATCCTTGTGCAACACATCCTCCTTTCAGATGACATGATGTATCTACATAGGTAATCATTTACTCATTTGAAATCGTAGTGCTGTTGGTCACAATTACAGAGCTTCCAAGTCTCCACAGGATGCATTCAAGCGCAGTACTGAGTCATATTGAGTCAAAATCGCCTTGAAGCAGACAAACAAGCTCTAGGGTTGTGATTGCTGGACTGCAATCACAGCAACGTCAGCTGTATCGATTAAGATACACGTGTACCTGTTCCATAAGAAGAGTCTGACACATGACTAAAAACACAGCTGAAACATGCAGACGAGAAAGCTGGGTAAGAGATAAATTGCTGTTTATAACCTCCGCCAAAGAGGTTACGTTTTTGCTGGCATTTATCTATTATCTATTTGCTTGTTAGTCTCTGTCTGTCTGTCTGTCAGCAACTTTACGCGAAAAGTTACGAAAGGATTTTGATGAAATGTTCAGGAAAGGTGGATAATGGGACAAGGAACAGATGATTAGATCTTGGTGGTGATCCGGATCACCATCTGGATCCAGGATTTTTTTGCAGGATTCTTTAGCATTGGGAGATAGGGCCATGTTCATGCATATGTGCATGTAACTCCGCAAAAAATGTCCAGGCTGCTTGGTAAAAAATACAGGATGTATGTGCAAATGAGTCTGGCTTCTTTCTCCACCCACACCTCTAAACACTAAAACTACTCTATGCAGTCCATGTTAGAACCAGGAACTCATTCCGAAGAAGAAGAACGGTACAGAAAGCTCCACCCTGAAAGCTGACTGGATTGGTTCTTCAGGTTTGTTACATATGAAACCCTGGAAGTCTGAATCTGTGTTTTTTTGCCAGTCATTAGTACACTGAAATTTCACGATGGAAATCATGGTGTTGACTGCTTATTTTGCTCATGATGCATCTTCTAACACAGCGGTCCCCAACCACTGGGCCGCGGACCAGTACTGGGTCGTGGGTCACTTGGTACCGGGCCGCACAGAAAAAGTAAAAACTTTTATTTTCTATTTATAGTCCGCAGGGTGTTTTATTTTGAAAACATGTCTAGATCGTCTTTCCATCACTTCTTTCTGTGCTCGTTTCCCGCACTTGACTTGCTTGAAACCGGTCCGTGGTGCAAAAAAAGGTTGCAGACCGCTGTTCTAACAGACAAAAAACAGCATGTAGACATGATAACTAGGTAAAAAAAAGACAATTCAGCAGCTTAACTCTCAGAAATTTCCTTCTCAATACTTTTCATTAGATTGCAATGCAAATGCTTTGCCTGTTATTGACAAAGTTTTCAATCCGATACTTCATTGCACCATCTTCTTTCCAAATCTGTCCAACACAATGTGGCAATGTTATAACAGCCTTAACAACTTGATTTCCATCAGAGAGGGTCTTAAACAACTTGAGCCTTGGGCTATTTTTTGGTTTTGTTTTTGCAATTTCCACCTGGAAAAAAACAGTCCCAAAATCAATCAGTCACAGCTCCACCGTTGCAAAAAATAAACAACTTTGGCCTCTACAGATAAGAGATATAATTGAAATACAAGTCTCCTCGTCTCCATCAGCAGGGAGTAATCCTTATCACAGTGAGTCAGGATGTCCTGATTCTCAACTTCTCAACTAGTTAATCTGATGCAACAGTAATGCAGCTATATAACAGCTATGGTTAATGGTGCTGGTACATGAACCTCCACAGTGGACGGGCTTAGAACAGCTTCAACAATGTGCATCACAAGATAAATAAAGGCTGCAATCAAAGCTTCACTGTAGTAACAATCCTCCTCGTGTACTACGGCAGCCACGTCGGAGTAAATTAAATGCTCAGAGCTTCCGACCAACAGAGTCGCAGCTTCATGACAGGCAAAAAAAAAAAACAACCTGCCACCACTTAGCATGTGTGGAAGCGGCGTCAGAGGAGCTCAGTGACCTTGTTAGATGAGTGTTTGACAGGGAGGTGTTGCTGTCACCCTCTTCCAGGCCTTTTCCAGGAACTTAATCCATCCATCACCGCTGCCGTCTCCGGCTCTGCACGTCTTTCCACTGTCCTGTTCCTGCTTTGTTGTGACGTGTGACAGCAAGTCCTCAGAGGGACTGAAATTTAGCCCGCTAGGCATTTCCAACAAACACGGCAGCCTATTGATGTATTTTGGACGAACGTTTAAAAATGACAACACCTGTCCTGCTTTGGCCTTTTTAATGAGGTCTGTGAGAAGTGTGCTGCCTTCTAAGTGATGTATCTGCTTACATTTCATCACTTTGTAAAATACAAGATAGACCAGCAGAATCTACCATATTGGTTCTACAGCTTCCCATAAAGTTCCAGTTAAGGAAATAAACAGGTTTTGAATGGGTTCTGGAAAATCAGCTTCATTGGTTGGATAGGTCCATTTACATCACGGCCTTTCGTTTTCTTATTTTGAGATTTCAAAATGAAAACGAAAAATAAACCATTTCCTGTTTTTTTCAGTGATAATACAAAATGAAAAACGGAAAACGGGCCCTAATTCATTATTCATTATCCCATTTAATTAGATGTGTTTGTAAATGGAAATTAAAATTAACATACACTCGTGGAAAATGTATTTCTCTATTTCCTGTTGGTTTTGGCTCCGTGACCCGTCTGACTTCTGATGAGGAAGGATCTGGTATCTAAAGCTCCAGTGTTAGCTCACTGTTAGCAGACCTTGCTGTGTGCCGTGGCCTGATGAAGACCCACTGTGGGGTCCAAACGTTGATTGGCACACATTGTTCACAATTCCACAGTGGACTTTCCACCAGTGTGGGGTTTATTTGTCCCTTTGGAGGGACCTTGTGGTGCCGCTAGCTCCGCCGCTAGCGCTAAATCGCTACCATTCAGCTGCTTTTTGGGACATTTTTGGGGAGATTTTGAGGTTTTCTGTTACTTTAGCTTTGCCAGAAAGCAAAGTATCCATTTAGCGCTAAATCGCTAGCTCTGCCATTTAGCGGAGCTAGCTAAATCACTAGCTCCTCTTCAGAAGTCAGGCGCGTCACAGAGCCAAAACCAACAGGAAATAGAGAAATAAGTTTTCCACAGGTGTATTTTTAATTTTAATTTCCATTTACAAACACATCTAATGAAATCGGATAATGGATAATGAATTAGGACCCGTTTTCCGTTTTTCATTTTGTATTATCACTGAAAAAAACGGGAAACGGCTTATTTTTCGTTTTTATTTTGAAATCTCAAAATAAGAAAACGAATGGCTGCGATGTACACGGACCTGGATCCTTGCATCCTTGGCAGTACATGACACCATATGAAGTATTCCAGTCATCTTTATTTCTTCCACCTCACCTCAAGCAGACACTCTACAAGTATTAATGTTCAACACCTCTTGCTTCAACTAAAATATCCCATCTGAGCATCACAACTAATGGAAAATGTCTTCATGTTAGTTGCTAGAGAGCTCTACACTCACTTGAGGATGACGGCTTCCTGGACATTTTCAAAGCAGTACAACTTTTCTATCACCACTTCACATATCTGCATTTGCAGTCGGTGATTTATGCCCCACTTTGAATGTTTGTACATGCAACATGTTCTCCCCTGTGTGTGAAAAGTTCTCCTAAACTAAAGTTTGCTCAATGCAAAATGGATTGCCGGGAAACACGTGTCGGGGATACTGAAAGATGGAGGAAGTAGTCACCTCTGGCTGCAAAAGATCCAGCGTACCATCTGCCAGAAAGTGATCCCACCTGGCCCAGCAGACGACGCTACTGACAAATGAGTCCACTGTGACACCTGAAACTTATGGTTCTGCATTGAATTGGAAAAAGGGCAGGACATGCTTCAAACGCAGCCACCAGCTTTATTTAAATTGTCTTTTTCATTTGCTTCATTCATTGTCTGTATTGAGTATTTATTCCTAGAGAAGCTAAATTCACTAGAAAAGGGAAAGCTAAGAATAAATGCAGTAAGGCAACAAGAGAATCATGTCAGGTGCTCCAAAGGGAACTTTGCTGCAGAGATTGGTGCCTGTTGATCATTAAATATAAGTGTGTCCATAAAAAATCCACAAAATTGGAGACTGTTTTTTACCTCCTCAAAGCAACTGGAGGAGTAGATCATAGCTGACTGAATTAAATAATCTGCTCTCTATACAGAAAACAACAGTGATGAGGTCAAGAGCTTCAAGTGTGTTTCACTTCTGAATATACTGAGTGTGGACCTCTCAGGTATCTCAAGTAGCACCTTTCAAAGAGCGAAGGTCACACTAACATGATATGCTGGAGCTTGAAGCTTTAGTAGTCTGCTTCAGTATGATCCCAGAACAAAAATCTGACAGTGACATCAAGCTGACAACTTAACAAAATCATATCATGTTTTGACTTGTTTTTGCTGAAGAAAGGCAGCACCAATGAAGCTCCAAATACAATTCACAATCAACGAGTTCTCCACAATAAAAGCATCCCGTCAGTTTGGAAGTGCGACCAATCAGCTGTGACTTTACACAGGTCTGGCAAACAGTGAAATAAGTTTGATGTCTAAGTATACAAACCGAAAGAAGGTTGGTTCACAGTTGGGTGTCCCATCAAGACAATGACACCAAACACACATCAACAGTGGTAAAGAAGCAGATCAATCAGGCCAGGATGCAGGTTTCAGATTGGTCTCTCCAAAGTCCTGGCTTAGACCCCATCAAGAACCTGTGGACTGTGATGAAGAAACAAGTCTGTGTCAGAAAGACAACGAATTTAATTGAACTCACCCAATTCTGTAAAGTGGAGGGTCAAAGATACAACTAGGAGCATGCAGAAGGCTTCCAAAAGTGCCTAATGAACATGTAAATGTTCAAAAACTAGAACTGTTGTATGTATATTTTTGACCAGAAGACATAGAATAAATCTCTGGAAGAGTCAAAATGTATGATTGTTGTTTGTGACAAAGACTCGTGATTCAACAATTCCATCATAGAAAATTAAGAGTCTTGAGTTTCCAGTGACTGCTGTAACTGTCATGATACACATGGTCTTTACAAGTGCTTGCAAACCTTTGTTCATCTATGTAAAAGTCCTGCAGTCCAGCTTTAACAACCCTGTTGTTTGTTGCTGATCACTGCTGCTCTGTGACTGCTAGTCTCATATTAATAATTAAGTTAACTGATGTGAAATGTTTGTTCTTGTATATTCCCACACGGAGGTATAGAAGTAGTTGGTACTTACGATTACCAGGTTCGTGCTCTGAATGAGGCAGCTGGCGACCTTTAGTTCCCACCTAACGTTCCACTGCCGCATTGTTTAGAATGATTAACAGCTGGAAACAACCGACCAACGGCCGTGTTTTCCTTCTGAATCCCGTCATGACATGTAGTAGCGCCTTTCATTAGGCCGGGTCATCTGAAATAAAGAGAGAATGCTTACTCTTGTGCTTAGATGATTACAGTTCAGCATTTCTGTTTGGACAATCGCAGCAAGAACGTCGGCTAAATTGGATGAGATGTTTAGGTTGGCATTGCAGTTCGAAACGAGAGATGTATGCACAGCTGGGCACTGAGCCGTCGAATCCTCCTGAACACTGGAATCTTTCCTGTACTGTACTTGTTTTTTTTGTTGTTGTTTTTTTGTATTCTATTTATTCCGGCCATGATGTTGAGCAGTGAGAGGGGAAGAGAAAGAGCTCTGCAGAGTTCTCAGTAAGGTTGCCAGCTGAGAAGTTATCTACTCTCCACTTTGGGAAAGTAATCAATTTCTTCCCTTTCTGCTAGAAAACAGCCTCACACTTTCTACCCCTGCAGATTTATCGGCACCCACGGCCGTACTTTAAGAAGTTCTGCCCAATCTAAATTTAATTTATAGTGTTACATTTTTAAATTGGACTTATAGAGGCTAGGCTGAGCCTCTGTAAATTATTGGAGAGACAAAATAGTGGATGCAGACAGAAAAGAACAAGAATCAACAAACCTGAACATAAAACAAGGAGGATGCGGATTATACTACAAATATATGGTGTACACTGCAGTATGGCACAGGGTTTGTTAATACTACCACTGCAAGTTGGAACTTTTCCAAAAAAAGAAAAAGAATATTCATGATAGCATTATGCTGCACTCTTGTTGCCCGATTCCAAAATTATGACCGGCCTCCTACACCTCACACCTTCGTCCACAGATTCGGATGTGGCGTTGTGTTCACTTGTGGCTGTTTCAGCTATAGTTAAATAAGCAGTTGACCAAGAGCAGTGTTGGCAGGTTCAGGATGGGGGAGTTATTCATTTTCAAGTCAGTACGCTATCTGGCAACCAGATTAAAGAGCAGCAACGGTCAAGAGTCAAGGAAGTCTACTTACAGGAACGATTTAAAACATAAAAATCACCTCGCAATACCAAGAAAAATGTTACATACTGACCCTGGTTCACATCAGCAGCAAGGTTGAGCAGATTTATGTCATGATGTACAGCTGAAGGACTGACCCAGCTGGCAGAAAATAAGACGTTTTTATGCAGCATAGAAATATTTATCAATGCTAATTTTGTCAAGTTAGTTCTGGGTATAACTGGCTGACTGATCAGAAGGATATTGTTGCAGAAGCTGTATAAAAGTGTGTGTTAATACAGCATTTCTTTACACATAATATACTTTTTCTATCACATGGGTTTGTTCTATAAGAATTTTCCAAGACAATATGTTATATGTTAAACATATCACAGAAAGGGGCGCCCTGATAGCCTAATGCTTATGTCGCGTGACCCAAGTGCCAAGGCGTAGCGGCTGTCCTGGGTTCGATTCCGACCTCGGGCATCTACCTCATGTCCTTTCCCACTCTCTCCCATTTCTGATTCTATCCACTATCCTATCCAATAAAGGCCAAAAATAAATCTTTAAAGAAAACATATTATAGATAGATTAAATGTTTAGTAACATAGTAGGTAACAAAGGTTGACAAAATCTGACATATGCAGTGGATGATGTGATATCAGGTCAGAATACCCTAATAAATGCTCCGTGAATCGATCAGGACACAGAGTTTTGACTGGAGTTTTAATGAGTGCACCCTTGTTAGCCAGCTATCTATTTACTGTACTGCACGCATGTGATCTCTGAACACTGCTGCTTTAAACTTCCAACATACCCTTCCCTTTTCCAGGTTAATGAAATGAAGGCTCTCGTTACTTTCTTTCACATTTTGCTTCATTCCCTAGTTCTTTCAGTCACCCAAACATCGTCCCGTGTTTCCTTGTGTGTTCAGTCAACAGGATCTACAGGCAGCAGCAACGTATCTGATCTTCATCGTCGACACAATTTAGAACATTCGCGCGTCCATTAAATGGCTTTAAGTTAATTAGGCAGGTAATTGTTGAGATCATTAACACTGACAAAGGATCAATAATGTAATGAACTCTGAACTCCAGCTGCACGTGTGACATGTTCCACTATCTGCACCACATCCTTTCAGTTTGGTCTGTTTGTCCTCCAACTGTACACTTCAGAGTGTGTTCCCAGGTGTCAGGGAGCATCACTGCATACGTCGGGAAGAAAAATGCTTTCAGTGTCTCCATCTAATTAATGCCCACACTTGAGACAGCCATGTCTGAAGACTACAAATTTGAAGAAGTTTGAAAGAAGTGAAATCTGGAGGCTTGAAGCTGCATTTTAGTCTTTTGGTATAACTCACCTGAATCTCTGACTAAATGGTGGGGAGGTGAGTTGTATTGTTGTATATGGAATAAAATAGATTACATATCTGGTTCTACATCTGCTGCATGTTTGATAACTGCTACTGTCACGCCCCAAGCTATTTTTTGTGAGCCCAGACGATAAACATTTAATGCATTACTGTACTGTATTCACACCTAAATAAAGGTTTCTATGTGCTTTAAAAAATAAAGTTTACAGAGAGATCAGCTGTTTCAGTCTCTGACAAACAACATGATGTATTTTTGTATGTTATAAACCCATAACAGACTGTGATTATTCAGGATTACGTGTCGTTACTGTATTTGAGCTAAAACATACATGCTGTGCCGGTTCAGTCTATCAGACAGACACATGCTGTTTTCCAGCTAATGCTCATAAATTCTTGTAATTACATTTGCAGACTGAAAAAAAAAAGTTTGCACCCAAGTCATGGAGACGGTAAACAGCAGCGCCACAATCGATGTCCGGGGCTCCATCACAGGAATGAGAAGAGTGTTACAGTGCTGATAGCAGCCTGGAATTGAAGTTGGTTGGAGCAGCAGATAAAGTCAGTGGACACTGGTTTCTCTTATGGAATCATCAATACAGCTGGCAGACAAGAAAACAGAGCAATGCACCGAGACTGCAGCAGACACACTGTGATTAATGCAAGTAGAGATGTCTGGCAGCATTTGTGCAGCTGAAGAACACAAGAGGAGGTCTGACTTTGATGCAAGGAGAGAAAGTAGGCAAAAATATTACAGGTGGTTCTGTAAGACACATTTTTGGCCTCTGAGCATGAGAAGGATGAGGAAGTAAAACAATATTTACTAATCACTACTGTACATGGCTAAGATCTCTGTCTGACAAGCAGATGCTGAAATCCAAGTCCAGATGAATATAGAAAGACACTGCAGCAGGGACTCCACGCCACATACTGCGATTAGCTGACAGCATGGAGGAAATTTGTGTCTGGAAACTGTGGGAAATGGACATTAATCTTCCCTGAAGCCCTTATAAACACAGCGAAACGTCAAATGTCCTCCACCACAATTTGGAATCTACTATCACTGCAAACAAGCAAACTAGCAAATGAATGTTAAAAACTGACTCGACTCATTCATTTCACCTCTAGAGGGCTGTTTTGTTTTGTTTTTCACTGGGGGGAAGCAATAAATCTTTACTTTGGCCACAGTTCTACTCTCTCTGCAAAAGCAACCGCTATTACACACCACATTATTTATAAAGTTCTGTCTTTATCATCTTTAGAGGTTAAATACATGTTTGGGCATTGACCGTGACACAATAAGACAAATTAAAGAAGCGTAAAATACACAAAGCACTGGCATACACAGAAAGAGCAGCAGGTGGAGATGGATGTAAGTGCAGATAAATATGCACAATGTGCTGCATGTACGTGCAGTCTATAAAAATAATACAGCTCCCTGACAGATATGGTGATTTGTGTTTATAATATCTTACGGAAGACCTAAACGGCCGTGGTTCAACTTAATTTTTTCATTCCGTTTTCTCAAGAAAACAAGATAATTCTCCTCCGTTTTCTCATTATAACGATATAATTTTGTCGTTATCACACGATAACAAAATCCATTATGTTGTGATAATAACAAAATTATCTCATTTTCTTGTTATAATTTAATTTTCCGGTAGAAAGCGAAAGAAACCAATCTGCCAGACCAGAAGGTGCTCTGCTGCCATTGCATACTACCGGCTGAAGCCAGGCCTGGACATGCTCTACTGCAGCTGCACACTCTAATGAGGTCAGTGAAGCCTGCTCATGTGTTTGTTTGTACTTTTGCAAGTCTGCCGATGCAAGGTATCATCCTTAACAGGAAGTGGCAGGTTGGTTTCACTTTCTACCTCACCAGAAAATTAACTCTTTATAACTAGAAAACAATTTTGATTTCTCGAGAGAACAAGATAATTTCGTCATTAATCATAATGGATTTTATTATGGTGTGATAACGTCAAAATTATCTCGTTATAATGAGAAAATGGAGGAGAATTATCTCGTTTTCTTGAGAACACAGAGCACAAAAAATTAAGTTGAACCATGGCCGTTTAGAGCTTCTGTAAAATCTACCTTTTGATCAAACTGTTTCATTTATGTTTCAGTAGTTCGATCGTGCTCATTCATATAAGCATAACTTCCTTGTTTCTTGAGACTGGTTTTAGTGTCATAAAGACTCAGGGTTCAGTAGCATTGTATCCAAACTGAATCCATCTTTCCACATCCCATATTGAATCTCTCTAAGTTTAGTCTTCACTATTTAAAGCTAACTGGTTATAAGTAACTGCAAGTCAAAAAATTCAGTTCCGATCTGTTCACAGCACAGATTTTAGTGCATTTTTTAGTGTGTAAACATCAACATTAATGAGGCCCAATTACTTTACACAGCCTGTGGCTCCAACCTGAAATGAAAATGAGCTGCACAAGATGTGAAAGGCTGATCAACACTGATTGTTGCGACAAACAAAAATAACAGCTGAGGCATTCTGAATTTTTCTAGTTGATTTTTCACAATCAACTTAATCCATCCGAAAATTGAGGACCTGATTTACAACTGTGAGCTTAATGAGACTCAAATTTTGATTTGGTGCGCAAAAACTTTAACCGTGAGTGAAAAGACACAGAAGCTTCACTCTACCACCATCAGACAGTCTTTGGAAGAGTTCAGGCAGCAGCTTGGAGGAAGTTCATCAACTAACAGATGAAAGTTCAGGGGAGCTGTGTAGAAATTAACATTAAGCTGCAGATGATACAATCGACTGTCAGTTATATTGGTGTTTGACTGGGAGAAACACCAACGGACTGAGAAGCAGCAATCTTTCCAACAATGGTTAAAAAAAAAAAGTTTTACTGTTGAGATTTGTTCATTTTAATCATTGAAGTACTGTGTTATATCATGTATGATACTTTTGTTACATTTCAAACCTGTTTATTGCAGAGCAAAGAAAAGTCACATGAAAAAATCAATGTAAGCGTGTGTGAGAGTGGAACTAAAGCAGGTCAGCAGCTGAGCAGAAGAAGCTGCTGGTGTGTCGGCAGAGCTCCACTCTCAGGTTGTGACTCACTTTATACACATCATTTTCGTTGTCCTTGACTACAGTGCTTGAGTACTCTTCCTGTCCGTGCCACGAGCGGCTTAGTGATGTTTGCCAACCCAGGTGTCAGAACAGAGTCACACCCTGTAATTTTCACGCATTCATATGCAGCGATAGACTGCAGTGTGGAGCCGGCTGTCATTAAGGAAAGCAGCCCTACAGAACTAGCAGGTGGACAACATGCAGCAGAGTTTAGTATACCAATCCAGTCTTTGGATCAGCCCTAATAGCAATCCTTACTGCTCATCAGCCACAACATGAAAACCACCTTTTTAAAGTGTTGGTTTACCAGTCGATTCCAACCCTCATCTATGGTCATGAGCCCTGGGTAGTGACTGAAAGAACAAAGTAGCGGGTACAGGCAGCCACAATGAGTTTCCTCCGAAGGGTGGCTGGGCTCAGCATTAGAGATGGGTTGAGGAGCTCGGACATCCAGAGGGAGCTTGGAGTAGAGTCACTGCTCTTTTGTGTTGAAAGGAGCTAGCTGAGGTGGTTCAGACATCTGATTCAGATGCGTCCCGTGCGTCTTCCTTTGGAAGTTTTCCGAACACGTCCACCTGCAAGGAGACCTCGAGGTTGACTCAGAACTCGCTGGGGGACTATATATCTCATCTGGCCTGGGAATGTCTCGGGATCCCCCAGGAGGAACTGGAAAGCATTGTTGGAGAGAGAAACGTCTGGAATGACCCGATTCATCTGCTGCCACCGACACCCAACCTTAAGTGGAAGGAAATGAATGGAGGGACGATTTTTCTTAACAGCTCCCACAAAACTTTAATCTCTTGAAGCTGATGACTGAATTTACTAAAGGTGGTTTGATGGTGATAGAGTGAGTGTCTTTTCACTCACAGTTGTGTAGATCTCTCTGTGCTGTGCATGGACCTCTGAGGTGTCCTGTGTGGCCCTTTGGGTCCTTTTGGTTGCAAGTTGAGACCTTCAGGGATCAGTGTATTCCACAGATGCTTGATTGGATTAGGATCTTGGGAGTCTTTAAACAGGGTCAACTCCTTGGGCTCTTTATGTTCCTTGAGTTGTTCCCAAGCAGTTTTTCCAATATGTCAAGCTGCATTGTCCTGCTCGGGGAGGTGGCTGCTGTTGGGAAGTTCTGGCAAAGGGTTGGTATTTTGTTGAATAAATGACTGAAAAAAGCAAATTTTCTTTGTGGTGTCGTTCAGCCTTTATATGTAGGCACCGTTTCAAAAAGGACCAAATGTTTGCCTGCCCAAATATGTCACTTTTCATGTACTTACTTTGTCGGGGGGAAAAAAAAGATGTCATTTGTTAGGTCAGAGTGTCACAACAGTCGAACCACTTTCCCATCATTCTACTTTCCCTAGAAGCTCTGAACAGACTGGTTTAAAGTCTGTCCATGTGTCCTCACTGTATAAAGTGATGTTTCTGCCACAGCTTGGTGTATTCTGCTTCGACCCCTGTAGCAAAGACAGTAATAAATTGAACCGTCTTGCATCTGGTTGGTTTGGGTAGGATCAGTCTGGTTGGATCCACAGTAACAACTGACTTTAAACAGCATTTTTTTTTTTGTCCGTCGATCGTATGCAGGAAATTTCAAGTTAGCACCAGAAAAGAAGGTGGTTAGAGTTTGAACTGTGCTCGTAAAAATGAGAAACTATTCCCATAAAATCACCAACTGCTTGCTTCCACCTGCTCTTCACAGAACTTAGTTACCACTACTGTTCTTACTTTCAAGATCTACACAAACAAGTGTGGAAGGAATAATGATAAAGAAAATATAAGTAACGTAGCCGTAAAGGCAGAAAATGTGAGCCAAAGTGCACAAAAGGTAATTTGTCAGGTAAAAATGAGTGCTGAAGCTGCACAAACTGGAGAGCTGTGTGGTGGAAAACCTTCTGCTTCCTTGCCTTTATGCTTGTCTCATTTGCAGCCTCTTTTCTCTTTTACCTTTCCTGATTCAGTACCTTTTCTCTCTCTGGCACTGTGATGCTCATGCAACTGGGGAAAGAGGCAATTTGTCAGCTAAGAGTTATGATGTTGAAACTCGAGCCTCCTTGTCGGTGCGAGCAGAGGGGACTGTCCAATGTGTCTCTGTCAAAATAAACCACTGTCCATAAAACCACATTCCCCTCAGGAATTTCGTCTTCTGGCTGTATCAGGTTTTTTTATTTTTGCGTCTGTCTCCCTCTCTCTGGTTTTGATATTCACGACGTCGCTTCAATCATCCATCTGCAAATTCCGATCACGGGAAGGTTTGGCTTTCTGAAACGGCGGAGTGGAAAAGCATTAGGGTTCATGGAAATGATACAAACACCTTTAACACCTGTTAATGTCAGCTGCAAATGGTGTGGAATGATTTTTGCAACACTTTGTCATTTGCAGCTGGCATTTACAATGATCTCCATTGCACAATCTAAACGCTGTATGTCTGTGCAGATTCTCAGTCATCCAGGTAATGGTAATAGTAAGTGTTTCTGTCGAAGGCAATGGGACTTCTTTTTGACTCTTAAAAGACGTTTCACCTTCATCCAACAGGCTTTCTAGGTTCTAACTGAATGGTGGAAAGTTCCTGGTGTTTATTCTTACCCCCAACTCACATGACTACAGGTATGAATGGTTGTACTGTCTGTGGAGGGATTTCAGGACTGCATTGTAAGTGGCTGATAAGTGGTGTCGGAGACCATCCCCTTTGTTTTGAGATGACTGAATTTTCCATAGATGGCTTCCTTCACTTACAAATAATCCATCTTTTTGTCCAGAATGTGAATATTATTGTTCTCAGAGGAGTTTTACTGATCTTTTTAGATGCTGGCAGATTTTTGAGTCTTTGCCTGAAGTTCTGAGTCTCCTATGTTGGAGGGGCCGGGAATTGAACCACCAACCTTGGGATCAGTGGGCAACCTGCTCTACCAGCTGAGCCACAGTTGCCTGTTTAGTTCCTCTTATTTATATATAGTTCTGTGCTCGCCTTGCTTCATTGGACTTCATATACATTCATATTCATATAGTATCTCAAAAAAAAAATAGAAAAAGGTATAAGAACATTTAATAAAAAAATTTATGAGTAATGAATATAAAATATACACAAATTTCTTTTTTTTTCAAATGAATGATGGAAAATATTTAACTTTTCACTATTTTTTGAGATGCAGTAGTCCGACATCACTCATCTGTGTTTGGGAGATTTATTTAGCTTCCCATCTTAATGTCACAGATAATCAGTTGAGTGGTTCTTGCCAGGACATGGACTACTACTGTAGTTGAGCAGTACTATATCAGGGTTTCCCCCAGTGCTTTATAAGCCTGGCGGGCCGCCAGGCTTTCCTTGCCCCCCCGCCAGGCTAAGCGTCACTGGTATATTTATTTTAAATAGTTTTTATCATGCACCAAAACAGTGATAGCAAAGACGGTACAAACCGCATCTGGCGATACCGTTAAAAGCGCAATGGCGACATTTTATGGTCGATACGTGAACTTTTTTCCAAAGTCGGAGGAGCACTGGAGGAGACCATGAGCCGCTCGTTCACCTCCAGGCCAAGGGGAGTTCATCCCCGGCGAGCCGACCGAGCCGCGGCTCGATGATGAGGCAGAGCCAGTGTGAGTTAGCACGGATGTTAGCACGTCGTCGGAGCAGCCTTCTGCGAGCCGCGATGGTAAACATCCAACTAGTGGATTTAATCCAAAATGGTTAGCTGACCCTAAATTTAGCGGATGGCTCTACCAGACCGAGTATGGTGAGCCCAGATGGACTGATGCACTGATCCAACCTGAACCATGAACAGGTCACACAGCACAGCAGACCTGTTCAGCCTGTGAGTTCCCTGGTTTTACCCCTTGGTCATGTTTGCACTTTTTAAATTATGTTAATTTATTTTACTTTTAAATGTGACCAACAACAGCTTGTTTTAAGATTCACTAGGATTTATCTTATATTATTTATTTCAATTATATTTTTTGTGTTTGTATTTCAAGATCGTGCCTTTTTGTAAGACTCAATGGCTTGTTCACATAATAGTCATAATTTCAAAATTCTTGTTAACTTTTATTTATTTATTTATTTTTTTGTACAAAAACATGGTGGGCCGCCGGTGGGCTTCTCTACCACCGGGCTTAGCAAGTTTTCTGGGGGAAACCCTGTATATGCTATGTGACGTATGCCAACACTATGCTAACACAACACAACTAAGTAAAGACAAACAACAGCCAATCAGTAGTTTAAGACATGAGGATGAGCCGGTCTGCTTTAAAAACTTAACGAAAGAAGAGAACTGCTTGTGCTGACAAATTTTATTTTGAAAAATTACCAGAAACATCAGCCTCTGTGTCTGTCTCTTGGCACATGTCAAGATGCTCGTCTTCATATGTACCTTAAAAATTAAGCCCTGTTAGAGCCCAATATGTAACAACGACCTGAAATGTAACAACCACCCGAATTGTTATAAAACAAAATGTAATAAAACCCAAAATGTAATAACTGGTCGATAATGTAACAAAGTTACATTTCAGATTGTTGTTACATATCGGGCTCTAGTACAGCTGCGTTTGTGGGATGGCTGCTGGTGAGGGGTTAGTTTAATGGATAAAGGATTGGCGTCAATGATATGATGTTAAAATAAAGGAAACAACAATATTCTTACAATTACAGCAAGAAAACACTGCTTTTGAGATCAAATTAATACATTCCACTCATGAGTTTATTATACTTATTTACAGTATTTACAGTCTATTCTGACATACTCCAAGACTATGTGGGAGGCACTTTCTTAAACATGATAGTCCAGCTTTTCTTGCATCCCTAACCCTCACCCTAACCATAACCATAATTAAAAGACGTCTGTCTTTAAGATTTATATTGCATTGTATTGTTTTTATTGTTTTTTGTTATTGTCCTGGTAGAATTATTGTTTGTCCTAGGACAATCAGCAATTATCCTGGATCGCGATTTCTTATGTGACATTTATATACATATATATATATATTTATATACATTTATATATATATTTATATACATTTATATATATATATATATATATATATATATATATATATATATATATATATATATATATATATATATATATATATATACACACATATATATATACATATATATATATGTATGTATATGACAGGGGCATTTGTGTATGACACTACACTCTACATTGAAGCAATAAGCCCTTTAATCCAGAAATTACTGACTCACTCGCTGATGTAATAAAATTATTACAATATTACAGGAAAAATATTTTGCCAGCCCCATGATGTAATAACAGACCCAAAATATAACAAGTTGTTTCATTTTGTAACAAGTTGTTACATTTTGGGCAAAAAAGTTTTTATGTTTTGGGCTCAGCATCTTGTTAAATTATCGACCAGTTACTACATTTTGGGTTTTATTACATTTTGTTTTATAACAATTCAGGTTGCTGATACATTTCAGGTCGTTGTTACATATCGGGCTCTAACAAGCCCACAAGCTAGCATGAGCAAAAACAAACGTCTTTGGAGAGCTTCTTTGGAGGGGGGAAACGGCCCAACGAGAAGACAGAAGAAGAAGAGTCTACAACTTCCAAGAAAAAGAAAGCTGCTTTTAACAGACAATATCAGGAGTTCTACTTAAAATACGGGTTTATCACTACAGGTGATTCTCATGCACCAAGCCCGCTCTGCATAACAGGCAAAGAAACCTTCAAAACTGCTTTGACAAATGGAAACATATTT
This sequence comes from Dascyllus trimaculatus, assembly GCA_024666655.1. Classification (NCBI taxonomy): domain Eukaryota; kingdom Metazoa; phylum Chordata; class Actinopteri; family Pomacentridae; genus Dascyllus; species Dascyllus trimaculatus. The sequence goes on along the minus strand of CM045457.1, from coordinate 7,133,211 downwards.
GTTTTCATGTCATCATTTTATTTTGTTATATTTGTCCCCTTGAAACCCTGTCCATGAAAATACTGTCTTACATGAAAGTGGCCCGTAGCGCAAAATATGGCGGGGGACTGCTGCACTACATCATTACAAATTGTAAAAATAAAGAAAAAATTTGAATGAGTTGATGTCTCAAAAGCCTTGACTGAAGGATTGTCCACAGGATATGTTTAGGCCTGGATTTGATTTGCTTTTGCTTATTGTAAATGTCATGTGGTGACTCAGGATTCTTATTAATGGCTGAATAGTGAATTATGTTTGCCTCTCTGCCATTTGGGCTTCTCTCCACTTACCCTGCTAATCGGTTGACAAGCTAAATTTCAACATAATCTGATCACATGATCCGGCTCAGCTGGCTTCAAAATCAATTGAGCTTGTTTGCCTGTGATGACTCTTTCCACCTTAAATACTTGATGTAAGTGTTCTAGATTTGACTTGTGAAATCCAGCATGCACGAAGAGAAACCAAACGTGAATACCCAGACGCAATTTCAACTAATGACACCTTTGGCACTTGGATAACAAAACCACTTTGAATTTAATATCTATAATCGGATGATCAGACAGTACTTGTTGCAGCTGCTCCCTTCTGTACCTCAGATCTGTGCTAGCGTGCTGCTTCCTAACACTCAACTGTACTTTATTTTAATTTGAGAAAAGATTTCTACAAGATAAAGATAAAGATAAAGATAAAGAGACTTTATCGTCATTGTGCAGAAGTACAACGAAATTTGTACGGAAGAACACGACAATTAGCAGCTATGCAAAGAATAATAAAAAATAGATAAATAAAAGATAATTAAAAATACTCTTAAAAATAATAATTCAAACAAAGTATTATATACATATGACAAAGTGCACAAGTAGTGCAGGACTGATCATATAAAATAGTGCAAATAGTGGGAGTGCAGTGGTTTGGTAAAGTTCTTATTGCACAGATGAGTCTGGAAGTGGAGGGGGTGGTGTGCATGTTTAGCTGAAATGTCCTATCAAGCTGGGGATGTCTGGATGGTGGGGCAATGGGTGGGGGGTGTGATGGCGGCAACAGCTCTGGGGAAGAAGCTGTTTCGCAGTCTGCTAGTTCTTGATTTTAATGTCCTGAATCTTTTCCCTGATGGAAGGGGGACAAACAGTATGTGTCCTGGATGGGTGGGGTCTCTGGCGATGCTGCTGGCCTTTTTCTTCAACCGGCTAGCATAGACAGAGTCCAGGCTGGGAAGCTGTGCACCCACAATCCACTGTGCAGTCTTTACGACACGGGCCAAGTCCTTTCTGTTTCCAGCAGTGCAGCTGGAAAACCAGACCGTGCTGCAGTAGCACAGAATGCTCTCAATCGCACTCCTGTAGAAGTTGATGAGAAGCTGTGAGGGGAGTTTGGCCTTTCTCAGCCTCCACAGAAAGAAAAGTCTCTGCTGGGCCTTCTTCACCAGGTGGGAGGTGTTGACTGAATAGTCGGGAGCTCCGAGCCGCTGCGTCCGTGCGCGCCGCCATCTTGGAGAGAGACCCCCCTACATGTATAGAAGCTTAAACACGAAACAGATGATAGTTTGTTTTTTTTTTCTTGTAGAACTGTGATGTATATTTTGAATCATTTGCTTTCGTTACCCGACTTCTCCAGTGGCAGTGATGACAGTTAAAATCTATAAAAATCGTAGTTCTGCCCCTTCTGATCAGTGATGCTGGCCCATTCATAGAACAGAACACCTTACTTTCACTTGGTTTCTGCATATGCATTTTAAACATTTTCACAGCTTAAAATAGGTCTGGTGGCATCGACACACAGCTATTCTCTGCAATACACTTCTCTTAGGAGTGTATTCTAAGAGACGCTGGATAAAGGATGAATATATGATCTCCCTGCATAGCTAGTCAGCTACACCAATGACTGTAAGATAGTAAAAGGTACATTTCAGCAAATTTTGCATTTAACTGTGGTAATCTCTGGAAAACTTAAAAGTATACTGAGCTGTAATAGTTTACAAGTTGTACAATAATCTAATGTCATCAGTGAGGTTATGCTCCACAGAAGAGTAATGGTTATGAGATAAATGTGAAAAATACAAATCTACTGTATCTGATTGTCCTCGTAGCAGTGGTATCACAACGATTCAAAGGATTCTATAAAGGATTCTATCGGACTGCAATTATTGATTGTTTATTTTGTTTAAATGTGCATTTACAGGGTGGCTGTGGCTCAGGTGGTAGAGCAGGTAGTCCACTGATCGCAAGGTTGGCAGTTTGATCCCCGGCCCCTACACATGCCGAAGTGCCTTTGGGCAAGACACTGAACCGGAATTTGCTCCCAGTGGCAGGCAGGCCCCTTGCATGGAAACTGTGTCGCCACTGGTGTGTCAATGAGTGAATGTGAAACACGCAAAGCTCTTTGAGTACCACTAAGGTAGAAAGGCTCTATATAAGTATAAGCAGACCATTTACCATTCGATTATTTTTGATCATCAATTGTTTCGTAAAAATTTAGTCAGCTGTTAGAAATGCCAACACAGTTGACCAGAGTCAGATAATCAATTAAAACTAATTAAAAATATTTAACAAACTAGCAACAAATATGAGATCTGATGAAAAAGTCTTGTTGCATGTGCATGGAGTGTTTCACGGTCATGCATATGTACAAAATGTACAAGCAGTAACTGTGATGAGTGAGCACCAGGACCTGGGTTTGCACATTTGCAATGTCATAGTGGACCTCAATCTGCAACAGATAAGAAAACATTACATTCTGTGTCAATCAGCAGCCGATGTTGAACCAACATTCATGAGGTGGATCATCAATGACAAGAGGCGAGTCCGCGGCGACGACTCTTCAGTGGAAGCACTTGCAGTCTCAAAGACAGAAGAAACCATGTCAGGGCGGGATGAAACCAAGAACACACTTGAATTTTCTTGACATTCACATGGTGGTGCACTGTGAAAGAGTTGCACTGTCACTGCAGAGTATCACTGTAATGTCCTGAGGTGTCTGATGGAGTGAAGTTCAGCACAAACACCCTGCACTGTGGCACGATGGCATGTGGATGCCTTCACTCAGTCGTCACTGCCCACCCACCCTGCTTGCCAGATTTGGCTGCCTGTTCAAATTGTAAGGTCACTTTTTTGACAAAGTAAAGGAGATTCACTGTACATGCAGCCACGCTTTTAGCATTTGAAAGGCACAGTTTTTGAGCTTTCGTAATTACACCTCTTACTGCCAATCGACTAATTCATGGCTAACTGTTTCAGCTCTACTTGTATTTACTGTTGAGTACTTTAATTTATAACACAGCATCATAATTAATAGCATGCCATGTGTTTTGCGGGGGAAACGTGTCTAAAGCTGTCAAATGCTCCAGAGAGTGTGGACACTAAGTCGAGGCCGTTTTGTCACCTGACATTTCCAAGGACAAGAATTTAGCATCAAGCTCAGCTGCAGCAGATGATTGACTTGATATTAGTTAATTACGAATCCATGAACTTCATTTACCTTCAATTCAAGGGCAATAACAGACGCGTCGCATTGATGCTTGTCAGAAACATAAATTCATCTCCTGAGGGCACAGCGATGCTTTTTCACTGCTGTTCTGTTTTGAAGACAACAGAATAAACAGAAAATTGCTATTCTGCATCACATGGAGGACGGTCTATTGTCAGGTGGAGAACAGCAACAATAACTCTTTATGCATCACTGTGCAAATCTCAAGCATAATTGGAGATTTCACTGGGGTGACTAAAGTGCATTCTCCTAATGACGCTCACCTCTCTTTGGAAAGATAATTTGTTCTTTTCTCTAAAGCAACCCTCATCTCTGCTTCTTGTCCTTCTCTCTTCCTCCCTGTAGCTCACACTTTCTGTTACCTTGTACTTCCTTTATTCTGTCTCAGGCTCATACTTTGCTCTGGTAGTATTTTTTTTTTTTAAAGTACTAAAGCAACATGGCACCAAGCACTCTGTTCCAGAAGTTGTGGCGCTTTTTGGAATATAAAAACGCACTTTTGTAAAACTTTCCCACATCTTTATGTCACACAGTGGAAAATGTCTTTGTTCTTGTTCTAACCTTTACAGATGCAATAGGAAGAAAAATACTTCATGATAGAGAAAGCAGGCAGAAGTGGCCTTCAGAAGAAATTTCTCCCCAACCTCTTTTCAACATCTTGCTGTACTGACTTACAAGCTGGGATACACAATCCTCTTACTTTTAAAAGGCCACCCTAACGAGTGCCAACATGCTGAAATCCAACATGTCTACTGAACTGAAAAACCCCCCAAAGTAGTTGTGCATCCCTGTACTTTAACTCTGCATGTCACTCTTCCCCCCCACTGCCATTTCAGAGCAACCATTTTGTGTCGGCTGCTTCAAAACACCAGGTTTCGTTCAGTCGTGAATGCAGAAACCATGTCAGCAGGAGAAAAAAAAAAAGACCTGCACACAACACCCTGCCTTGGAGTCAGAACAGATGACAGTGTGGGGCCTGAAATGGTAGTCAAACCAACAGGAGGGTATCAGCTGGTGTATAAAAGGCGAAGGGAAAGACAAGGAAAGAGTAGAATGCAGAGTAGGATAATTAAAGAAACAACAGGGAGTAAGGTGGGAGTGGAGAGGTACAGCAAGCCAGAAAAAGGAATAAGAAAGGACAAAGTGCAAGAGTAGCTAAGTAAAAAACACGTCACTACCCAGTTTATGGCACTGCTGCTGTGGAAGGAACATTAGACTAATCTCTTCCTTTCCTTGTTATTCATTTGATACAAAATAGACATTTCAGTGAGGTGTTTTGTTTAGATTGGGCCTAATCTTAGACCTTGTCCACACGTAGCCAGGTTTTTGTAAAACTGAATATCCTGCCCCCTCCATCTAGAAAAAAACTTACGTACACACCACCTCGTTTTTTGAAAAAAATTCATCCACACCTAACCCCATCAGTGCGTTCTTAAGCACATTCATAAGCATGCCAGACCTTTAGGTGGCAGTAGTTTCCAAAATCCTATCCAATCAGAGTAAGCTTCCGATTCTTGGACGTGGAATGGCAAAGTGCTGGAAAATAACCATCCTTAACGTCGTCCTTCGCCTGTGTTGTTGAATGTGAAGCAGTATCTGGGCTTGTACAAGCAAGGAAAAAAGCGCCTGTACAAGAAACAGCGCCAAAAACCTTGTGAGGGCATCCATACTGTTTCCAATGTAATCACAGGTCGCATATGTGACATAAGAACATATTTTGTCGCAGGCAGTGACGTTTCGAAATGCAAAACTCCGGTTATTGATGTCCACAGTCAGACGCATAAATGGATAATTCGCAAATCTTCACTTTGGTCGGAGGTTTTTAAAAGAATCGTTTTTAATACCGTAAATCTGCGTTTTCGTGGGGATGACAGGCCACATAGTAGAAAAATATCTTCATTTAGTGAGATACCCGGCTTCGTGTGGACAAGGCCTTAGTCAGTGTTCTAGTTTTTTTTTTTTTTTGTGGCTTATTTATGCATATGTTTGTCTTCATGTTGATTGTGGACAGTAGCAAAGAAATGAGAAAAGAGAGAGCAGGGCTGGAATGCAACAAAAATGCTAGACATGCAGGAAGGTTGAATGGTCATCCCTAAACTCTGGGGCTACCATTGTGAGTATCGTACTACTTGTATTGCTAAACAACACCATCATCCTCCTTACAGATCTATTCACTTGACAGAGGTGCTTAATGAAAGCAGACTACAGCTTGTGGTATATTCGTATTTGGCCAAATATGTAGCCAAGCGGATGCATAATGAACAGCAGTCATCATATGCTTGAGTGCATTCTTCATACCTTCAGGATTAAAAATTGTATCCTCAAGGCAACAGATCAGAACTGAACCATGCCTAGACAACACCAGAATAAAGAATGTGTCTTCAAAAGCTTTGTTGTCGATTGCTGCTGATCTTGCGTCAAAAACTGATATAATGACCTTAGAGGTCATGGACTTAATCTGACACAGTTAACACTTGTTCAGACAAAAGGTTCTGTCAGAAAAGGTTCTAAGAAACTAAAACTAAACATCCAGTAGATGCAGTTAGGTGACTATGAAGTCATTAACTCTTGCTGGGACTTGGCCAAGACACATGACACGCAACACTTTGGTCACAGACGAATCGTGACTTCTTTAGACCGTCAGAACAAGAAGGTAAACAAGCAACAGCAGGAACGATACAAGCTTGTGTTTGAATAGCCTAAATAATTAACCAAGCCTGTGGACCTGTCCACACGTTGACAGTGACTCACGGTGTAGGATTAAACTATCAATGGGATGTTTTCATGCTGATGTCATGTTACATGAACCTGGTATTAAACAGCAACTGAACCACCCTGTAGACTCTAACCTTACAGGGTAACAGCCTACAGTACTTTTTAATTAAAGACCCCCCATGGATTCAAGAGGAGGGGAACAAGTCATTACTACAATCACCTGCTGAGACGATCAGTTGAAATAAAAATCTGCAGATGTCTTGTTTTCAGGTACTGTATCATTTTTGACTGTTAATGTAATCAGATTCTTGATGGATAATTAATTCTTGGGTGGTTCTAATTTGTTTGAAAAGTGGCTGTATGTTGGATTTGAGCCAAGTGGCCTGTGTTTGAAGTTATACATAAATACACATGCATTTTGAGAAGACTATATTCTTCTTAATAATGCTGTGATACTCAGGTGATCAGCTCATCTCGCATAAGTATTCATATAAAAGAAAGGAAATCAAACAAAACAACACATGCATTTCATCATTTCAGTACTGTTGGGACAATAGTTTCATGGCTGAGTCTGTAATATGTAAAAAAAATTGGGCATAGCTGTCACAGCAGTGTCACATAAATTAGTCAGATGCAGATTGTTTCATCAGCAAGTAAATGGGCAAACGGTAGAAAGGATATACTGTAGACAAGAACAGCAATAGCAACAGCACAAAGGCAGCTTAAATCATGTGAAACTGATACAGTTAAAACACAGACTGCAGACACTGAGAGAGTAATTATTGATGAGGTGCCGCTGGTGAGACAGGCCACACAGAACAAGGGCTGACAAGGTAATGAACCACAGGTGTGACAGTCAGTGGAACACAATGAGGACATCTAGTGGACAGGTAAGGAAAGACTGCAAGAAAGACAAAGACGTGGAGGCCAACAGAGCCTTCTGCTTGTGTGTAGAATTTGAAAACTTGAAGAAGTTCTTGAAGAGAACCTGCTTCAGAGTGCAGAGACCTGAGACTGGAGGATGATGCACCTTTTAGTATGACACTGACCTAAAGACTACAAGCCTTCTGTTTGCTTCAGTTACAGTTGAGATGTGGGCCAAATGTTGTCCTCAGAACTTCATCTAGAGCTCTGTGATAAAATAGCGGTGAAAGAAAGATCGGAGCAAAGATATAAATCACTTCGGGGCACAGTAGCCTCAGTATTTGTGGAACAGAGGAAAGTTGGAACTACAGGACTCATGTCAGGGCAAACCGAGCAACCAAGCACAAGGGCCTGCTTGAGAGAGATGATCAAGAACCCGACTCTAAAGGAGCTTCAGAAGTCCTGCAGGGATGGAAAACCTGTTGGAAGGATAACCATCTCAGGAGCACTCAATCATGCCATTATGACAGAGGGATCAGAAGAAAGTTACCGTGAGTAGAGGAAGGACAACCACCTTAGCAGAATCATTTTGTCAGGTGAACACTGTCTGGGCACCGATCATCTCCTGACTAAAACTATCTCTACAGTTAAGCATGGTGGTGGAAGCATCATGTTATAAGGGTGTTTATGGGGCAGTGGTGGCCTAGTGGTTTGTGAAGCGTACTTGTAACTGGTGGGTCGCCGGTTCACGTTCCTGGACTAGCAAGAGGTTGAGTCACCATCACTGTGGGCCCTTGAGCAAGACCCTTAATCCCTGACTACTCCCCGGGTGCTTCCGCAGCAGCCCAGTGCTCCTATAGTATGTATAGTTAAGGTGAACCATGAATAGGATGGGTCAAATGCAGAGAATGAATTTACCAAAGCAGATCAATAGAATATAGATTATTATTATGTTTCTGGTCAGAACTGAGGGAAGGAGGAATGTGACAAAATATAAAGAAAATCTGTTCCATGGTGCAGAGATCTTAGACTGGAGTGGCGTTCACCTTTCAACACAACAGTGACGCAAAGCATACAGCCAAGACCAAGGGTGCCCAATCCTGGTCCTCGAGGGCCACTATCCAGCATGTCTTAGTTGTTTCCCTCTTCCAACACACTTGATTAAAATGATCAGCTCATCATCAAACTCTGCAGAAGCCTGATAACAATCCTGATCATTCAATAAGGTGTGTTAGAAGAGGGAAACATCTAAAACATGCTGGATAGGGGCCCTCGAGGACCAGGATTGGGCACCCCTGGCCAAAACGGTGCTAGTTTGGCTTCAGACTTAAACTCCAGGGTTTCCCCCAGAAAACTTGCCAAGCCCGGTGGTAGAGAAGCCCACCGGCCGCCCACCGTGTTTTTGTTTGGAAAAAAAAAAAAAAAGGTAAAAGTTGACAGGAATTTTGAAATTATGACTATTATATGTTATTATAAGCCATTTATTAACAATACTTAAACGTAGAATCTTATAAAAAGGCACAATCTTGAAATACGGTTTTAACAAACACAAAAAATACAATTAAAATAAATAATATCAATTGTTTTCACTTAAGTTACATCCTAGTAAATATTAACACGAGCTGTTGCTGGTCACATTTCAAAGTAAAATAAATTAACATAAATAAAAAAGTGTAAACATGGCCAAGGGGTAAAAGCAGGGAACTCAGAGGCTGAACAGGTCTGCTGTGCTGTGTGACCTGTTCATGGTTCAGGTTGGATCAGTGCATCAATCTGTCTGGGTTTACCATACTGGGTCTGGTAGAGCCATCCACTAAATTTAGGGTCAGCTAACCATTTTGGATTAAATCTGCTAGTTCGATGTTTACTATCGCGGCTCGCAGAAGGCTGCTCCGACGACGTGCTAACATCCGTGCTAACTCACACTGACTCTGCCTCATCATGGAGCCGCGGCTTGGTCGGCTCGCCGGGGATGAACTCCCCTTGGCCTGGAGGTGAACGAGCGGCTCATGGTCTCCTCCAGTGCTCCTCCAACTTCGGAAAAAGTTCACGTATCGACCATAAAATGTCACCATTGCGGTTTCCACTGCATCGCGAGATGCTGTTTACAGCTCTGTTTACCGTCTTTGCTATCACTGTTTTGGTGCATAAATATACTCATTTAAAATGAATAAACAAGTGACACTTAGCCTGGCGGGGGGGCAAGGAAAGCCTGGCGGGCCACCAGGCTTATAAAGCACTGGGGGAAACCCTGAACTCTATAAAACATCAGTTGAAAGACCTGAGGATGGAATTATGAATAGCTTTGTAATTAGAGATTTTATTTTTGATTTAAAATTTATTTAAAAATTTGCAAAACATTTCAGCATTACACATCTACACCCGGATCCACCCTGTAGACTCTAGTGATCCTGCAGCATTCACATTCTCTGTGGCACCTTTGGTATTTAGTTTCAGTTATTGTATTTTAAAATTACAGTGTCATCAGGGTCTTGGTAGAAAATTGAGTGTGCTGTGACTATGGTTTGTTGGTTGTATGTTAGACTTAAGCCAACTGGATTTGAAGTTATGCATAAGTGCATTTTGAGAAGACTGCATGTTATGTTTTAGTGTTTAAAGAACTAGTTTCATGTGTCCATAAAACTGAAACAAGACAAACCTGTGAAACCAATGTCACATGAATTATTAAGTTGCAGATTGCTTCATCAGCAAGTAAATAACAAACAGAGAAAAGTTAGAAAGGATATACTGTAGACAAGAACAAGAATAGCAACAGCACAAAGGCAGCTTAAATCATGTGAAACTGATACAGTTAAAACACAGACTGCAGACACTGAGAGAGTAATTATTGATGAGGCGCTGCTGGTGAGACAGGCCACACAGAACAAGGGCTGACAAGGTAATGAACCACAGGTGTGAGAGTCAGTGGAACACACTGAGGACATCTAGTGGACAGGTAAGGAAAGACTGCAAGAAAGACCAACAACAGACATGTGAAGGCCAACAAAGCCTTCCGCTTGTGTGTAGAACTTGAAAACTTGAATAGAGCAAACCTGAGGGAGACGATTACAGTTGAATACAAAGAAGTTTTTGAAGAGAACCTGCTTCAGAGTGCAGAGACCTGAGACTGGAGGATGGTGCACCTTTTAGCATGACAGTGACCCAAAGAATACAGCTGAGACAACATTCGAGTGGCTTCAAACTCAGGTTCCCTCCCTCCCTCCAACCCTACAGAACATGTCTTGAGAAAGCTGAAGATGGAAGTTCAGACCGACAAAATGTGGAAAAACTGCGCAAATCCTGGTGTGCGAAGCCCGGACAGACTCACCAAAAGAGAACCTGAACGTGCATAGTAACCGAGTTAAGAATAACTTTGCAAATTAGAGATTACAGTTTTTGGTTTACAATAAATTTGTAAAAGTAAAAATTCTAATATCATAATTTCACTTTGTAATTTTATGCTTTGAAGTGTAGATTTATGCGGAAAAGGCCAATTTTATCCATTAAAACTTCCACATACCACACAATAAAATGTGCAGAAAAAAGGGGGTTGAATACTTACAGAAGATGTAAACAGTGTATATATTTGATCTTTCTAGAGGACATTTAATAAAAATCAATTTACATTGATTTGATTATTGCAGTGTTACTGATAACATTGATAATTAAAATGTATTATCACCAGTCACCTTGTAAAAAGGTGTCGGATACCTTATTGTATGCAATACTGCTTGGCAACAAGTCTTAGTTTAATAAATTAGATTATTGATATCTAGAGAATGAGTGAAGGAAAATAAGGTGTGGATTTAACGAATAAAGAGGTGAAACAGAAGAAGAAAGGGACAGATGGGTGGAGGAAACTGGATAGAGATCAAGAGTTAAGCCATGAGAATCAAGAGAGAGAAACAGAGCGACACAGACAGAAACCAACAGATGGAGAAAGAGCACAACAGAGGAAGCTAGAGTAAGTTTGGATATCCAGGGGTGAGAGAAAAAGGACAGAGAAAACATGAATAAACATACACGGAGGGAAATGAGGGGAAAAAATATATTTTCTCTTTCTTCATTCCCCAACTGTATTCCCAGACCCAAAGTAAATTACAAGCATGGGTACACAGTTCCACTTTAAAGTAGTCAAACCTCCAGCGGCAACTTCAAATCCTACTCAGCTACTGAACCGAAAGATCAAATAGCTGACCACTCCACTGTCTTACTATGCTGTTAAAAAGAGACATATTTATTTGGCGATGCTGTTTCCAATAAATTACATTCTGCTGCAAACAACATATTTCCTTCATCTCAACTTTCCATTTGCTGATTTTACTTTTGCTTTGTTATGAAAGGCATCACTTCAGGGTAAAACATTGAAAATGCATCATTTCTCCTTTTTAGATTATTTGTCTGTCGTATATTACCAGTCAGAAATGGTTTAATCAAACATGTCAGATCATAGTATGAATATTGTCCTCATTAATATATTACATGGAAATTCTGGCAAAATAATGGACTAATGCAGCCCAAAATTTTCTGAGATATGGCCCTTATTGGGTTCTGTTGTGGTTATATACTGGCAGACCACACTTAAGTTAGGTCATCCCCATTATTTCACATTGTATGTGTGGAAGATATAAAGGCCTTCACCCCTGTATAACATCACTTAGGTGTCAAATGATAAAATTGAACAAAAGCCTTTTCAAAAGGGGTGTATGTTTCACAATGAGCAAATGTGGTCTTTTTTGACATTTCGGTTGTCAACTAATGTTTCCAACTGGGGTGGGAATAACAGGGTACCTCATGATACGATACGTATGCGATACATGGCTCACGACATCAATACTATCATGATACTGTGATAATCCATTTATAGCCAGGTAATCACATAACGAAACATCACAATATCTATAACTTGGATATATACCTTGGTTCCAGTGTGCGTAGCATTTTTCGAAACCCTTCATTTTCGACCACACTGTACGGGCTGAGGTCCTTGCAAATGAGTCTAGACGTTGTAATGCTGGCGGCCCTCGGGAACAAGAAAGGAAGCTTTGCTTTAAACATTGTGTTAACGGCTGCAGGATGACTTGAAATGTTAGCTGCATCAGCTGCTTTCTCGGCGTATGTTGATGGTGTTGTCTGTGTACTTTACTTTTGCGAGGCAGTTCTTATATGGTATAGTCTTTGTCAAGCTTGCTTGTTCCCTCAATGTTGCGAAAGCCGAAATGGGTCCACACTTTGGACTTAAAGTGGATGAAGGGTCTCTTACGGTAGCATTGCTGTCCGCCATTAAGTCTGCACAAACTCTTCTTCTGCCAATTCATTTCTGCTCAAGTCTAACTCATTCGTGTGACAAACGCCACCGTGTGGAGTCACTAAGTAGTGATGCTGGGGAAATGGCAGCTAGCAGTGGAATTTGGTAGGGTTTAGAGTGCCTGATTAGACTGCCTTATTAGATTAATTAAAGTATCGATATTTGGTGCCAGTGTATTGATACTCATATCACATGAGGAGGGACAACAATATATCGCTGTATCGATAGTTTGTCCCACCCCTATTTCCAACATCCAAAATGAGTTTTGTTGCTCCCTTTTGAATTTTTAAGAATAATTTTATAAATGAAGACAGCTTGTTCCGTGTCCTACAGCTATTTAATTAAATACAGCCACCTCACAGTTGAGCCAGTCACAGGCCATCACTTACTGCACTTTTATAAATGCAGTACATCAGGTGCTATTGAGAGCAAACCTAATGGTTTGCCAGCGTTTTGTCTGAAATCAGTCCACATTTGTTCAGTGCGGATTATATCTACTTTATTTTATACCAGTGTCCATGTTCTTAGTTTGAAATGCACAATATGAACCATATCGTGTTCTACAGAATCCTACTATGGATTAAAGAGAGTTCTCAGCACTTCAAGTAACCCGCCTGAAATGTGCTTTTACTTCTTGGTATAGATTTCTTCGGTGGGAAGGAGTGAATGAGTGAAGCAGGCGAGATTTTTAAAAAATAGTGAAGACTGACAATAAAAGCTCTTCCTTTATGCATTTAGTCATGTAAAATTGAGAAAAGAAATACATGTTCAAAATGTCTGACTGATCAACTCCACCAGAACAAGTGCAGCATGTCCCCATACTGCCATCAGTTTTAGCCATGGTTGTGGCATTAATCTGAATAGGGAGTAACCTTAACATCTAACAATGTACTTTTTTCATCACAAAACAAGACCATTGTTATATGTTTAAATCCAGCATTGTTTTCATGCATGCTTGCTAGCAAGTGATCTTTTATTGCATTGCTGAGTACATCAATATTAGCACTTAGCTCAACGTATGGCTGTAGATTCTTCTAAGTGCACAAATTACAGCGATAGGAGTTCTAACCAAGCAGTTCATGTGCACATACAGCCTATGGTTGTGCATTGCTACTTTGCAAAATCTTGGAGCTGGTAGTGGAAAGTTTAAAATGTAAGTTTTGGTCACATTCCACCTGGACACAAATGCCTTCGAGCACCATGGTTGGACTCTCGGCTGGTCTGGATGCTTGCTTCATTCCCTGCTATCTTTCTGCACATTTGCTGTCTCTCTTCATAAGGCAAAAATAAAAATAAAAATCTTGCAAAGGGTTTGATTATGCACTGTTTGCATGTGAAATTGACTGATCACAGACATCTACTGTACCTTTACCAGGCAAACAGGAACACTGTTGAATTTGTATACAAGAGAGTTACCTACTCCCTTTCCGGTACACAGGAGTTGTTTTTCTCCTTCCTACTGTTGCCAAGTACTTTTTCAAGGAGAATCCAAAGAAAACCTTGGATTTGTTGAGTTTCTCTATATAAAACTAGTAAGGTTTTTACTTTACTGTGTGACTTGTGTATGTTGAGATGACATATACAGTCGTCCCTCGCCATAGAGCGGTTCACTTTTTGCGGTCACACTGATTTTTAAATTGTATATATCTAATCTTGTATCCCAGACTAAGAAGAATACTAAATCGAAATGAAATACGTAGCGTACAGCAGACGAGTAGACAAAGACTCGCATGTATGGAAAATGCAGTTACGGCCGCTTCAGCTTGAGCTAGTTTGCCCACGTGAGATCATACATGGCATACTATTGGCTGATGGATGGGAGGCGACCAATCAGAGCACTGTGTTCTGTATCCTGGGCTCTGATTGGCTCAGCGACCGTAGCATCCGTCTCCTGTGTATAGCACGTGATCAGTATCTCTCCTTGTCCATTTCACATCGACGACTGATCGCTACATGTAGTGTTGCTCTGTTTTTATGAAATTTTCGTAAGAAATTGAATTTATTTCAAGCCCTACGATGTCGCCCAAATGTTGCGCACCTTCTAAGGCTTCTGGTACTGACCCCAAGCATGGGGAGGGTTTACAAAACCTTAAAATATATATAAATAATAAAATAAATATAAGGTCGCTACTTTGTGGATTTTCGTGGATTACGAGGGACCACTGTATTGTGAATTGGCACTATATGAATTTATTTATCAAAAACCTAGTACACATGTCGATTACCACTTCGTTAAAAAGTTGTCAATGTGACGATCGAACGTTGCCATTCACCAGCAAGTGTGTGCTTTGATGAGCAGCAGGAGTCTTCATACCCCTACAAACCAATCAAACAAACATCAGCGCCACTCTCTGCATTTCTACCCAGAGTAATGATGTCTGTGCAGATGTGTGTGCATACCCTAGAGGATGGAAAAATCAATCTCAACCAATTAACCTGTCCAAACATAACCCATGGCAGAGAGCAACAGAGCGAATGACAAAATGCACCTTGGAAATATGTGCTGTAGCATTACCCAGACAAAAGACCTTTAGTGTGTGCTTAATAAGAGCAGGCAGACACGGATACAAGCCTCTGCACCGGCACACTCCGAATGTGGCCCTTTGACTAATAGAGTATCCTAATAAAAAAGTTTTTCATTTATATTCAATTGGAGTCAGCAATAATCTTTTCTAAATAAGACATAATTTAATTTGATATTCCCAAATGAGAAAAGACATTTTCATATTCTAAATCTTATTATGTTTTAACTTTTTTTTTTTCTGAGCAAGAAATACACCCAGAGTTAGACCAAGTCCTCAGCTCCCACAGTGCTGAGCTGTGCAGCGTTTTTTTGGCGTTGTGGCCAAACGCAAGTAGTACAAGTTCTGGGCCTAAAAGTATTTAACTATCCACAAACACTGGAAAAGAAGTTGGCGTACAAAGGGAATACATTTTTCTGGCCCTAACAAACCTTGCAAGATGACTATATTTTCTTAAATTTTTAACTTTGTAACTTTAACTTTCTTTAACTTTATACCATTCATGGTTGTGAAAATGTTTCCAGCTGAGCAGCTATCATCAAAAGAATAATGTGCTTTCTTGTAATTCAGAATCCAGTTCTTCTTAGCGCATCTACAGGTTAGACCCATACTGATTGCTTTTCTATAACAAAGTACTCCATAGCTGCACCTTTTTTACTGGATTAAAACAGTTCATGGAAACAGCAACACACAGTGCAGAGTGCTAATCCATGTCTACGACTATAAGCATCTACAATGAGCACATGACCACCACAGCTGGACCTTGGAGCAATGGAAGAAGGTGGCTTCCAACTGATGAATCATGTTTTCCTTTACATCATGCGAATAGCTGGGCATTGTTGACCTGGGGTGATGGCAGCAGGATGCACTATGTAGGGCTCCAGACTAACTTTTTCAGTGGTCTCACTGATGCTACCAGCTTTCTTGGTTGGTTGCACCAGAAAAATGGTTTGCTTATTATTTGCTTAACCTAGTTTTACACCAATGCAAAGATGTAACTGCAGAAAGCCAATAGCGTGATTGCTGTTCTTCTTTGTTAATTTTTTTGTAGCTCTAGCACTGCATTAGCCATCATGATTAAATGTAGTGGACACGTTTTTGTTTTTGACTCATTACAAATCTCCCTTCTTGAACATGCACTCTGATCACAAGGTGTCTGAGGCAGTACTTCTCCCTCTCCACCAATCTGCTCCTCTCTTTCCTCATTTTATTTAAAAAAATAATCAGCTTTAGATTATTTCATCATTGTTCAACATGAGGCTGCACGGTGGCTCGGTTGTTAGTACCGTCACCTCACAGCTAGAAGATCCCCGGTTCGCGTCCCGGTTAGGATGCCTGGGATCTTTCTGTATGGAGTCTGCATGTTCTCCCTGTATAGCGTGGGGTTAACCGATTATTCTAAATTGTCCGTAGGTGTGAATGAGAGTGTGCTTGGTTGTCTGTCTCAATGTGTAGCCCAGTGATAGACTGGCGACCTGTACAGGGTGTCCGTTGCCTTTGCCCGGATGGATGGAGGTTTCAACATGGTAACAGTGAAACATGGTCAAAGTGCTACTTTAATCACAATGGCTAGTGCAGTAGTTATATGCCAACCGGAGGGGCACCAAAACATCCTGATGATCTTCACGCACTCGCACCAATTTCAACTCACGCACTTTTAAGAGAAAGGCTGCATATGCAGCAATTTTGGTCACATTCTGGAGCCCTGCTACTGAAAGAAGGCGAGCGGCTGAGGCGGTGTAACGCTCTTGACAGTGTTCTGCTGGAAAACCTTGAGTCCTGACAATCACATGACATTACTTTTGCTTGTGCCTCTTACCTAAACATTTCTGCAGACCACTTATACCTCTTCATGACAATGGAATTTCCTGAAATTTTCAGGTTAACGCTTTCTTCCACACTGCATAACTTGCTCAGAAATTGTTGGAGAAACATGACAAAGGTTTCAAGACGTTCACCTGGCCAAAATCCCCTAATTATCAATCTGATCGAGCACTTTTGGAATGTGCAGGAACAAAAATCCACTGAGGCCCCACCTCATTTCTTGTAGGACTTAACGTCTGCTTACATTTTGGTGCCGGATGCCATCACTTTAGATATCTGTGGAGTTCATGTCTTGATGGATCAGAGCTGTTTTGGCAGCATGGAAGGGACTTTTATAATCATTTTACATGTGTGTGGGATTTATTGTTTATTGACTCAGGCAAGAGCTGCTACCAAATATCACTCATGCTTATCTTTGTGTGTGTGCAGCATGCACGTATGTGGTGCTTATGTCCTTTCTATGTGTGTATGTGTCACACAGATATGTCACCTATATGTCTCTTACAAGTTGCCTAGTCTCCAACTATCAGGAGGCACTTTCACTGCTGCACAACAGCGCTTTTAGTGCAGTGTGTCTGTGCGCTCCTGTGTGTTGTCTACATAATCTCTACAAAGTGCACAACATCAGTGACAGATAGTATGATAAACACCATACTGCAGATTGTTCCTACAATGGCCATTGAAACACTGTGATTGCATGTCTCTGTGTGTGAGAGAGTGTGAGTGTTTAGCATTAAGAAGAGACTGCAGTTAGCATTTAATTGCATGCGTTGATGTATGTCTAATGGTGACAGATGCAGCTACCATGTCTATGCCACTAGTGTCAAGTCATGATGAATTAACAGATGAATGGTTAGAAATGCGCTGCAACATACTAAATCAGAGGTCAGCAATTACCTTCAACAAGCCATTTTTTCTGCATCGCTCAGTCGATGCAGAAGTCATAGTCTGCATCGCTCAGTAGGTGTGGTAGACATGGTTTTACTGGTGAGATGGAGGTTCAGTCTGTATGTTTTTAAAGAATTCCTCTGCTGGAAATCTGTTTTGGTTTTTACCTTGCTGACATGCCAATATTTTTTTACTTGCTTTCTTAATGTGTTTGAGATCATTAGTTGTGTTGTGCAGAGGCAGGGTTTGCACTATTTGACTACTGTTGTAATCCATAGTATGGCAAGAACCACTCAGTTCAGTGAAGACAAACAACGGTCCATCATTACTTTAAGACATGAAGGTCAGTCCATTGAACTTTGAATGTATCCTCTGCTGCAGAGGGTAAGTTACCAGTCTCAGAAAGCACAAATTAACAGCACCTCAGACTAGAGCCCACCTAAATTCTTCACAGAGTTCAAGTAGCAGACAAATCTCAACATCAGCTGTTCAGAGGAGACTGCGTGAATCAGGCCTTCATGGTGGAATTGTTGCAAAGAAGCCACTACTGAGGATAAACAACAAGAAGAAGAGAATAGTTTGGGCCAAGAAACACAAGGAATGGACATTAGACCAGTGATTTTTTTTTTCAACAAGACAATGAGCCCAAACACACCTCCAGGCTATGTAAGGGCTATTTGACCAAGAAGGAAAGTGATGAGTGCTGTGTCAGATGACCTGGCCACCATGACCACCCAAACTAAACCCAACTGAGATGGTTTGGGATGAGTTGGACCACAGAGTGAAGGAAAAGCAGCCAACAAGTGCTCAGCACCTCTGGGAAGTCCTTCAAGACTGTTGGAAAACCATTCCAGGAGACCACCTCATGAAGCTGACTGGGAGAATGCCAAGAGTCATTAAAGCATTTTGAAATTATGACTATTATGTGTTATTATAAGCCATTTATTAACAATATAAAATGTAGTCTTACAAAAAGGCACAATCTTGAAATACGGTTTTAACAAACACAAAAAAATACAATTAAAATAAATAATATCAATTATTTCACTTAAGTTAAATCCTAGTGAATCTTAAAACAAGCCATTGCTGGTCACATTTAAAAGTAAAATCAATTAACATAAATAAAGAAGTAAAAACATGGCCAAGGGTTAAAACCAGGGAACTCAGAGGCTGAACAGGTGTGCTGTGCTGTGTGACCTCTATTTTTTGCTGCACATGGTTCAGGTTGGATCAGTGCATCAATCCGGTTTACCATACTCGGTGTTGTACAGCCATCCGCAAAAAATTTAGGGTCAGCTAACCATTTCGGATTAAATCCGCTAGTTCGATGTTTACCATCGCGGCTCGCAGAATTCTGGCTGCTCCGACGACGTGCTAACATCCGTGCTAACTCCACTGGCTCTGCCTCATCATGGAGCCGCGGCTCGGTCGGCTCACCGGGGATGAACTCCCCTTGGCCTGGGAGTGAATGAGCGGCTCATGGTCTCCTCCAGTGCTCCTCCAACTTCGGAAAAAGTTCACGTATCGACCATAAAATGTTGCCATTGCGCTTTTAACCATTTCACCAGAAGCTCTGTACATCGTCCTTGGTATCACTGTTTTATTGCACAAAAAAAGACTATTTAAAATAAATATACCGGTGACGCTTAGCCTGGCGGGCCGCCTTATAAAGCACTGGGGGAAACCCTGTATATACATATATATGTAAAAAAAAAAGATTAAAAACAAATTATATTTATATATACAATTTTTAATAGTTTTGTGTTCTCTTCTGTTAACCTATTAATCACCTTTATAATGAGAAAATAATAAAGACAATAATACAATAATTTATTTAGCATCAATGGAAATGTCTCTGACGGTGTGCAATTAACAAACTAGAATAGTTTTAGATCAAAATACAGTAACACATGGTGGTAGTGCAGTGAACGTCACTTCTAATTGTATGATATTAAGCATACATTTGCATTTGGTGTGTATACATACCTATACCTGCAGTAGACATCTGTACCTACACTAAGTGTGTTCTGCAACAATCTGTATTCAACCAGTGAGACATCTTCCTTCACTGCCACCTTTGTCATTTTTTTCTGAACACACCGGCATCTTTAGCAACAGCAAACTGCCTAATCTCCATGCGGCGGATCACCCTGCCAATTACTGCAACACAAAGTGACTTTCACGACCCGGTGGACGCAGCATGTAGCCAGCTAAGTAGGAATTATTCACCCTGCACGTAAAGAAAGCCCTCATCAGCAGCTCAACCCTTGGCAGTGGTGAACTGACAGACACACTTACTGGCGTGGAGGGAAATCTGTGCAGGTAGGCAGGATATATTGTACAAAAGCACATCTATGGTCCACTTGCTTTGACTATCCTCTAAACTACACATTTGATGAAACCTTATTCAGTTTTTCCACAGCTTCTCAGACCAAACTTCTTGGCCACGGCTTAAGGGCCTCAAAGTCAGGAAATTTCCTGATCAGAATAAAACACACAGTACAGTACATGCTGCACATAGTATGAACAACAGCGTTTCTATGGAAACACATGCAATAATAATGAGCCATATGTGTCTATAAACACACCAACACACACTCCTGCAAGTGTTTTTTAAAGTCTCCAGTTCCTGCATCCTGCACATTGGAACCTTTGTGAAGCTAATGACCGGCTGGCTCTGTAAATCATCTTGTGTATCGACAGGCAGCACATTTACAAATCCACAGATAATGATGGTAAGTGATTGTGTGTGAAGCCAAGGGGGACTGCGGCTGAAAATCAGCTCACTGCCGCAGGGCTCATTTGCCAGCAACAACATGTTAAACGTTAGGTGAAAGATTTCTGTACTGAGCCATGTAACATTTGTTTTGACAGGAAAAAAAATAGTTCATCTAATTTACCAAAGACTGTGACTCAACATATTATATACCCAATCATTTTCAGAAAATATCATTTTACACCAGCAAGTCCTCTGCAAGATCCACATATGTTCTGTCCCAATGCTGAGATTTGTTTATACAATGCTTTGGAACAAAGTAATCATTAACTTGTTTTGTGATATGTTTTACTTATAAAATTATTTTTTTAACTATATACAGCTGCATTTATGATCTACATGCAAAAAAAATTAAAAAAAATGCATACATTTTTCACACATAATCTTTACTTAAGGTCTGTGTCATGCTAAAGCTGACCAGGTTTACCATTTTAGTTTTGCATCTTAACATTCTAACGTGCTTGTGCAAGCAGAAAAGCCAGAAGAGTAACAAATAAGTCCTACAATATTACACTAAAAGCTAAAAATGACAGCTTTCTGGTGCTGCTAAGTAGGAATAATTCTCTGGCAATCATCTGCTAGTAAATTACTTGCCCACTAGCCTCCCATTGGATAGGTAACTGACTTTTCCCTAGACTATGTCAATTATTGTGTAGTGCTTTTTCTAACATTTTAAGAGTGAAAAGGTGTTGCTTCTTTTTAAAAATGTTTTTTGGGGGAGTTTTTCCATTTTTAATGATGGGGAGGGAGAGGTTGAAAGGGGGTAGAGAGAGAAGAGAGAGACATGTAACAAAGGTTGTGGACTCGAACTGATGACTGCTGCAGGGCAACACCCTAACTCAGTGAGCTATCCCAGTGGCCAAGTGTGGCTTCTTACCCTTTTGGATGGATGACTGGATGGATGGATGAATGGATGACTGGATGGATGGATGGATGGATGGATTAATGGATGGATTAATGGATGGGTGGATCAAGAGACGGATAGCTGTTAAACAGGCAATCAGAATAAAATACAAAACTGGTTTACTACTTATGAACTTTAAAGCAGCATTTCTTTCATAAAACTGTTCCTGTCATTTATCCTGAAACAGGTTACCATCTATTACAACCTTTGCAATTAGAAACTTAGTGAGTTTATCAACACTTCTAGAGTTAATTTTCCAACTTATTAGCTGTAATCTCTGCTGTCTGAACACTCCTACAGTGTTTAGTCCTCCTGTTCCTTCCCAGGGTCCTCTGAGTCCTATTGTTATTACATGTTACAAACCTTACGTATTTGGCCTAATTGTGGCCTGTAAATTTGCTGCAAAACCCACAATGATCTACGAGTCACAGAAAATGTTATTCATTTAAGAACTCTTAAAAGAACATATTATTCTAAATTATTATTATTATTATTATTATTGAAAAAACAATTGCACTGGATACTTTTTCCCCCCGATCCTGACATATGTATTCATCCAAACTAGATATTGTCTGCCTTCCAAAGCTGGAGTTTCAGTCGTTAGTGGTATTACAACCATCAGCTGGACACTGAATGAGGCTTTAACTGTGACACAGAATAAAAACACAATCTGTTTTTCTAAAAAAAAAAAAAGACCACAACCTACATAAAGCTGTGGATTCATCAACAGTTCTACCTTCTTCAAACATCACACGACTTACAACTTACCACCACAAATACAGACAAAATATTATTCAATGTTCATTAGCAGGTTTTAATTAAGGCTGGACAGCAACTGGTATAAGCCTTATTGCAAAATTTCTATTTGGCTTCCTTTCATAAGTCAATAGGTCTCTCAATATTTTCCGACTTCCAAACGGCATCTGCAGCACTCAGCCCTAAGCCCATTAGTTCCTACTGAAGATGCAAATATTTATTAAAAGTTCTTAAACATACTGTGTTCAAAAAGTTCGACTTGAACAAAATGGAATTTACTGTAAACTATTTCTGCCAGATTAATACAGCTAATGCCAAATCAAATACAGTATATGTGTATTAATGGTAAAGAAGGAACATTTTAAACAGTGTGGCTCACTGATTTCAAAAATATCTGGAAAAAATGGTGCACAGAAGGGTAAGTCATATGAGACCGTTCACAAACAATACTAGGAAAAATATAGAATGTCACCACAATTCACGACTAAAGTCCATCTTTGACATCTGTGGTTCAAGTGACACTGAGGTATTTCCATGTGAATCTCTGACCAAACCCTATCTCCGACATGAAACTCAAGACTCTTCAGTGTGACTGAAACATGCACTGTTAATGACATGTAATTGCAAAGCAGACACATTTATGAAAAGTAGCAACAGAAAAATACAAAATGCACACACTGCTGTGCGAGCTGTTCTATTTTGGATGACCCCCCAAGACTTCTGGAATAACATGCTGTGGACTGATGAGTCAAAGGTGGAACTTTTTGGAGGACATGGGTCTGTTACATCTGGTGTAAAGCTAATTCTGCAATCCACAAGAAGAACATGATACCAACAGTAAAAAATGTGTGATGGTTTGGAGCTGCTTTGTTTCCACAGGACCTGGACGACTTATCATAACTGATGGAGCCATGAATTCTGCTCTCTATCAGAAAATCAGTTCATGACCTGAAGCTCAAGCACACATGGGTTATGCAGCAGATCAACGACCTAAAGCACACAAGCAAGTCCACCTCTGAATGACTCGAAAAGAATACAATGAAGGTTTTGGAGTGGCCTAAACAAAGTCCAGACTTCAATCCAGTTCAGATGCTGTGGCAAGACTTTATAAGGGCGGTTCATGCTTGAACATCTAATGTGGCTGAATTAAAACTATTCTGCAGAGGAGAGCGGGCTAAAATTCCTCCACAGTGATGTCAAAGACTGATCACAAGCTGTAACAAACATTTAACTGCAGTTGTTGCTGCCAAGAGTGGACCAACCAGTTATTCGGTTTCAGGAGGCAATTACTTTTTCACAGGGGTGATAAAGGTTTTCAATAAATCTTTAATAAAACATCATTTAAAAACTGCATTTTGTTTTTTGTGGGTTATCTCTCTCTAATATCAAAGACATATAAATATTAGTAGGGATGCACGATAATGCCAATTTCAACCGATACCGATAATCGATAATTTTACACTTCTTGCAGCCGATAACCGATAATGTCAACCGATATTTCTTTCCTTAATTAACTATAATTTGAGTACAAATCCACTTCCTACTATAATTCTGACCCATACAAATAAATAGAACCACTGAGTAGAGCATAAAGAAGTTGACATTTATTGATACTTCTGCTCAAATACTGACAACCAGCTCCTCAATCATTTTGAATATGATTGGAAAAATTGAAACAATCTGTCCAGTTATGTTTTAAAAACACAACATGCATAAATGAGGCCAATAGAACTAAGCCCATAACATTTTGCATTGCAGTTTAACATAAACAACAACACTGTAACAGATGGAGTCACATCTCTTGTTGATTCACAAAAGTAAAATAAATAAAAGTGTTTTCCCTGACAGTAATAAAATAAATAACAAGTGCAATAAGTGCCTGCCCCTTTACAAAGGCAACATTCAATTATAGAACATAAAGAGATCAGGGTTCAAATAATAAAGTGCTTTTTTCCAGCAACAAATAAAAGGTAACTAACTAAAGACTGTGTCTCCAGATTAATCATGAAGTCAAACTACTCAGTTTTGTGTGTTAACTCAGGGCGCATCAGTGGAAGATTTTTCTTCACAAAGAGTATCATCTCTGCCTTCTCACATCTTAACCGGTTTCTTTTCTCGTCCATCACATTAGCAGCAGCAGAAAACAAGCGTTCACTGTCAACACTAGTGCACGGGGCTGACAGGTATGTACGTGCAAGCTGAGCCAGGTGTGGGAAACGACCCTTGTTCTTCTTCCAGTAGTCCAATGCTGTCATGGTTGGTTTCTGACATTTCATGGGGAGTGTGGCCTCTGAGATGTACGTCTGTAACTAACAGTGAAACAAAACTATGTCAAAACATAGCAATAAGGTCAATAAATAATAATAATAGCAATAATTTTAAATATTTACCTCCATTTCCACTTCCATTTTCTCTGGCTGTCCAGCTCCATCCATGTTTTCTTCAATGATTTCAGCATACATTTCCAGGAGAGAACTGGTTCCATTTGCCACTGTTCTCTCTGCTTCTGGCTCAACCAGGGTCACATCTGTCACAAAAAAGTAATACATTAGCAATCATCAATATCCAACCAGCATGACACTTTCAAGTTAAAAACAAACATATCTTACCTGGTGAATCACACACAGGTTGGCTCTTCATTTTCTGCAGTAGCATTTCTGTTGCTTTGTCTTTAGTTGCTGTGTTGAAGTAGCGGTCCTTATATCGAGGATCCAAGATCGTGGCAAGTATATATAAGGGCTCTGCATCAATGTGAGCAAATCGCCTGGTGACTGCATCCAATAGGGTGCTCTTTGAAGTTTTTACACCGTGGTCACTGGGAACAGTCTTGTTTAAGAGTCTCTTTAATGCTTGGATGGCCGGGATCACATCTGCTGCTGTAGCTGTACCCTTGCTGATGTCTCTTGTCAGCTGTTCACATGGGTCAAGAATGGCCACCATATTTTCAATCAGTGTCCACTGGTGTGGGCTCAGTGTCGCTGGTAATTTGTTGTCCACTCCATATGCAGCCAGTGGTCGCCTTTGCTGCAACAGACTCTTGAGCATATAAAAGGTGCTGTTCCACCTTGTGGGAACATCTTGTTGCAGTCGGGTGGAATTCAAACCCAGTTGTGTTTGTAAGATGGCGAGAGCACAGCTTCATTTATGGCAAGCTGTAGAGTATGTGCCATGCAGCCCAGACTATTAACTCCACACAGATCCATTGCCTTAATCATGTTCTTAGCATTATCCCGCAAGACAACATGTACCTTCTCTTTTGTTATACTCCACTGCTGGAACATCTTCTCAAAAGCCTCACAGATTGTAATAACAAAAGAGAGAGGTCCGAGGCACTCCAGATAAGTTACTTAAAAGTCCTTTAATAAATCATGGACCGCAGTTAACGCGTTTCGGCCACCTCAGGGCCTTCATCAGAACATAATGACAAAAAATACAGGGCACAGGTGTGCCTAATGAAGAGTAGATCAGGTCACATGACCACACCACAATGATAGCAGGGCATCACTATATGGTGACGGCATAGCAGCAGAGAAAAACAGCAAAAGAAACTTAAAAAATTCTTTTGGGACCAGAAGAATGCAGTAATGATAGAGAATACCCATGTCACCACAACGTTTTAAAAATGGAAGCAGTTGTGCACAGCATACGGCAAATCTAAAATACACATCAATCCTAAATGATCAGGAAACAACAAAGGTCAGAATTCACACTTAGTATAACAATAAGAGACAGTGTGAGAACAAGGTGGTCAACAAAGTCATAAGAACACTGAAAAATCAACCTCCTCATTGAGGCCAGGGAAGATGGTGGCTTTCAGAGTCTCAATCCAGAAAGTTTCTCTTTGTGTCAGAGTTTTTAGTCTGTCTCCACCTCTGTTGGTTTTAGGGATCACTTCAATTGCCATCACAGTGAGTTGGTTGGGGTTGCAGCAAACAGAGTTTTTGAAGTGTTTGGCAATTGGGTAATTCAGATTTGCTGTCCTTATTGCATATTTGTGCTCTGAAAATCTGTCTTTCAGTCTCCTTTTAGTAAGTCCTATATAGAAGCAGCCACATTTGCAGTCCAAACGGTATACGACATGTGTAGAATTGCAGTTTGCAAAATGTTTACAATGAAAAGTTTTGAGTCCAGATGAATCCGTAAAGGTAGTGGATTTGTTGATGTGTGAGCAATGGTTGCAAGATCCACACTGGTAAGTGCCCATAGGTCTATCAAGAAATGTCTGTAATTTCATAGCAGGAAGATAGTTTTTGACCAGTTTGTCTTTGAGTGTGGGGGCCCTTTTAAATGCAAACTGTGGAGATTTAGAAAAAACTGAAGAAATGGAGGAATCGCTCCGAAGAATGTCCCAGTTGCGCTGAATGATTTTTTTAATTTTGTACGACTGACTGCTGTATTGAAGAGTGCAGAAAATGTCCTTGTCACCCCTCTGCCTCAGCTTGGGCTTGAAGAGAAGTCTTCTTTCAAAGGATTGGGTTTTCAATAGTGCATGGTTTAGTGTTTTGCTGCTGTAGCCCCTTTGTTTAAAACGCCTGTACATGTTGTTAGAATGCTTTTGAAAGTCTGAGTCTGTATTACATATGCGCTTTAGTCTCTGAAATTGCCCAAGGGGGATGTTGGAAATGAGGCTGGATAGGTGGAAGCTATCAGCTCTGAGGATGGTGTTTCTGTCTGTTGGTTTCCTGTAGATAGTTGTACAGAGAGATCCATCAGTATCCACGTAGATATTGAGGTCCAGGAAATTGATAGATGTCTGACTGAACTCCAGGGTCAATTTGATGTTAGGATTGGTGCCATTAAGGTAATGGTGGAAGTCCCTTAACTGTTGAGTGGAGCCAGAAAAGACAAAAAATAAGTCATCTATGTATCTGCCATAGAAGTGAATAAACTGTCTAAAGGGGTTAGCAGGGTTCAACACATACCGTTCTTCCCAGAGTCCTAAGAAGAGGCCAGCGTAGTTTGGTGCATACGCAGCACCCATTGCAGTCCCTTTTATTTGTCTGTATAGCTTGTCCTGGAATAGGAAAATATTATTATTCAATGTCCAGCGGGTCAAGTCGACAATGAAGTCAGTGGGAGGGTTTTGGCTAACAGGCCTTTTTTGTAAAAAATATTGTAAGGCTTGGAGGCCCTCAGAGTGATCGATGTTTGTGTACAACGCCTCCACATCCATAGTGACAAGAAAAAAATCTTTACTGTAGTTCATTTCATCAAGAATTTTTAAAACATGGTTTGTGTCCTGTAAGTACGAATCCAGGGACTGTGTTAGAGGCTTTATATGAAAATCGATATACTTCGATGCTGGCTCAGTAATGGTGTCAATTCCATTTATAATAGGTCTTCCTGGAGGATCTTGGAGGTTTTTATGAATTTTTGGCAACAGATAGAAAATGGCCATTTTGGAGTTGGTAGGTGACAAAAACTTGTGCTCTTGGGAATTAATCCAATTATGCTCTAAAGCATTATCCAGGATGCATAGTAGATCCTGTCTGATCTGTGAGCCGGGGTTGCTTGTGAGAGGACTGTAATAGTTTGTGTTTGTAAGTTGTTTAAGGGCCTCTTGTATGTATTGATGCTTACCCCACACCACAGTCGCTCCCCCCTTGTCAGCTTTCCTGATTATGATATCATCCTCATTGCGGAGCCATTGCAAAGCCTCACGTTCTCCCTGTGACAAATTGGAAGGAGTCCGTCTGTTAGAGTTCAAGAGTTTTTCCACATCATAGTTTACTTTTTTGACAAAAGCATTGATACATGCATTATTGTTGAGCGGAAAAAACTTTGACTTTGGTTTGAATGAGGAGTATTGTACCTGCGTGTTAGGAGGGTCCATGGTGGTGGTCGATGTTGTCGGAGTGGGTTGGTGATGGTACCACGCCTTTAGATGGAGGTTACGGTAGAATCTGTGAAGGTCCACTTTAGTCTGAAAAACGTTGGTCTGATGTGTAGGAGCGAACGACAGACCTTTGGAGAGAAGCTGGATACAGTCGGAGGAGAGGTGAATATCCGATATATTAATCACCGTTTGTACGTTTTCGTCCGCCGTGGGAGACTCTGGCGGGGTTGCAGTTCCGTATTTCGCCGTTCTCTTCCTTGTCCTGCCTCTTCTTGTCTTTTTTGTGCATTTCCTAAAAAAGGACTAAAGTGGACCTTCACAGATTCTACCGTAACCTCCATCTAAAGGCGTGGTACCATCACCAACCCACTCCGACAACATCGACCACCACCATGGACCCTCCTAACACGCAGGTACAATACTCCTCATTCAAACCAAAGTCAAAGTTTTTTCCGCTCAACAATAATGCATGTATCAATGCTTTTGTCAAAAAAGTAAACTATGATGTGGAAAAACTCTTGAACTCTAACAGACGGACTCCTTCCAATTTGTCACAGGGAGAACGTGAGGCTTTGCAATGGCTCCGCAATGAGGATGATATCATAATCAGGAAAGCTGACAAGGGGGGAGCGACTGTGGTGTGGGGTAAGCATCAATACATACAAGAGGCCCTTAAACAACTTACAAACACAAACTATTACAGTCCTCTCACAAGCAACCCCGGCTCACAGATCAGACAGGATCTACTATGCATCCTGGATAATGCTTTAGAGCATAATTGGATTAATTCCCAAGAGCACAAGTTTTTGTCACCTACCAACTCCAAAATGGCCATTTTCTATCTGTTGCCAAAAATTCATAAAAACCTCCAAGATCCTCCAGGAAGACCTATTATAAATGGAATTGACACCATTACTGAGCCAGCATCGAAGTATATCGATTTTCATATAAAGCCTCTAACACAGTCCCTGGATTCGTACTTACAGGACACAAACCATGTTTTAAAAATTCTTGATGAAATGAACTACAGTAAAGATTTTTTTCTTGTCACTATGGATGTGGAGGCGTTGTACACAAACATCGATCACTCTGAGGGCCTCCAAGCCTTACAATATTTTTTACAAAAAAGGCCTGTTAGCCAAAACCCTCCCACTGACTTCATTGTCGACTTGACCCGCTGGACATTGAATAATAATATTTTCCTATTCCAGGACAAGCTATACAGACAAATAAAAGGGACTGCAATGGGTGCTGCGTATGCACCAAACTACGCTGGCCTCTTCTTAGGACTCTGGGAAGAACGGTATGTGTTGAACCCTGCTAACCCCTTTAGACAGTTTATTCACTTCTATGGCAGATACATAGATGACTTATTTTTTGTCTTTTCTGGCTCCACTCAACAGTTAAGGGACTTCCACCATTACCTTAATGGCACCAATCCTAACATCAAATTGACCCTGGAGTTCAGTCAGACATCTATCAATTTCCTGGACCTCAATATCTACGTGGATACTGATGGATCTCTCTGTACAACTATCTACAGGAAACCAACAGACAGAAACACCATCCTCAGAGCTGATAGCTTCCACCTATCCAGCCTCATTTCCAACATCCCCCTTGGGCAATTTCAGAGACTAAAGCGCATATGTAATACAGACTCAGACTTTCAAAAGCATTCTAACAACATGTACAGGCGTTTTAAACAAAGGGGCTACAGCAGCAAAACACTAAACCATGCACTATTGAAAACCCAATCCTTTGAAAGAAGACTTCTCTTCAAGCCCAAGCTGAGGCAGAGGGGTGACAAGGACATTTTCTGCACTCTTCAATACAGCAGTCAGTCGTACAAAATTAAAAAAATCATTCAGCGCAACTGGGACATTCTTCGGAGCGATTCCTCCATTTCTTCAGTTTTTTCTAAATCTCCACAATTTGCATTTAAAAGGGCCCCCACACTCAAAGACAAACTGGTCAAAAACTATCTTCCTGCTATGAAATTACAGACATTTCTTGATAGACCTATGGGCACTTACCAGTGTGGATCTTGCAACCATTGCTCACACATCAACAAATCCACTACCTTTACGGATTCATCTGGACTCAAAACTTTTCATTGTAAACATTTTGCAAACTGCAATTCTACACATGTCGTTTACCGTTTGGACTGCAAATGTGGCTGCTTCTATATAGGACTTACTAAAAGGAGACTGAAAGACAGATTTTCAGAGCACAAATATGCAATAAGGACAGCAAATCTGAATTACCCAATTGCCAAACACTTCAAAAACTCTGTTTGCTGCAACCCCAACCAACTCACTGTGATGGCAATTGAAGTGATCCCTAAAACCAACAGAGGTGGAGACAGACTAAAAACTCTGACACAAAGAGAAACTTTCTGGATTGAGACTCTGAAAGCCACCATCTTCCCTGGCCTCAATGAGGAGGTTGATTTTTCAGTGTTCTTATGACTTTGTTGACCACCTTGTTCTCACACTGTCTCTTATTGTTATACTAAGTGTGAATTCTGACCTTTGTTGTTTCCTGATCATTTAGGATTGATGTGTATTTTAGATTTGCCGTATGCTGTGCACAACTGCTTCCATTTTTAAAACGTTGTGGTGACATGGGTATTCTCTATCATTACTGCATTCTTCTGGTCCCAAAAGAATTTTTTAAGTTTCTTTTGCTGTTTTTCTCTGCTGCTATGCCGTCACCATATAGTGATGCCCTGCTATCATTGTGGTGTGGTCATGTGACCTGATCTACTCTTCATTAGGCACACCTGTGCCCTGTATTTTTTGTCATTATGTTCTGATGAAGGCCCTGAGGTGGCCGAAACGCGTTAACTGCGGTCCATGATTTATTAAAGGACTTTTAAGTAACTTATCTGGAGTGCCTCGGACCTCTCTCTTTTGTTATTACAATGGTTTTTTCCCACGGATCCTGAAGAGCACCCGATACACGATTTCTTCTACCCACTGATGCATTCACCTTTCTCCTGTTTTTAGCCTCACAGATTGCTTGTGACGTGTGTGACCCCGGGAGCTCTTGTAAATGAAGAATAGCTTTTTGGAAGTTGAAATCTTCGTCTATCCACTGAGCTGTCATGCTTAACATACTGGCTTGACTCACGTCTGACGTCCATATGTCTGTTGTGAAACTGATATAATTGGCGTCGTTCTTCCTGAGCAGAGTATGGATGTGAGTCGCAAGCACGTCATACAGCGCAGGTAGGCATATGTCAGAAAAGTAGCGGCGGCTTGGAATATCATAGCGCGGCTCAACGTGCTGCATTAGCAAGCGAAATCCAATGTCTTCAACTACTGAAAACGGTTGGTCGTCAATCGTAACAAACTGAATGATTTTGTCGTCAAGTGCTTTCGCCCTCGGGTCTTTTCTGTCGAACTTTTTTTTCTTATCAAACGCTTCCTCAATAGTCAGTCCTGTGGCTTTACGTTTGCTCGTGTCGACACTGCTAGGCCTCGACTTACGAGCACAGGCAGCTTCGTATTGCTTCCATGCATCTTCATGATGGTGATTTTTAAGGTGACTTATCATATTTGTTGTGTTGAAGCTTGTCGCCTTTTTACCTCCCCGTGGAATTCCTGCAGAACACGCTTTGCAAACTGCAAGTGAAATGTTTTCTTCCGATACTTCGAAGAACGTCCACACTGGTGACTGCCACGCCATTTCGCTGGTTTTTCTCTGCCCGCGCAGTGTTATGACATCACGCACATGCGACAGTACCGTTGGAGAGGGGAGGGGTTGAGGAGCCAGGCATGAGGACGAGCCACAACACACAGACCAACGGCAAAAACCAAGATTCAAAGTCTTTATTATTATCGGGTGGTTTTATCGGCTGATTTTTTTATTATCGGAATTATCGGAATGACGTCATAATTGTCAATATCGACCGATATTTATCGGACGCCGATATTATCGTGCATCCCTAAATATTAGTTTCATGATCTGGAACGTTTAAAGTGTAAGAAATATGCAAAACTACAAGACTTCCGTAGTGGGGCAAATACTTTGTCACGGCACTGTATGTACATGCGAGAGGACACATAACTGTCAGGTCTTGTAGCAACAGCACCTCATTGTGCCTTGATTAATGACTCTATGCATCATTAACCTTTTGACAGAGACCCAAGAAATTACAGCTGGATTTACACACAAACACACACGCTGTAGATACGTCTGTACACAAGGACAGTGCTTCTGCTCTTCTGACCAAAATTAATGGGTAAAAATAGGTAAGAAGGTGAAAGAGAACATAATAATATAATCAATAATAATACATTCATATACATGTACACAAAGACTTTGCCAAGGTTCATTAATTTGGCATTATCAGGTGATTAGGAGTTGGTGGGAGAGCAACAAGGCAAGATACATATTGATTTGTCATTTTCCGTTAAACTCATTCAGAACTCAATGGGCTGTGGAAATATTAAAAGTTTCATTCTGCTTAGTAAATCACAAGACCAAAGAGGTATGATGGATTTATTCACAAGTTGCACAGATGCATGTATTGCAGAGAAAATGGGTTTTTGACTAAAACTGAAAGTTGAATTGATTCCTTATGTGTTTGTGTAAGCAAATATAACCTTATAAAGCTGTACATTGTACATTTTGTCTATACGTCCACGTTTTTTTAAACTGTAGGATTAAACAGGTCTCTGAGAAAGTATCAAGTAAGCATCTGTGTTTCAGTTTCAAAACCAATTCAACCATAGATTCCACGTTTCTTTTTGCCATATGTTCTTGTCCGTTGCCAAACCCTTATGTGTGCATTATCCACAACGCAAGTCATCCACCAGTAGTGAAGTCAGTGATTCAGGTGTGCTGTGTTAGTAGTGGCTAATGTACCCTAGAGCTTCAAGTAATGGTGGTCTCCTTGAGCAGCCATACACTGCTCCCAGCGCTCCTGCAACAGTTGTGACGCCTCCCTTAAAATCCAGTTACAGAAACATGTCTGTGGGAACTCAGTTTTCTAAGCTGTCATAAGGTCTACATTCCTTGAACTTGAATTTCATTTTGGGAAAGAGGAAGAAGTCAAAGGGAACCTAATTCAGTTGTTAGACTGGCTGGGGAGCAACACTTGTGCTGTTGTGGCCCAAAAACCAGTGTGTAATCACCACGCTATGATCGGGAACACAGTGTATTAAAACACCTGTATGCCATCATGCCACAGTTCAGCTTGTTTCCAGCAAATGTTCTCCCTCAGACACCTCAGGACATGACACAAGTCTGCCTGGACAGTCTGACCTTTGGGAACAAATTCTCAGTGCACCATGCTGTGAATGGCAAACAAAACAACACACATGTTCCTGACCTGATACATATTGTCCAGTCTGGTAAACTGCAGGCTTTTTTTTGCTGTGAAACCAGATGTTTCTTTTCTCTGTCTCATCACCAGCGATGAACCTCGACATGAAGGCTGGCTCATTTCGAACTGTTTACTGACACAGAAAGTGATGTTCGCTTTCTGCTCGATGGAGAAATTCCAGATCCTCACTAACAGTGGTCAAAAAAATGTGCATAACACAGGTCCTGCTGTTGATAGCGCAATGTCACATGATCTACTCTCAAGTAAAATTACTGCTCACACATGTAGCATGCACCGGACCGTGATGCACACCATGCACCAGAAGATTTAAGGTTTACCACTGGCTATGCATATCCATATAACCATTACTAGTTATTGATTACTGTATTTTATTTGCACAGGCTTTTCTGTAAATAGTTAATCCAACATTCCTGTCATCCTTGACCTTAAATTATATGACTAATAAAAATCAACCCACTGAGGCTTACAGCAGCCTTAACCCTGTTACTTAGCAACATTACATTGCAGATTTGGCAATGTAATGTTAAGAGAGACATAAAGTCTTCATTAAGTCCTCCTCTTTGACCAGTTTCAAGAGGAAAGAGAAGTGGATGAAGATATGCTGGATGAAAAGGACAAGGAGTGGAAAGAAAATGTGATCCGACATGTTCAACTGTACACTTTGCAACACCATTGTCCTAAGACCTTCCTACTATAGACATGAATATGTCAGTGTTTAAGTGTTTCCCATCTAAATTACACAGTATATTTGAATCTTTTATTAGCTAAAGAATAAATTGTGTTTCATAATTGTTTCAAAAGTTTGTCGTTTTTTGCTATCACTATTGCTTGTGTTCCTGCTTCATCACTTGGCTGCACGTCTGCAGGTAATCGACAGGTTTCAGAAGCCTGCATAAGATGTACACTTGCAACAGTATCCTAGTTTAATTCACGGGCACTCAGCTAGCATATTCAGGTTTCTCAGAAGTGCGATAACGACTTGTACAGCTCCATCTGCAGCTAAACCACACTCGCAATGTTGCACGATGCCCCGTAAGTGCTGACACTGACACCTGCTGCATATGAAATCTGAGAGAGAAGAGAACCAAAAAAAAACCTTACAGATTTTATGTGACAGGCAGAGCATTTTTGCCCAAAGGATGCTGCAGGGATGCTGCATTTATGTCCACCAGGTAAGACTTTACACAGACATAGAATATACACACGCTCATTTATTCAGTGATGCTACATACAGCACATACTAGCTAACCTCCAACTCATAGCGTAGTGAGTTTACACACTGAGGATCATTTTTCACTTCACATACCCTAAGAAGCAGTGACGGTTAAACTGATGAATCATTCATGTGGGTTAAATGATACGAGTCAAACATGAAATGTATTGGCAGCTTTTTTTTCAGGGGCTTTTATGAACAATCATTCATCTTTTATGAAGGTAAACAGGAACGTGTGGTCAGTGAGGTGGAAAGAGCAGTGAGACAGAGAAAACAAAGGGAGAGGGAGAGATAAAAGACACTGGATGAGTCCTCAGACCTCTGATGTTCACAATTAATTAAACATTTATCGACACAACAGCAGATACATTTAGCTGTAATAAAAACAAATATTTTTCCAAAAACAGGAACCGACAAATGATGCTGAAAATCAGAACTAAATTTTGCATGCAGAATTCACACACCATAGAACAAAGCTTGCAAAAGCTGCTATAAAATGCATTCTTGTTGAGCTAATTTCGATAAGAAACGGTAAAACTGCAGTCCTGTCTCTGCACACATTCTGTGCTGAGCTTTAAGCTCCACTGATTTTCCTCCTGCAGTAGTAAGACATGCTCAGCATGTAAAAGGACAGCTCAGAACTGTGGGTGTGCTTATTGCCCATTGCACCCTGGGATAAAAGTGCATGAACCTGAAGATATCAAGACACCAGGTTTATTCTGGTTTATGACAACGTGGTTCCTATTTTGGTATTGTTTGTAACAGTTATCACATTGTTTTCAGGAGGATAATTGCTGAGATTTGGAAACACAGTGACATAGTCTGATTCACTGGATGTAAGATTCCCTCCAATACAGGAAACAACAACCTCTGAGCTGCAACCTCCACAATTAAAATGGCAATTTTTTCCCAAGAGCTGGATTGTGCAATAAGACGTCTGCATGGTTCTTTCTGTGAATTAGCCATTTTAATTACAGTGCTTTAAATAAATACAAACAAGCACAGGAAAATAAATATTATCACTCCCCGCGTCCTGCTGGGCTGAGCTTGGTTACCTCTTTGTGGGAAGAGATGAGATCAGTGAGACATCAATTTTAAACACATTTTGCATTACCTCAATGATCCTTTCCAAATAATCCCTCAAGCTCAACAGTGATAAATGTTTACAGTGGGCAATGTGGGAAATAATTTTATATTTGCCTTTGTTTTTATCCTCAGTATAATTTTGGCTAACCAGTCTGGTTTAAAACCTGTTCAGCTTTAGTCTAACTGGACTCAATCTTAGGTTAAAAAGAGGGGAAATTTAAGGGAAAGATAAAGGAAATAGAGGGCCACATAACAGCAAGAAAGCGTGTATGCAAAGTGAGGAAAAACCCAGAACACAGGATGCATCATGTAAGATTGCAGACTGGACAAAGACAGTGAAAAATAAAAAGCCACACAACCAGAGAGCCTTTCACGAAGCCAGGGAGACATGGCAGAGAGTGGCGCCAACCTGTCCGATCACAGGCTCAAGACCTCATTCCAGTTCAACCCAACCTGCATTGAGGGGAGGTCACAGACGGGTCTCGGGCCTGCTGCCTCACGCTTTCAGCCCTCTGGGATTAAACTCCACACGGACATTCTTGTGTTGACTGATGTAGAAGAAGAAAGGAGTCTGTTCACTCAGACAGAAATCCTGCTTTTTCACTCTCTTGTTCATTTTCGTTGACAGATGTCACTAAAAAACTGCTCTGGAGTTGATCACATGGAGCACGGAAAGAGCTGGCAGCACTCTGTGCTAATTAATCTCAATACGTTATCAGTCAGGCATTTGGCATCTGTACCAGGGACTATGTAGGCAAAACTAGTCAAAAAGAAAATGTACCTTGGGCAAATGTGATGTGGATAGCAAAGGCACAAAGTAGAAGAAAGATGCATACTGTAAAATGTAACCAAAGCAATGAGGGGAAAGCCAATGTAGGGAAATGAATACTTGACAAGGCAGATGCAACCTAAAGTAAATGTAAGCAAATGTATTTAAATGCATAATAAAGGTGATGGCACAGCAACTACATATAGATAAATGAAGGGGGGAATTCATACAGTTTAAATTTGCAGTGAGTCAGTGGAGTCTTTACTTTGTACACTTGAGACTTGGTAATACTGCTACTATGAGGTGAGAGCCATGTACATCGGAGTGAACACTTCAGATTCGGTCTACTTTTTAACCTGTTCATAACAGATTCCTCAGACAATCCAATTTCTGAAGAATAACACTTGCCTAAGAGGCTGTACACTTTTTTCTATTTATAAAAGGACCACGTAATCATCATCATCTGACAAAAGGACTATCATCTACAGGAGAACCTCTCCAGCTCTGATCCAGATAATTTTGTCATTTTTCTTTTGCAGCGAGGTGTCCTGCATTCAGGCAGGTAAAAAGCCATTAAACTCGGGCTGCACTGAATTCTCAATTCTTTGACGGCTTGAAAGATGTGGATTACTTTTTTGTGACTTTACACCAGTGATGGATGTTTACAGTTCTAAATTACTGCATCACTATTACACTGATTAAACGGAAATCTTTGTCAACTCATTTTTCTCAGTAATCAGAATCAGTCAGTGGGAAATAAAGTAAAATAAGGGTTTGATTGCATTGGAAAAAGTGGTACAACGTCACCAAGGGCAACGTGTAAGGTAGAAAGCTCAGGATCACACCAAGTAAGGTGTAAATGGATGGCGAGATTAAAAGCATCTACAGGGAAACGTGGGTTAAAAACACTGCTTTAACACCTCAAAGGAAATACACTGCAGTGTAGAGCAATCATTTAGCATTTCAGCAAGAGTAGCATCATAAGAAAACCTAGTTACAAATTAATTAGCTCAGCATCTGATTACTGTCAAAAACTGGGTTACAAAGAATGCACTCTAATCTGACAAAGCTCTCTCATGTAAACAGCAACTTCTCCGAACAGCTTACTAATAACACAGAAGACTAAATATCTTCTTAATAAAAAAACCCAAATATTCACTTCAGTGATTTCAGTGTGAACAAAACAAACGCAGAAATTAAGAGTTGGGGAATTTGTTTTTCTCTCTTCTGGTTTTAAAATCTGTCTTGTAAAATGAATAAATTGTGAAACTCCAAGCAGCAGTGAACGCTTTCAGGTGTAGCCAGATGATGCTTTACATGCTTTATGAGACTTCTGAGGACGTATCTTTTAGGATATTTAAGACCAAAATAAGATTAGAATGTATCATACGTTTAAATCACCAACTGATCGATAGACATTCATTTGGAAGTGCCCATTCTGTAAGTTTAAAATTGTACTTTTGAGTCTGTATGTTACATGACTGCAACTGATTCCACAAATGCAAACCTTTGTCTCAGCCTCAGCCATTACAATTACTGAATGCACAACTTGCCTGGAACTGTTCCTAACCTAATATCGGGGAACTCAGTGCACCCAATGTTCCTCCAAAGATTGATGTCTTTACAATCTTTAGTCTTGATTAGATGGAATAACTCTGAATGGTAAGTAAATAGAATGACTCAGGTTTTCATTTTTGATTTCGTTGAGCGATGAACAGTAGTCGGACACGAGCCGCGGTGACTTTGCAGTTCTTCTGAGATTTGTGTTTTCATCTAGGATAGTTTGTGCTACGTTCACATCATATGGGACAGACCATAGAGATGGAAAGACTCAAGTTGTCCTGTTTACAGCAGACAACCAAACTCAATAAATTTGGCTTTAATGACAATGACTGAAGGGGAACACAGTGGTGCAGAGGTTTCTATGTGGAGTTTGCATGGGTTTCATCCAGGTGCTCCTTCTGTCTACCACAAAGACATGCATGGTAGGCTAATTGGTCACTAAATTGGCCGTAGACGTGATTGTGAGAATGCATGGTTGTCAGTCTTCTGTCTTAGCCATGTGATGATGTAGCAATTTGTCCAGGTTGTACTCTGTCTCTTGCCCAAGGTCAGCAGCGATAGCTCTATCCTCTAGCAACACTATCAAGCAGGTATAGCTAATGGATGGACATTTGTCTTTGCTGATGTGAGGCATTCACATTAGTTAGGTGTTCTGGTGATTTCATATTATTACAGTTGCATTGAGGCTTTCAGAAAATGTTACGTTTCCAAGACTTGGAAGTGAATTTTGCAATTTCAATAACTCCACGTTCATGTACAAAAGAAGCATCCTTGTAAGAACTTTGTAGAGATGCGCTTTTACACTAAGTTCATGAGGTTTTGCAGTGACATTTACTGAGAAGGTGAGTGAAAACAGCACAAGTCTGGTCTATAAAATGCTGAAATACCCAACCCCCATGTTAGCAGTGAGCTAAAAGCTGGAAATCTATTGTATTGCAGGTGATAACGGTTCCCTCCACTGTTAAAAACATACTGACTATAATCACAGCCTGAAGCAACTCTGACAGTGACCACATTAGTACCAAAACACTGATGCTGTGCCGAATTAAAGCCTAATGAAGTACAAAGTAACCTCAAAACTGGCACTGATTGGCCAAGAGATAGATTGTGGAGATGTGATCAAAAGTAACTGAACAATGAACAGTATAATTCCTATGATTTAGTTGTGGCTGGGGGCTTTGTGGACAGTTATGAGGCGGGTTAGGAGCAGGAATCCTTGGACTTCCTGCTGAGCCTTACAGGAAGGACATATTTGTTGTGCTCACTCTGGTTTTGTAGAACCAAAGAAGGGTCATAGACACCAAACACATTCCAAGAGTTATAAAGTATGTTATAAAGTATTATAAAGTATGTAAGTAGAGTATGTGATGAAGTTGCACATTTTAAACAAAGAGTTGCTATTTGTACCTTGCTGTTTGAGTCAAGCTACAGTACCAATCAAAAGTTTGGACACACCTTGTCACTCAGTGGGTTTTATTTATTTTAATTATTTTCTTCATTGTAGATGAAGACTGAATACATCAAAACTATTAGATAACACTTATGGAATTATGTAGTACACAAAAAAGTGTTAAACAAATTAGAATATATTTTATATTTTACATTCTTTAAAGTAGCCCCCTTTTGCTCAGATGACAGCTCTGTACACTCTTGACATTCTCTCAATCAGCTTCATGAGGTCGTCTCCTGGACTGGTTTTCCAACAGTCTTGAAGGACTTCCCAGAGGTGCTGAGCACTTGTTGGTTGCTTTTCCTTCATTCTGCAGTCCGACTCATCCCAAACCATCTCAACTGGGTTTAGTTGGGGTGATTGTGGAGTCCAGGTCATCTGACACAGCACTCATCACTTTCCTTCTTGGTCTAATAGCCCTTACATAGCCTGAAGGTGTGTTTGGGCTCATTGTCTTGTTGAAGAACAAACCAGATGAGAATGTGGCTCTGCAGAATGCCGTGGTAGCCATGCTGGTTAAGCGTGCCTTGAATTTTCAATAAATCACCAACAGTGTCACTAGCAATTTCCTGAAAATGTCATTAAAATCCGTTCATAACTTTTCAAGTTATCTTGCAAAAACACAAACAGACAGATAAACCCCGGCAAAAACATTACCTCCTACTTCCTGTCCGAGGATGTAACAAGTAATTCCACAAATTGACTGTTGACAAGGCACACCTGTTAATACAAAACCATGCCAGGAGACTACCTCATGAAGCTGACAGAGAGAATGCCAAGAGTGTGCAAAGCTGTCATCAAAACAAAAGGAGGCCACTGTAAGGAATCTAAAATATAAAACATATCCTGGTTTATTAAACACTGTACAACGTAGTGTTTACAACACAATTCCATCTGTGTTCTTTCACAGCTTTGATGTCTTCAGTATTAATCTGCAATGTCGAAAATAATTAAAATAAGTAAAACCTATTGAATGAGAAGGGTTGTCTAAATGTTTGACTGGTACTGTGTATTTGTCATGATATTAAGGACAGCTTCAGTTTCCCTTTGCCACATTATTAGGCTTTGTTGCTGAAAAAGGTCAATTTTAATTTAACACTCACTGCTGTGTAAAGCAAGAAAGTGATGAGCAGATGTGTCATCCTCTAATCGGTGATGCTGTACTAATACACAGCTCTGTAGAAAATGAACTGGAAACAATGTTAAGTGACTCTGACAGCATCCAGGCCAGCTCTCCGTGTTTAATGGTGCATTTTCCAGTTAAGAATTGATGGCACTGTAATGGCACATTAAAATTTCACAGACAAATATTGTTCAGGTCTGTGTCCATTTATTATCTTGAAGTAGCTTCACGCTGTGAGACAGTAAAACTGATGAGACTTTGTTCTGCGATACTGGAGTTCATGCTCACCAGTGAATCCAAAACTGTAAGATTCTTGATTTCTAAACGGACAAGTCTTCATTAAAGTCTTGAGGGGATTCACACAACATATTCTCAAGATCCATTTCAGACTAATGTGCAGTAATGAAGTGTTTCAAGGTTGATCTGAATACTTTTGGAAGTTCTTTCAAAACAACTGCAAATATGAGTTCAGGTTGTGTTTCAGCATTACTCAGGCCAATTTCTTCACCATTTCCACATTTTTCTTCGGGTTGTAACAGCAGTTGTTTTTAGGTTCCATAGATACAGCAGGAATTACCGCTGTGCGCCAAAGACAATCAAATACCACATTAACACATGAAAGACTCACAGACATGGGCGGTCTAACACAAAGGCAGTAAATTGTACTTTAAGTTAGGTAAACACGACTCATTCTAACAGAAGAGTGTAGAGTGCATGTCGAACACAGGTCATGCAGACAGTTTTGAAAGGTGTGATAATTCTCTTTAAATTACAAACAGCAGTCACTGCACTAAAGCAGAGACAAAATAGTTTTGACAAAGAGAAAACCCTGTTAGAATCCACAATTGAATACATGTGGAAAGACCACAATCAACATATTATGCATCTAAAGCTGTGTCTGAGTACTTTGCACACTGACCCAATCAATTTAATTGTTGGTGAAACTAATCACCACTCTGCTGGTCAACTAAGAGTCTGATTATTCAATGAACCACTGAAGTGATTTATACTCTGTCAATAAGTCAGTCAAGCAGCCACCAGGCAAACTATATATTACCTAAAATACGTCATAATACATCTTTCATTCACTCTCATTGGCATGCATGTGCACCAGTGGTAATGGGACAGACACTGCTTAATGTTTTAGCTTTAACCAGTTGTTTGCTCTTAATTTATGGCACAGTTACAGTGGAGTTGACAAGGATGAGTAGATTTCAAACCAATATTTGGAACAATGCAATTAGTAAACCACAAAGGATTCAGTCACTAATTTATACTATGTGGTTCAGCTATTTGGTTCTACTAACATAAGCCCAGACTCACTGTTTAATAGCCACACCTCATACATTCTGCAGCACACAGAACTGAAGCTTGACTTTAAAATACATATATCCAACATCAAATCCCAACATCTGTCAGAAAAAAATGCACTTACATATCATATATTGACCCATGTCGGTAAGCCCTTCATGGATTACTTAATATTCTATCAATTTGCAGCTGGAGGTGTGTGCAATGTTCTAGGTGTGTCTTTAGTGATGGTGGTTTATGGGGGGAATGTTTTTAGGGGATGCAGTACTACAATTTACATATCCAGTGCTCTTTCTACATCCACAGCCTGCTTTTTTCTAG
Organism: Dascyllus trimaculatus; assembly: GCA_024666655.1. Classification (NCBI taxonomy): domain Eukaryota; kingdom Metazoa; phylum Chordata; class Actinopteri; family Pomacentridae; genus Dascyllus; species Dascyllus trimaculatus. The sequence goes on along the minus strand of CM045457.1, from coordinate 7,091,107 downwards.
AGTTTGCCTCCCCTGACTCTGTCAAAGTAACAGAAAAAAGTAATCTGTTAGTGCTGTTAACATTATATTTAATTGAGTTGAATTTAATCTAATTGAGGGGAACACAAAGCTGGAGAGGCAGTGCAGTTCATGCTACCAAGTTGGACAAAAACAACATGGGGGCTGTTGAGCGATGGAAGAGTAGGACGTGTTGGCGACAGCTCTGATAACTTTATTTTTGTTAACGATGCAAAAAAAGACACATGCAAACGCAACATAAACTTGAACATAGAGAAACGATGTCTAAAAAGGGGAAGCTTCGGAAAAACGACCAACAAAAAATTGGCCCCAACTTGCCCTCAGACCCGAGTGACACAGCTTTCTCTGAAGACATGAGTGGTGAGGCAGACCCACTAAACCATGAAATACTGGCCGCTATCGCTACCCTCTGCAACAAAGTTACCCACATCAAAGACAATATATGTGCTTCCATTGATGCACGCGTACAAACTGTTCGCACCGAGCTGAAAGTTGAGTTGCCTACAACTAAAGAAGAAATTCAGACGTCAATTACAGCACTTGAAGGAGCCACAGCCTCTAGTGATGTGTCGGTCACGAACGAAACCGCTCTGAGAGCTGGCTCTCTGAAATGAATGACAGGAGCCGGCTCCTGTTCTGTGCTTCAATGTATGTATAGATATATATATATATGTATATATATGTGTGTGTATTATAAAATCCCAATAAAAAGACATGGAAAAAACAACATTTAAGTTATTTGTTTGAAATAAATGACCCTTTATTGATGATGGGCTGCCATTTATTTGAGTGCACTTTCTCAAATAAGCAGTATATCAGCAGAGGCCTCAGTAAATGTAGACATCAGCATAGCAACTGCAAACCATGTAGCAGAAACTAAACCTCCAACACACACACAAAGTTGAGCCAAATAAACTATTGGTGCTTCTAATGGTCATGGTGACATGGACCTCTTTTGGATTTGCTCTGAAGATTCAATTAATCTGTTTTGTACATCGTCTCCTCAGTAACAGCAGCAGCAATGTGTCCACAGAAAGTTGGACTCACCAGTTAGGATCCTCTTCGCCTCTTGTCCTTTTGGTTTCTTTTTTTTTTACAAAATGCCGCAGCTGGGTTGTTAACCATGATGCTGTGTGCTTTTTCTCTGAGAATCAAAGACTGGCAAATCAGTGTTTTGCAGTCAGCTGATCGGCTGTGAAAACACAAGTTCAGTTTTTTTTTATTTTTGAAGGTGCGATTTGTGGAAAATTTAATCGTGAAACTTGCTTGTATAAAAATTTGACATTTGTTCTTGATCAGGAGAACAAAACAGATTGAAAGGCACTAAGCCAGTCTTTAAAATTTCACTCAGATTATTTATTTATAAGTTTAGTTTTTTAGGTACCTCAGTGACTATATATTGTAGAGGGTTTCATTGAAATATTTATGAACTAAATAATGACAGAACTGTCACCAGGTCTCATTTTTCACCATGGCTCAAGTTTCAGTTTACAATGATAACCTTGGCTGTCAGGGCTACCTCACAAATCACTTAGAATGCTTCATAATCTGACATTTTAGGCCTTAGAGAACCCTAGCAAAAACATTATCAAAAATAATGACTGTATTCCTGATTTCTCATTATTTCCACCTCAAAACAGCAGTAGAAATCACTTCCCTTTCAAACATCTGAAACTCTGGGTGTTTCATATGGTCCACTGAAATTGGGGGCGTGGGGGGAAATAGACAATACATATACTTTGGATTTATATTTGCACAACAGCAAACATTCACAAGAAACATTCATGAAAAGAAAAATCAATATTTCACAGTCACTAAAAAAACCCCGAAAAGAATACATTTTGGTTGAGAAATTTTAACGAACTTTGTGACGTTCATGTCTTATTGTGTGTAACATTTTATTCTTGTCATTTTATTGGTTTTTGATTCACATTTGTCCTCCAGACAGTGTGTTGTATTTGTTTTTTTAAAGGCCTGCTATCTAAACTGTACAGTACTATGGTACAACTCTTGTTGTTTTTCAAAGTGCTTTATGAATAAAGGTCACATGGTTGATGAAAGGAGGAGTTCCGGCACGCATTCCGAGAGTTTCGGCAACTGCCCCTTTGATGCGACATGAAACCTCACTTTATGACATCACTGGTGATGTCATAAATGTCATGTGACACCACTATGACATCACTACACTCCATCCAGGCAGTCTTTAAATACCTTTACAATACTTGGCCAGACAGCTTGCAACAGTCAACATCGTTAAAGAAGACGCTGCTGATAACTGATAGAAGCGTGCCGTTCAGACAGAAAGGAAAAACAATGAATCAAAACAAACATACCCTCACACTCTTGGATCTGAGAACTCAGAATGCAGATCTTGAAAGAGAAAATCGAACCCTCAGCAACACCGCCAACATACTCCAAAAAGAGAATAAGTACCTTCTCCAAACTATTGAGGACCTTAATAACAAAGCTGAGTGCTATAAAAGCAAGAACGACGTGGCTCTCCAAACAGAAAACGAGGCGTATTGTGCTCAAAATGAGGCTCTACCCAACAAAGTCGACTTCCTGGACAGCCAAAACGAGGCCCTGGCCAGAGACTTGCAAATCTATAAAATAGGAGTTAGGGGCTATTTTAAAGAGTTGGAGGCTAAGTTAAAGAAGTCAGAGGACGACAAGGCCACCTTGCACCATGAAGTACAAATGCTGAAACTGAACAAGGCAGAGATGGAGGCCATGGAGCACCAAAATGGCCCTCTGCAAAAAGAGATGCTGCAGCTAAACAGAAATCTGCAAAACCTCAATGGCATTCTGTTTGACTGTAAAGTACTGCAACAAAACAACCAGACTTTACAAGAGCAAAATACTGCTATGCAACACACCCCGTCTGAGTTGACGGGACGGTTTCAAAATGAAAACAACAGCATGAGACAGCAAAACCAGGCTCTGCTGAAAGAGCTTGATCAGGCAAACAGCATCCTGCAACAGCACAAGGAATTGGAGCAAAACTATTTTACAGTGAAACAGGAGAATGAGTCGGTTCACCAGCAAAATCAGATCCTAAAACAAAAAGTTCAGGACCTTGAGACTATATTGTATGATGGAGAAAAGGCCATAGCACGACAGAGCAGGGCTTTAAAAGAAAAAGGTCAGGAGCTTGCAAAAGTTCTGCAAGAACACAAAATCTTTAAACAAAAATATGATGTGATGAACAAAGAAAATGAGTCACTGCTCCACAGAAACCAGGCCCTGGAAAGAGAAGCCAACAAAATCAACAAAAAACTGTGTGACGAACAGAACGCCTTGAGACTTAATGAAGCTGCTCTGCAACATAAGATGCAGGAGCTCAAAGACTTTCAACAGAACTATAACGTGTTGAAGAATGACAATGAGTCAATGAGCCAACAAAATGAGGCCTTGGGCATACAACTTCAAGAGGCCAACAAAAAGTTGTGCGAAAGAGAATCAGTTCTGCATGAAAAGGACAAGGCCCTGCAACAAGAAGTGCAAGAGCTTAAAAGTATTCTCAAAGAGCTCCAAGACGTTGAACACAACTACAGCGCGTTTAAGAATGAGAACGAGTCGATGCGCCAACAAAATGAGGCTTTGGGAGAACAACTTGAAGAGGCCAACAAAGATCTGCACAATGCAGAAGCGGCTCTGGATAAAAAGGAGAAGGAACTGCAACAAGAAGTACAGGAGCATAAAAATACTTTCCAAAAGCTCCAAGACATTCAACACCACTACAATGTGTTGAAGAACGAGAACGAGTCGAAGCAAAAACAAAATGAGGCTTTGGGAGAACTACTTAAAGAGGCCAACAAATATCGAGACAATTCAGAAGCGGCTCTGGATAAAAAGGACAAGGCACTGCAACAACAAGTGCAAGAACGTAAAAATATTTTCCAAAAGCTCCAAGACATTCAACACCACTACATTGTGTTGAAGAACGAGAGCGAGTCGATGCGAAGACAAAATGAGGCTTTGGGAGAACAACTTGAAGAGGCCAACAAAGATCTGCACAATGCAGAAGCGGCTCTGGATAAAAAGAAGAAGGAACTGCAACAAGAAGTACAGGAGCATAAAAATACTTTCCAAAAGCTCCAAGACATTCAACACCACTACAATGTGTTGAAGAACGAGAACGAGTCGAAGCAAAAACAAAATGAGGCTTTGGTAAAACTACTTGAAGAGGCCAACAAATATCGAGACAATTCAGAAGCGGCTCTGGATAAAAAGGACAAGGCACTGCAACAACAAGTGCAAGAATGTAAAAATATTTTCCAAAAGCTCCAAGACGTCCAACACCACTACAATGTGGTGAAGAACGAGAACGAGTTGAAGCGAAAACAAAATGAGGCTTTGGGAGAACAACTTGAAGAGGCCAACAAAAAGTTGTCTGATAGGGAATCGGCTCTGCATAAAAAGGACAAGGCACTGCAACAAGAAGTACAAGAACGTAAAAATATTTTCCAAAAGCTCCAAGACATTCAACACCACTACATTGTGTTGAAGAACGAGAACGAGTCGAAGCGAAAACAAAATGAGGCTTTGGGAGAACAACTTGAAGAGGCCAACAAATATCGAGACAATTCAGAAGCGGCTCTGGATAAAAAGGACAAGGCACTGCAACAACAAGTGCAAGAATGTAAAAATATTTTCCAAAAGCTCCAAGACGTCCAACACCACTACAATGTGTTGAAGAACGAGAACGAGTCGATGCGAAGACAAAATGAGGCTTTGGGAGAACAACTTGAAGAGGCCAACAAAGATCTGCACAATGCAGAAGTGGCTCTGGATAAAAAGAAGAAGGAACTGCAACAAGAAGTACAGGAGCATAAAAATATTTTCCAAAAGCTCCAAGACGTTCAACACCACTACAATGTGTTGAAGAACGAGAACGAGTCGAAGCAAAAACAAAATGAGGCTTTGGGAGAACTACTTGAAGAGGCCAACAAATATCGAGACAATTCAGAAGCGGCTCTGGATAAAAAGGACAAGGCACTGCAACAACAAGTGCAAGAATGTAAAAATATTTTCCAAAAGCTCCAAGACGTCCAACACCACTACAATGTGGTGAAGAACGAGAACGAGTCGATGCGAAGACAAAATGAGGCTTTGGGAGAACAACTTGAAGAGGCCAACAAAAAGTTGTCTGATAGGGAATCGGCTCTGGATAAAAAGGACAAGGCACTGCAACAAGAAGTACAAGAACGTAAAAATATTTTCCAAAAGCTCCAAGACATTCAACATCACTACATTGTGTTGAAGAACGAGAACGAGTCGATGCGAAGACAAAATGAGGCTTTGGGAGAACAACTTGAAGAGGCCACAAAAACTTTGTGCGACAGAGAATCAGCTCTGCATCAAAAGGATGAGGTCCTCCAACAAGAAGTGCAGGAGCGCAAAAATATTTTCCAAAAGCTCGAAGACGTCCAACACCACTACAATGTGGTGAAGAACGAGAACGAGTCGAAGCAAAAACAAAATGAGGCTTTGGGAGAACAACTTGAAGAGGCCAACAAAAAGCTGTCTGATAGAGAATCAGCTCTGCATGAAAAGGACAAGGCACTGCAACAAGAAGTACAGGAGCATAAAAATACTTTCCAAAAGCTCCAAGACGTTCAACACCACTACAATGTGGTGTTGAACGAGAACGAGTCGATGCGAAGACAAAATGAGGCTTTGGGAGAACAATTTGAAGAGGCCCACAAAATGTTGTGCGAGTCAGCAGAAGCTGTGGCAGAAAAGAGCAAAACTCTACAAGAACAAGTGCAGGCAGCTCTCAAAGCTACTCAGTCTGACATGATGAAGAATCAAAATATGGATCGTCTGACAGGAGAACTATTGCGTACAAACACTCCTGAGGAACAGGCACTTAAATTCAGGTCAGTGAGTGACAATTTGTGGAAGCGCAGGAACTTTTTCTGGCCTCTAAATGTTCCATTGCTATCTTTCACTCGCAGGCCCCAAAACAATACACCATGATGATCTACTCTTTAGAATTTTAAATCCTCATGTTGTCACCATGACAGGAACATACTCAAACTTCAATCTGCCATCTTAACTAATTTACCAAATTTAAGTACTATTAAATTAAATTAAATTACTATTTAAATGAATTTTAAACAAAAAACATGGCAGAAAACTAGGTACTGTTGTGTATTAGCGGGGAAAAAGTCCTCCATTAAATCCCATTTAAAAATAATCACCCTTAATAAATAATTTAGAAATATCCCAAGTTTGCTGACTGTATAACTGAAAACATCTTTTTCATTCACTTATTCACTGTTTGCTACAGGTCTAAAGTTAATGTGTCATCACAATTTATTTAACTACAGCCACTTATGCTTCCATAAGATGTGTTTTCATTGTAACCAGGCTACTTCCTGCTATATTTTAGTAGTTAGACGTGTTATGTTCTATTTGTCTTTTTGAGAAACATTCATGTAAACATATCTAGCTTTCTCTAATGCTAAAATAAAAATAGGGTGAAGCTCAGTGCGAGCACCAACAGTGCATAGAACCCTACTGTAATTGTAAGGATGATCATGATTTTTGTACCGCAGTTTTGAGGCCCTAAACATACTCGTATAACTTGGCATGCACATCAGATCTGGCGAAAAATTTGATATTTCGGGGGAATTACACATGTGAATGGCAAAATGGCTCAATAGCGCCACCTTGAAAATTTAAAACAAGGGTTTTCATACAGTTTCTTTCACATAGAGCTACGAAATTCGGTACACACACGTATCACAACAAGATGCACAAAAAGCCCCAATGTACCCAAAATGCAAGAGGAAAGCTGCAATTTTGAGTGTACCGTCAAAATTTTCAAATTTTGAAGAGCGAACTCGTCCTAGGGGATAACTCTGACAGATCTAAAATTTGGCTAGCGTATATTATAGGTGGTGGTCAGCAAAAGTTATTAAAATGTTCTGTAAAAGTATGAGGGCGTGTCTGTGGTGGCCTGCGGCTTTTTGGCTTTACCATTTTGCCGTTTTGCCATGTAAGGAAAAATAAAATGTTGTGTAACATGCCTGTACGTGTTCCAATCGGCCTGAAAATTCACGAGTGATAAAAGTCCCACCTGGTGAAATGGATATGGTTACTTCCTTTGTCAGTCGCCAGCACGCCATGAAAGAGGAAGTGCACTCTAATTAGCCTGTATGTGCTCCCATCAGCCTGAAAATTTAAATGTGTGATAAAAGTCTGTGCCTGATGACATACATATGGCGATTTCCTGTCTCTGTCGCCAGCACGCTATAAAACAGGAAGCGCACTCTAACAAGGCTGTACATGCTCCAATCAGCTTCAAACTTCAAATGCATGATTAAGGCCGGGACTGATGATAACCATATGGCTATATCCAGTCTCAGTCACTGACCAGAGAGAAGCGAGGACCCATTCAATGCTGCTTGCAGCTTTAATTATTTTTCTACACACTTCTCAATTGCAATTTTGAGGCCCTTGGGGCCGCCAGGCTTTCCTTGCCCCCCCGCCAGGCTAAGCGTCACTTGTTTATTTATTTTAAATAGTTTTTTTTGTGCACCAAAACAGTGATACCAAAGACGATGTACAGAGCTTCTAATGATACGGTTGAAAGCGCAATGGCGACATTTTATGGTCGATACGTGAACTTTTTCCGAAGTCAGAGGAGCACTGCAGGAGACCATGAGTCGCTCGTTCACCCCCAGGCCAAGGGGAGTTCATCCCCGGCGAGCCGACCGAGCCGCGGCTCAATGATGAGGCAGAGCCAGTGGAGTTAGCACGGATGTTAGCACGTCGTCGGAGCAGCCAGAATTCTGCGAGCCGCGATGGTAAACGTCGAACTAGTGAATTTAATCCAAAATGGTTAGCTGACCCTAAATTTAGCAGATGGCTCTACCAGACCCAGTATGGTAAACCCAGATGGATTGATGCACTGATCCAACCTGAACCATGCAGCAAAAATAGCAGAGGTCACACAGCACAGCAGACCTGTTCAGCCTCTGGGTTCCCTGGTTTTAACCCTTGGCCATGTTTGTAGTTTTTTATTTATGTTTATTTATTTTACTTTTAAATGTGACCAGCAATGGCTTGTTTTAAGATTCACTAGAATTTAAGTTAAGTGAAAACAATTGATATTATTTATTTTAATTGTATTTTTTTGTGTTTGTTAAAACCGTATTTCAAGATTGTGCCTTTTTGTAAGATTCTACGGTTAAGTATTGTTAATAAATGGCTTGTAATAACACATAATAGTCAGAATTTTAAAATTCTTGTCAACTTTTAACTTTTTTTTTTTTTTTTACAAAAACACGTTGGCCGGCCGGTGGGCTTCTCTACCACCGGGCTTAGCAAGTTTTCTGGGGGACACCCTGACTTGAATACACATATAAGTTGGCACACACATCACACCTGGCAAAAAATGTAATATTTTGGAGGAATTACAAATGTGAAAGGCAAAATGGCTGGGAGCGCTTCCTAGAAATTTTTTGAAAAGCCTTTAAATTCAGTTAGTTTCATCTAAAGCTACGACATTTGGTACACGTGTATTACGACAAGACGCACAAAAAAGCATCATGAACCCATACCCACAATGCAACAGAAAATTCGTCATTTTGAATTTAATGTCAGATTTTTGGCGTTTTTTGCCAAAATTTTCAAATTTCCTAGAGTGAACTAGTCCTAGGGAACAGCTCTGTCAGATCTCAAATTTGGTCAGCATATGCAACAGGCAATGGTGAGCAACAGTTATTAAAGTATTCCGCAAAAGTATGAGGACGTACCCATGGCGGCCCACAGCGTTTTGGCGTTTCACCATGAAAGAAACAGGTAGGTCTGTGTAACTGTAAGTGCTCTAAATGGGCTAAAACTTCACAGGTGTAATCAGAGTCCTGGCCTCATAACAGCTATATGACCATACAAGTCCAGGACTGACAATAGCCATATGGCGATATCCTGTCTCAGCTGCCAGAGAAGTGAGAAGTGAGAAGCAAGGACCCGTCCAACGTTGCTTGCAGCTTTAATATTTATACTATGTTTTATACTGTTATATTGTAGTGGTGGTCACTTTACTCTTTCTGCTAGCTACTGTAACAACAGAATTTTCCCTTGGGATCAATACAGCATTTCTATTCTATTTTATTCTATTCTGTGAGTCACCTCTGACTTGGCAGCTTCACAGCAATTGTTGTGAAACCTGGCATCTCCTAACCACTGTTGTTAGTGGTGGTGGAAAACCTGGCAGTTATTAGCCTTTTAGCCATGTGAGCTGGAGATGAATATACACCTGAGATTCCCCATCAGGTTGAACTGAACAAGCCTCTTGGATAAGAGGTGAAACATCTTCAAGAACCTACAAAAGAAGTCATGTTGCTTTTTTTTACTGACACTTCTAGCATTACTTTGGATACAGCAAAATTAGATCTAAAAACCCAGCAGAGTTTGATCTATCGCACTTCAGTATGAATAAAATAATAAGTTAAATACAGTAACTTGAAAGAGTTAGTGCTATGAATTGTAAGCAATCTTGATTTCCATTACCCTGTAACCAAAATACTATATGCAAAATTCCTTATGCCCTAAAATCTAAAAGTATATCTGTTGGATCCTGATACATGACATGTGCTCTTTTTCTCCACTGCTTCTAATCACATGTTTGTATTGCATATTGTTGGTGCTCTGCATGGCTCCCTATTTTTTTTCTGCCATATTACTGCAGTACAGCAGTCTTCCCTTCAGAAATCACAAATCAAAGGAGCAAACAAGCACAACAAAGAAGAGCTGCCTCCCAAAATAAACATATCCTTTTGATCAAAGTGAAGCTCATCTGTAAGGCCTAACTCTTACAAACACATCTATTAATTTCACTTTCATTTCAATTTTAGACCGCATTATTTGATCAAGGCTTTTGGAATTATGATACAGAACAAAGACAAATTCCTTTGCAACTTTCCACCTCAGACAGCATGCTGTAATTTGACCGATATTTGCATTTCTCATTTATGATTCCTAATTCAGTTTCAATTAGGGATGCACGATAATATCGGCCGCATGGCGCAGCTGAGCGTCGCCAAGGCTCTAGTACGCTTCTGAGGCTCTAGAAAGCCACGGTGGTTGTAGTAGCGGACCTGGCAACTCCAGTGTCTTGTTCCGGTGCGCTGTGGGGCGCAGCCGAGCGTCGCCAAGGCTCTAGTATGCCGCTGAGGCTCTAGAACGCCGCGGTGGTTGTAGTAGCAGACTTGCCAACTCCGGTGTTATACTCCGGTGCGTCGCCGGGTGCAGACGAGCGTCGCCAAGGCTCCAGTACGCTGCTGAGGCTCTAGAACACTGCAGTGGTTGTAGTAGCGGACCTGACAACTCCGGTGTCACGCTCTGGTGAGCAATCGGTTGACGTTATCAGTTACTGGCTGCAAGAAGTATAAAATTATCGATTATCGGAATCGGTTGAAATTGGCATTGTCGTGCATCCCTAGTTTTAATATACAAGTCTGCGATTCAGATAATTAGCTGCTGCTGTGACAAAAAACTGGCAGCGGAGCAGACATGAGTGAGTAGCTGTATTCTGATTTAAAAGCCATTGCAGTTGTCGTTGATAATGCGACATCCCGAGAGGCTTTCTAACCATCTGCTGTGGGACTGGACCATTTCTCTAAGCCAGTCATCATACTGCCCTCCGTTTCCTCTCTCTCTCCTCATCTCACTGGCTCTGGCTGTCTTTGCTGAAGGCCTCTTATGTGTGGGCTCCACTCATGTGAAATCAAACTAAGCACACTAGAAGATCAGGAATGAAGGGTCTCAAAATTAGGGAGTGTTTTCCATCCCTCTCAGACAATTCAACATATTCTTAGATACAGAGCCCATAATTTAGAACAAAAATGATTCAGCTACATTCTTAACAATGGACTACACAGTTTGATTCATCTTCAGTTGTAATTTTAAAGTTCACACACATTAGGAGTTGATATTTTCTTCAGTCACGAATGACATTGTGTATATTTTGAGTGGTAGTAACCTACAATTATCCTTAACCGCAAATGCAAATTTGTGTGTCTTCATGGCATAGATTCTCTGTAAAGACCTGAGCTCATGGAATCATAGACTGCTCCAAGCAAACTGAACTTTATGAGCATGTAGAATGTACAAGAGCAGCAACCGCCTACACAGTACAGAATGTATATGCAAGCATGAAGTGTGTTATTTACAGGGCTACATATCAACAATCTTTTGTTGAGAACATTAGTCATTTCAAAATATCTCTATTTACTTTCCTTCTAGTAATTTTATAGACAGCAAGTGTTTGTATCCATCCACTGTTTTCACCATACTGCTGTACATTTTGCAGACTAGGTGAACCTACAGAGGATTATCACCTGAGTCTAGCTTTACAGACCTTTAAAGATTCAAATGTTCATGTTCAAATATTTCTGTCATAAGCACTGGTCCAAAAGACAACTCCAAACAAATGATAATGCAGTTCTGTGAAGGGTCTGATATGTAATGCTGTATGCAAGTGCTTGCTAACAAGTTCCTCATCTGCACGAAAAGCTATGATAGGCAGAATTTAACTGACGTCATTGAGCAAAATTACTGGTAGTCTCTTCACAGAGAATGCATTGTTCCTATTGGTTTACAAATGTATATAAGTATGCACATCCCTTCTTTAGATGGAAAGCCTGATTAAATGGCAGAACACCCAGCTGTTAAAGTTACTATTCGTACATTGGCCACAACTGCCTACACTGCAAAGCAAACCAAAAAAAAGGAAGATGGCATCTAAAGAAAGTCTGACAATAAACCCATTACATGTCAATATCAGTGAAGCATATTTGCAGAACTGGAGTTATGACCAGTAACTACTATTTTCCGAGCTTGCCTGGACTGGTTAACTGCTGAGAGTGTCATGTTTTGTGCAACTGCAAAGTTATCATTTTGAATATTTCTCAGGAGCTGTAGGTAATTTTGATCAGACTACAGGCTAATTGATCTTAGAGGTGAGCTGAAATTTACAGATCTCAAATAAACTTGGAATATAGTAAACTGTGTTCCACAATATGAGCAAGTAATGTGGCTGTTAAAACGGACAACCTACACAGTTGATTGCTTTTGGAAAAAGTAATATTTTACCATTTCTTTACTGGATAAGTTATAGAACACTAGTCGGGGAACCTTGAGAAAGAGAGGAGTGTGACCCTCAACAAAAGTCGCCATCTGGTATGTTGCAGCTTATTTTTACTCACCACTGGCTTTTCTGTGTCTTTACTGCAGCTTGTTTCATCAGCATTTGTTGGTGAAGCATGTCATAAAATTTCAGATCATCATGCTGTTACAAAAGGGAAAAAAAGTCAATGCATTTTACTGAAATTGTCAGTACAAGGTACCTGGACTGGCAAAATATTATCTAGTTCATCTGATAATACTTTAGTAATACAGAATACGGACTGACATGAAAACATGATTTAATCTACAATATGAGCTTAACATGTACTACTGAGAAGTACATTGAAAATACATCATTGTGACACTCCTAAATGCTTTTGGTACCAGTAAGAACAAATTAATTTCTCAGTACATCCCCTGTATAAAAAAAAAAAAAAAAAGAAAAAAAAAAGCCCAGTCAAATTTAGCGTCAAACTTTCTACTTGTGCCTCTTGAAATGACTCTGACTATATGATAAACAAATTTCATTTCTAAATTGTCTGTAGGTGTGAATGTGAGTCTGCTTGGTTGTCTGTCTCTATGTGTAGCCCTGTGATAGACTGGTGACCTGTCCAGGGAGCCCCTGCCGGCTGGGAAAGACTCTAGCCGCCCCCCGCGACCCTACAGAGGATTAAGCGGTGTAGATAATGAATGGACAGATGGCTTTTTTTTTAAAAAGCGAAGCTGTTCAACTGCCATTACAGCACATACAAGCTTGAAATAACCTTAAGAATCAAGATTCAAACAAGCTAGTTACCAGTATGCCTACAGTAATACAAAAATGCTTATAGACATGCAGCTCACATCTGACTTAAATAATTTCAGTTTTTATTTCAGTTATTTTATCAAGATAATGCTAGTGACATTTACAATAACAAAGGGATCTCGCTTAGAAGCCACGCATTAAATTCAATTACAAAAAACAAAAGAGCAATTACATTTTTCAGCAGCTTTTGCAGTGTATAATCCTTGTCTTAAATGGATGGTTGAGGCTGTTGTACACGTCAGTTTTCTTTCATTAAATAGTTTTGAATAAACCCATGACAGCTAGAAAGTTACATCAGGTGAAGGTGTACTGCAGTAGAGTAAGAGATCGACCTGTAGCATCCAACTAGCTCATACTTTCAGGAGAAATCTCTGTCATAGAGAGGCATTGTATTTGTAAATACTGAGCACATAATTACTGCATTACTCAAAGTGAATTTGTCCATTACTCTACCATATTCAGAAAACTGGCATTAGTTTACTTGCTAACAGGTAATTCCACTTTTGCAGTGCTGAATGAGGGGTAACTAAAGTTAGCCAAAACACTAGCTAGTTTAACGTTGGCTAAAAATGCAAGCCAGCTAGCTTAATATAGCAACTGTTGCTAATGTTACCTAAAAAACGCTGGCTAGTTTAAAGTAGTGTTTGTAGCTAACGTTAGTTAAAAACGCCAACTAGTTTAAGACAGTATTAGTAGCTAACATTTGCTAAAAACGCTAAGCAGTTTCAAATAGCGTTTGTAGCTAACGTTAGCTGAAAACGCTAGCTATTTTAAAATAACGTTTGTATCTAACGTTAGCTAAAAACGCTAACTAGTTTAAAATAGCGTTCGTAGCTAACGTTAGCTAAAAACGCCAACTAGTTTAAGACAGTATTAGTAGCTAACATTTGCTAAAAACGCTAAGCAGTTTCAAATAGCGTTTGTAGCTAACGTTAGCTAAAAACGCTAGCTATTTTAAAATAACGTTTGTAGCTAACGTTAGCTAAAAACGCTAACTAGTTTAAAATAGCGTTCGTAGGTAACGCTAGCTAAAAACGCTAACTAGTTTAAAATAGCGTTTGTAGCTAACGTTAACATAAACGCTAGCTAGTTTAAAGTAACATTGGCTAAGCTGTAGTTAAACTTGGGTACCTCGCAACCAGGGATTTTCTTTAGAGATGGATGATCAAAACATTAAGCAAACTCACTTTACTTCTGTTCGTCTGTTCTGCGTCTCTGTAATTTCCTTCTCTTTGGTCGAGCGCCATGACTCAGCTAAAACATCTAATAACTGAAAACGATGTTCCGTAGGCACTCTGTGACGCCATCACGTTCACGTGCAGCCAGAGGTCAATAACATGAGCAGATGATTTTAAATCAAACATAAATCAAACATCAATAGGCTGTATTATTTATTTATTTTATTTTTAAAAAATAAGATTTAAAACTAAACTAAAATAACTGGTAAATAAATAAATAACACTGATCTGAATTAAATAATGATTTTTTTCTGATTAAGTCTGTTCCTGCTCTTGGAATTTTTTCATAGTGGCTCGTCTCACTATTAGGATTCTATTGATTAAACATTGCACTTAGTTTTTCATTTTATTTTCATTATTAACATTATTCAAAGCTCCAATGGTATTCATTCAGAATAACTTGCTTTTTAATACTACAGCTATTATTCGTAGTAGAAATACTACCATAAAATCTTAACATAGGAAGACAATGAGAGGACATAGCCCAGTATATGGGTAGCATTTAACCCTGTGTGTGCCGTATGTTTGCACTCAATGCTCTTGTCACTCTGAACCATAAATACATGAAGAGAGATGGTCCAAAGTGGCCAACTGCCAGTGTTTTTACCATAGATGACCACTGTCAAAGAAACATCTGTAAAACTATCAACAGGATACATTCCACCAACCATCACGGTGGAAAATGGAACTTAACCGGTTTATACATGTATTTTTTTTTAAAAAGGGTTTTCTGAAAATGACCTTATCAGTTAAAATAAGGCCATTTTTTGTCACATACTTCAACACACTTTCTTAAAAGATTTAGGTATAGTTTGACTGGTTTGGGTGTTTGGATGAGTGTTACTGTACTCTGTAGTGAACTCCTCCAACAATGCTGTGATGTGTATCAGTTAATCCTTTACACACCTGGTCAGAATTGCTGTCAAACACTCGGAGAGCTGGGGATTAAAGGTAATCACTGCAGAAGAGATGTTTTGACACTGACCATTATTCCTGTAGAAGTGATTCTCACTGCTGTACCAATCCGTTTAACCCAGTATCTCATATCTCACGGCAGAGAGAACTGGCAGAAGAAGCTCTGCAGTGTGTCCAGCCTCAGTGTGCCATATTCTGCTCGCTAATGTTAGACCCACAGTAGGTCTTTAAACCATCTGCTCTGAGACCTGACCATCTAAATGCCAGGCCAACCCTGTTAAAACGTTGGCTGAAGGCTCCTTTCTCTCTGTGTGTCTCCTTTTATTTCCTCATTTCTTTTATCTTCCACCACACAGTCCAACCCCCCTCAAAACCCTCTTTTCTCTTGTTTCTCCAGTCATCTGTCCTTCCCTTCCTCTGCTTGTCCTCCCCCGTCTCACCATCCCCAGCTCCCCTGCCTGTCTGTCTCCTCCCATGCCTTCACCCCGTCTCCGTCTTCCTCTTCCCCGGAGGAGCAACGACCAATTATGATAAAATGAACCATGACAGCTTGGACATCTGCTGAAGAGTGGACTCTATTGGGGAAATTCATTCTGTTGTCTGCTGAAATACAGAGAGCAGGCAAACGATAAAGGGAGATGGTCTCGGTCCGGGTCGGCATGAATCCTCATAGCAGTCAAATATGAAAGATAGATTGGTGGAAAAATCAAAAACGGATGCTGCTGTCAATAATTTACTGATGAACATGGTGAGTGTTAAAATACAGGAAAACGTCTGTAATACCTCTACCACTGATTAAAAGGGGCACATAAGCAATGATTTCAACTGTCCTTTTCTTGTCTATAATAAGAAGACACATTAGTGAAGTCTGAGGGCTTCATACTATTGGAAAAACTGCTAATGCTTAGATTCAGTGTTGACTTTTTAAAATATTTATTTACACTGATTTGCCACAACAGAAAACCATTGACAGGTGGAGTGAGTAGTATTGATTATCTTGTTACAAGGCGATGTTCTGCTAGTGTAAGGACCCCCACCCCAGCCACTGCATCTACACCTGTCTAGTTCTCTCTCTCTCTCTCTCCCTCTCTCTCTCCTGGCAATCATGGGTTTTTGCAGGAATCTGAGACAGCTGCGGGACCGGCTCACCTGTGGCACCTCTCTCCATAAAGTCCGGCTCATACCGTCACTCTCTGCCAGATCGTTGACTCTACTTACCCAGTTAGTCTGTCAGGCCGTACATGCATCTCGTTGATTATTTGTTGCAACGTCTAACTTTCATTCTGCTTTGCTTGCAGTATCCTGCCGGTCTCGATCGGTCTCCTGCCTGCCTGCGTTCTCTGAGCTGTTGCCACCTGACTCCCACGTATTGGCGGCCCGCACGACGTCACAGATCTCCCTCGCTGCCCACAGGAGTATGCAACCGGACTATTCCGATCTGTTTGGACCCCGTGGCATGCAGCCACATCCTGGCGACACCACTCGCCATCCCATCTCTGCCAGCTCCACTTCAGCGATCTCTTACCTCCGCATGCTCCGGCTCATCTGCCTCATTTAGAGTTTACTTTTTGTTTTTGTAATTTCAAACTTTTAGGAATGAGTTACTCTCTGTTCACTTGTTTACTTTGAGCTCAGTTCCCATTCAGAATTGATTTTAGTTTTTATCATTAACATAAACCTTGTTTTTTTTAACCTCATTGGTCTCTGCAGGCTTGGTGTCTGCACTTGGGTTCAAGCATCTGCTGTGACAGCTGGAAACTTTGAGTCTTGTCATTCTTGTGGATTTTACTTTGCCATCTACAAAAAAAATGTTGTCAATCAAGCACACACTCCTCAATGACAGTGGCAATGACCAATGGCAGCAATGTTACTGCAAAAACTGCTCAGGAATGGCTTGATGAATATGGCAAAGACCTGAGGGTGTTGTCATGGCCTCCAGAATAGTCCAGATCCCAATTTAAATATCTGTAAGGTCTGCTGGAACAAGCCTAATCTATGGAAGCACCATCCCACAAACTACAGGACCCAAAAAATCTGCTGCTAGTGTCCCAGTGCCAGATACCACAGGACATCTCTAGAGGTCACTGGAGGGATCATAGTATTTACATATTGTTTGCTTATTAAGTAACTATTTGGGTACATTTAAGAAAACTGGGTGTGGAATAGTGGGGGTCATCTTACATGCAAATACATGACCATGGAGGTAGCACCACAGAGCCTTAATGCGGCTAAGACAGCCAGTGTCAATCCACCTAGAGTGCACTTGGAGTCATTCAGCCCTAAAATGTTTGATTAGTCCAGTTCAACCTACATAAGTTACTGAAGGCTCCTGCACCACGTTTTGCTGGAAAGGAGGGAATGATTTCAAAGTCTCCCGACGTCTTCACTGCAGAAATAAATCATGGGGAAACAGCCAAGAATTACGGCTGTCACAGATGAGTTCAAAAGGCAGTTTGAAAAATGCTAACTGTCAGAGAAAATGATTCAGGAACCTGACAGGAGAGAGTCTGTGACTGATACACAAATGTACATATTTCATGTTTCACTTTTAGATGACAAACGGCTTCATGATGAGGACTGTCTTCTCCTTGGATTAATATTATCTCAAAGAAACCTTCACAACAAGCGTTTCTAACGGCGAATAACCCTAGAATGACTGTAAATGCTGGCAAACAGTTTCCTATTTACACATCCAGTAGATTTGCTCTGTTTTAGCATCAAACTTCAGTCTGTCTGCTCGGTCCAGTACCAAGCTTCATCAGCTCTGCTTCGACCAACCACCTCAGGAGAAAAATATCTGTCTTTTTAGCTGCTAAATTCTGCTGAATTCTATTACTATGCTAAATTCTATTGCTTACAGTTGAAAAAGCGGTTGTTTAGTCGTTTAACCACAAAGTGTACACCACTCAGGCTTAACATTATGACCACCTGCCTAATAATGTGTTGGTCCCCCTTATGTCGTTAAAAATGCTCTGAATCATTGGGCTTGGACAAGAGGACCACTCAGGGTGTCCTATTGGGTCTGGAACCAGGACGTTGGCAGTGAATCCTTTGGGTACTCTGGCTTGTGCAGTGGGGCCTCTGTCAATCAAACTCGTTCCACTGAATCCTGTTGATGCATGATCACAATTGGGTGTAGGAAGTTTGGAGGTCAAATCAACATCTTGGGTCATTGTCATGTTTGTCAACATGTTCCTGATCGTTTGATGTTTTTTTTCCATGTGGTGGGGTGCATTTTCCTGTGGGGGTAGACCAGTGGCATTTGGGATTTCCATTTGCATGAGGGAGTGTGCTTGTTGTGGGATAATGTTTATTTGGGTGTCTAAGTCTCATCAACACGGATGTTAAAATCCAAGAACTTGAATGGTGTATCTTGTATGGTGATCAGATATGATTGAAATTTGACTGTGGCAGCAGAAGAAACAATATATTTTGTTGTCTTGGCGCATGGGTGCAATAGAAATCTAATGAATAACATGAGATTTTGGGGAGATGTCAGATCTTCCTTTTTGCATAATGCAAGTACTCATGACATAATTATTTATTTCTCAGTAACTTTGCAAGAAAATAGATTCAACTTGAAGCTACCATTACAATTTAACTGGAGCAAATGTGGATAAATTATAACCCATGACACTACTGGATGTGTCATATGGCAAGTACCGATGTGATAAATGTCATCTGTATTTGTATCTGTTTTTTTTACCTGCCTGATAAAGTTTATGCACCTTTTTTATTCTATTTGTCTTGAAAACTCAAAATCTCCTCTCACTTTTCTGTCTTTAAAATAGTTCACTTCCTTGTGTATTCATACGCAGCATACACTCTACTGAGCTGAGATCTGATGTTATTTATCTCCTCAGCTGACTACATCTGTGTCACTGTTTGTTTTCCCGCCTCTTTATGTGATTTTCTTTTCTCAACTTTTATACAAAAACAGGATCATGTTAACTGACTGATGTCTTGATAACTGTTCAGAGATACAGTACTCTATTAGCAAGAATCTCTAACCAGAGGACTCATTTGTCAAGCGTAGATCAGAGTGTATTTCCCTGTGGGCTTTGTTGCAGTTACACCCAACACTGCAAGTCAGTGACAGTGCTGAGGTTCGGGGTTTTTCTTCTCGTTTGGGTGTGTGTTTTTGTGTTGTAATATCATCTCCTGTGTGTTTCCTTTTTCCTGTATCTCCTGTGTTTCCTTTTGTTTTGTGTATGTTCCCTGTCCCTTTTGGGTTACCTTCAGTTTTATTTTGAAGTTACTTATATTGCTTCCTCCCTTTGTGAGTTTTCCCTCCTTTTCCCCTCCAATTCTCCACCCGAAGGCACTAAGCCTTCACAGACGCCGGTGAGTTTGTGAGGGTTAAAATTATATAAAAAGGAGGAATTGGACACACTTATCATATCAGCAGAGGTTGCTTGGAAACGACACATCACCATTAAAAAGAAGAAGTACATTTGGACTTATGTTTCATTCACAGTTTGATCAGCTGCTCAGTTAATCACCCCCTGTTTGTGACATTACAGTGTTTATGCAGTTTATACAAATTACTAAAAGTCAGGAAAGCTGTGAACATCTTTACATCGGATGTTTGACTGAAAATGCAAACAACTCAACTGATGTAGATTAAATAAGCACCACAGCAAGCAGCCAGATGCTGTCGTTTGCACATAATCTTGCTAGCAGATTTCTTCCCTACACCATACATTTGTGTAGATTTTGTGTCTGTCACTGAAGGCCTATTGGCCGTATCATTTTAGAGGATATAACATCCAAAATGGTTAAAATAGGGAGGAGATGGTCAATTTTCACTCCCACGTGGGTTGCAATTACATGGCAAGCATAAACTAGAATGCACTCAAGCGAAATGCAGACCCACGCCGGATGCCTTCCTAAACCTGGCAGGTAGCCCTGTGACCTTGACCTTTGTCCTTTTGACCACAAAATTAATGGGTGACCAGGGTAGGTCAAGATCAACATCTGTGCTGAATTTGATTGTCGTATCTGTCTTTGTTATTGAGTTATGGTGCGGACATACACAACCACACACCCACATACATACATACATGCAGACAGACAGACAGACACAGTAAGTTCAAGGTCAAAGGTCAACTTCAAGACCAAGAGGTGCAATGTGGTAGTCCTACCCTTAGATATGCCAAAGTTCAATAGCTTATATAAAGCTTATATAGTAGATTTTAAGGGGATTTTGCACTAATTAGCCCTACAATCTTGACTTTTGACCTTTCGACCCCAAATTCAATGGGTGACCAGGGTAGGTCAAGATCAACATCTGTGCCAAGCTTGATTATCTTATCTCTATTTGTTCTCGAGTTATGGTGCGGACATAGCCACCCACCCACACATACAGACAGACAGACAGACATGACCGCCCTACACACGGCCAACTCCATCAGCATGGGTAATGATGCGTTCAGATTATTGTGAATACCATTGAGATGATCAACATTATTCACTTTAACTGTCAGTGGTTTTAATAAATGTGCTACACAGCTTAAAAAAACTTGAAACTTGATGTTAAAAGTGCATCCGATCGTGACAGTGTACGCTTTTATCATTTTACTCTTGATCAAGTTGCTGCTAGTTCTTCCTAAAGACTAATTTAAACATGTTTGATTTTTATGAGGGAGTCTGAATTATCAACATCACAGGTACAGCAAATAGTTCATCCAGGCTTCAAAGCTTCATTGCAGAGCCACAGCTCAGCTAATGCTCTCCTCACTGTCACAAACCTCAGTCACCTCCATTCGACATCCAGCTCTACATCCATCATTTCCTGTGCGATTCAGGTTGTTGCCGCATCGGATGTGGAGTCTTCAGTGATGCACAGGCTGCAAAAAGCACAATCTATTATGTAAATCCACAGATTTGTAGAAGGCTATAAGTAATTTAGTCCAGCACCAAAGAGTATCATCTTTTTCAGCAAAACTTTGGAACATTCTTCAGTTTTTTGATTCCCTGATAGGCAATGTTGTGCAAGTTTACTCAACAAAGTTCCATTCACACAGATTAAAAAAGAATTATTAGAGTTCAAAATTTTGAACTGGGATCACTGGTTTTATGTCCTCCTCTGTGGTATTGGCATCCCTTCCAGAAAGATGAAGAAGATGAAAACAAAAATTAAAGACCTTATTGCTCTAGGTGCAGCCTGTTCAGTCTATAGACAGTCAGAGGTCGGAAGCTGTGTTAAAGAGGACTGGACCCAAGAGGACAGACAACCCCTGAATCTGTCAAATGTCAGATTTATCTTCTTGCATCTCACAAAACGTTTTCTTTCAGTCTCTTATTGCAGGCACATACATTTACCATTTACCATGCACAACACTGCTTACAGGCATATTGGCCTATATTTGGTTAGCTGACATATTGTTGTGTATGTCTTATACATATGCTTTTTATGGCAAGGATCCGATAGTTGGACGAGCTTTACAGTTTTCCTTCCATCGGTGCAGTCCTACAAAAAGTGAAAGTGGACCACAAAAAGAGGACTCCATTGCCAGCAGAGCTTACATAATCCCCCAGATATCATGCAGAGGGAGGTTGAAGGTGTGTGTGTCCCACGGCCCTATAGATGAATGTAAAGCAGTGTTAATAGATCGCATAGGGAGCAGGGTGGCTCCCATTCATCAAACAGCTTTTCTCATTAAGTATTAAAGGCAGGCCGATGGAGGCTGAGGGACGGATCGATCCACAGAGCCGGGGATCTTTAACCCAGATTGTTAGCTGCTGGCTTGACTGGGGAGGAGTGTAAACGCACACATACCAGCAAAATACTGAAGGAATGCACTCATACACACATAAGAGAAGTGAATGTATATCAGGGCCAGCAGAGGAGGATGAACACACTTACATAGACACAACTACGAGGGATTTAATGGAAGATTCTTGCAATGACCCGTGAGTTACATAACGGAAGGAGACAAGTGATGGGTGAAAACAGTTGTCATGATTACAGTTACACACACGGCCATGGTTGGTTTAAAACAAGAAACAAAGAACATTCCTCTGTAGTTTGTTGACCCATCCATACACCCGGACAACCTCCCATATTCAGACTCTATGGTTCTCCAGCTACATCACTTGACTTTCTCTTTTTGCTTCTGTTATAATTACTACAACAACTAGAGGGCGCCGTAATAGTAGGGAGGACTTTTTAATTCATATCACCTCTATTCATTGTTTACAAATTGTTTTGTAAACAGTAGTAACCCAAATATAGTAATCATGACTATAAGAGAAAAATACTGACATCACATCTATTATAAATATTCATGACAACATTAGAAAACTTAGTAATTACGGCCTTCATAACTAACAGTGATCAGTTGGCATTAAACGTTCCAGCAGATTATCTCATGAGCAGTCGTGCTAGCTCTGCTACCACATCAAACTTTAGATATGACTATTAGGAGCCCTCGGTCTCTCTTTAAGCAGGGAAGATTTATCAACAGTAGAGAGGGTAAAGTTTCAGTTATATCAGATGAGTAATTTAAGTTAATGTTCTGTACATAATTGAAGAGAATTTACCAGGTTGGTGACCCCAGTAAAAGAATATGCAGGGAAATAAAGCCGGAACTAGATTTTTACAAAACTACAGCTGAAGTCAGAAGTTTAACAAACACCAAAATACATTTAAACTAGGTCAGTTAGATCATGACTTGATCTTAAGAATGCTGAATGTCAGAATAAAAGCATATTAGATATTTGTTTCAGCTGTCATTTCTTTTATGACATTCCTAGTGGGTCATACTTTGTCAAAGTTTGGTAGTATGGTGTTTAACTTGGTGCATACATCTCTGGTTGCGGTCCATAATATTTTTACAGTAAGTTGCTGGGATTTTGACCCTTTCCTCTGACAGAGCTGCTGGTACTTGTTTAGGTTTGTAGGCCTCCTTGAAAACGTTCTCTTTATCAGTTCTGCCCACAGCTTTTCTATTCAGCTGAGATCATGATGGCCACTCCAGCACCTTGACTTTGTTGCCTTCATGTCATTTTGCCACAACCTTGGAAATATGCTTGGAATCATTTTCCATTTAGATAACCCATTTGCAACTGAACACCAACAACTTCCCAGCTGACAATCTAACTTGCAGCAAAACACGATGCTGCCACCGCCATGCTTTACGGTTGGGAAGGTATTCTTTAGCTTGCAAGACTCACTGCTTTTCCTCCAAACATACTGATGGTCAATATGGCCAAACAGTTCAATATTTGTTTCTTCAGATCAGAGGAGATTTGTCCAAATAGTCAGATTTTCATCCTCATGTGCAACTGCAAACTGTGGATTCGTCTTTGCTAAGTGGCCTTCAAGGTTTTGTTCATGTAGGCCTTAGTTCACTGTGGATATACAATAAGTACTGTTGCGCGTTTCCTCCTGCATCTTCACAAGGCCATTTGCAAGTGTTTGGGGATTGATTTGCCCTTTTTCACCAAAGTACATTCATCTCTAGGACACAGAATATGTCTCCTTCCTGAGTAGTATGACGGCTGCATGGTCCCATGGTGCTTTGCCTTCAATCTACTGTTACTACTGCTGTACAGATGAACATGGTGTCCGCAGGCATTTGGAAATTGCTCCCAAGGATAAGCGAGGGATGTGGAAGCCCACATTTTTTTCCCTGAGGTTTTTGATAATTTGTTCTCCATGATGTCAAGTAGAGAGGCACTGAGCCTGAAGGTCACATAATGAATTAAACTGAAATAATCTGTATGTAAACAATTGTTACACCGACTTGTCAAAATGATATGTTACCAACATAAAATCAGTGGAGTGGTTAAGAAAAATGAGCTCTTCATAGATATACAGGTTTTTTTTAGAACCTGGCATAACTGGCATCATTAAAACTATAGTTGTCTTATACTGTTGAACAATTCCCTGCGCCTCCTGCTAAAGTCACTGCTCTTGCCTTCCCTGTTGAAACCTGGTTCACCTCAGATTCCTCCATGGATTCCCACCTTGCCCTGCAGCAGTCAGAATAACGATTCCTGCCACGCCACACACCTCCTCCACCCGCATTCCCTCGCCCTCTCTCCCAGTTCAGGATGCCAGCTAAGTTTAGCATTTTTCTTAGGCTTGTAATGTGTTCTGACCAGATTGGGGGTTAGGGTTAGGGTTAACTACCAAGTGAAGCCACTACCAACTGAAGCCAGGCCTGGATGTGCTCTACTGCATGTAAAAGCTTCACTGGCTCCCGGTTCAATACCGCATCCATTTCAAACTCCTTCTCCTCACCTACAAGTCCCTCCATCACCTGGCCCCTCCTTACCTCTCTGACCTCCTCCAAAGACACCGACCCTCCCGTCACCTTCGCTCTGCAGACTTAAACCTCCTGACGCCCATCATCCGCACCAAGCACCGGACTTTGGGGAACCAAGCCTTCGCAGCCGCTGCCCCCCAACTTTGGAACTCACTCCCATCATCCATCAGGAACTGTGACTCACTTTCAACTTTCAAAACCCTTCTCAAAACCCATCTGTTTGACCTGGCATTTGCTTAACCCCTTTGTTTTTTGTTTTTTTTTGTTTGTTTTTTTGTTCGTTTATCTTGTCCATTCTGTAAAACGTCTTTGAGTGACCAAAAAAGCGCTATATAAAATCGATAAATTATTATTATTATTATTATTACTGCAGCTGCACACTCTAATGAGGTATTTAAGCCTGTTCACGTGTTTGTACTTTTGCAAGTCTGCGGATACAAGTTATCATCCATGGCCGATTAGGGCTTCTGTAGTATCATGTGTGTTTGTTGCACAATCAGTTGTAGCACTGAGTATTCTATTGCTGCGCTATGTGTGTGTGTTTCCTGATTCCTGATCTGTCCCTGCTTAGACTTAGACTTGCAATCACTTGAGACACCATTTAAAGTCAAGAAGTGCTTTTAGTTAGTCAGCATTCTCTATACCAATCAAACATGTGAACATTACAATAATAGCTGCCTTACTGTCTTTTGCTGCTGCCTCAATATCATCTATTTATCTCTGTTCTTCATTGATTTATGTTAGTTTTGTTGTTTGTTTTATACCTAGTGTTCTCATTGCATTATTGTCTTGCATTGTTTGTTTGGTTGTTGTGACAGTTTACTACAATAGAATTATTTTTGCTGTGACAGGAACTGATGCACGAGGATCAGCTGGTATCACTCATATCTCGTATTGTCTTGCATATTTCAGCACAATATTTGTGGCACCACGTGGAGAGAGAAAGAGGTGGGCGAGAGCTGACTAATTTAGAAGTTAGCTGTCACAACCCGCCTCAAAGACTGCAACAAGTAAATAAGACAGCGCGAGTTGGCGGCTAGCAAGGGTAATTTATCTACTCAAAAAATCCCAAACAAACCAAAACACATGTCAGACAAACAATACAATGAGTGGAAATCAGCGTGACAGTAGTGCAGAGAGTGTACGGGTGTGTGACTGTAAGCATATGCTATGAACAAAACAGAGGAACCACATGCTGTCGCTGAGGCTGCCGTGGGAGAAGGAATCTCCCATCAGAGAGGGACAGAATGTGGAATGAAGCAGAAATTCTTAAGACAGAATTGACTGGGCCCAGGTGAAGCTCATGCAACCCTCCATTCAACAACTGCAAGATACAGCCACAAGAAAGGCAGAGACACCTGGTGTATAAGTGGAGGTGTCATCACACAGCAAACACTATGCATAATAAATCAAGCTGAGTCTTCGATGGATCCGTGACTACTGCTTCTGATGGTGCAAGAACCAGAAGCTGCTGCTGATGCTGGATCTGAAGCAGTTTCATGCGCTGAAGGAGCCAAAATCAGTCTCACACAGTCCTAGTTTAACATCCCATCCTCTGTGGAACAGAAACCTTGCATCTAAAATGATCTCTGCACTCAAGAGTGATATTTTGTTACACATGCAGTGGCAAAGTTCTATTCAATGCAGTTCTATTTATCTAGTGCCACTTCACAATATATGTCTTCTCATGGTAATTTTCATAGTAAGGGGAAGACCTTAGAAACTTTACACAGAGAAACCCAACAGTCCGAAGTTTCCTTTGGATTCTCGTTAACCAAGCATTTGAAGCATTTGGTGACAGTGAGAACAAACGACAAAAAAAAAACCTCAACCAGGCTCAGGAAGGGCGGCCATTTGCCTTAAACTTCTTCTTGTGTCTCTTTACGTCTATAAAATGCTTCCAGGCATGACAGCTAGCTCTGTTCCTCTTGTTTGGAAAACTGTGGACTTAAAGTTCTGATCAGCTGAAGTTTGTCCAAACCTGCGCAAACACAATAAGTCACTATGATGACAAAATACACAATGTGCTACAGCAAAGATGACACCTATGTTATCTATGTGTTCTACTACTTTAAGAGCAATTCAACTGGGAAGCAGGGATCTGAATTTGGAAACTAATTCTCACGGTTAGTACAACAGAGGGATTCCAAGAATTCACCAGCAACTAAAAGATGAAGTTAGTTAATTAGTTTACTCAGTGACCGCGAACAGTATCTTTTAGCACCTTGGCTAAGTTGCGAAAAAACTGCTGCTACAGTTTATGTAGAGGCCAGCTAACAGCACTGATCCTGTCCTTGTGACAACATGTGTTATGATGGGGTCACTAGCAGAGGTATGTTCTGGCTATGATCCTGTAGAAACAATATTTTGGAAACAGGAAACAGACTAAAGTCCAACACGTGTGCTTGTATAAAGGCTCACACCCTTCATCACCCAATACACACCCACACACACACACACACACACACACACACACACACACATACAGGCGGCTGATAGAGGTGATTTGTTGTCTTGGACATTTTCTCTCCTTCAGGCTTTCAGGAAGTAATTTGTGCTCTACTTTTATTCTCCACTTCTTCTCTAGTTCTTATACCTACTACTGTTTTTTTTTATTTGTTTATTTGTATTCTGCATCATCTTCTTTGATTCTTTTACTTTTTGATAAATATTTCAGGGAAGTGCTGCAGCCTGTTTTGTTTCTTTTATATTCCATTCATTACTTGTCATTGCTTTGTCCTTTCTCACTCTGTTTTCTTTCATCTCGTCCAAATTCCTCCTCAGTCCTTGTCAGAAATCTGTTCTTTAAAGGATAATTCTGGTTATTACAGTTTCCTCCTCGCTGTCGACGCGACAACTGATTGTGTTCAGAGTTTTATCCCCTTACACTACAGCAGAGCTTTACAGCTTTAGTTGACTTGAAGCGCAGACAACTCTCCAAGTTTCAGACGCATCGCTTCAATATAATATCACTCCGTCTCCTCTGAGGACGGCTTACATTAAGCTTCTCGTCTGACTGAAGGGTGTGTCCTTAGTCTGGATTGTGCGTTTCTGCGCAGCGTCATTGCAGAGCCACATGTGTAAGTTGGAAGCAGAAATCAGCACACTTCATGGTGTATCAAGCAAAGCAGAGATGACAAGAAGTTGTTGTGCAGCTACTGCAAAAAAGATGGATGGAAAATCTTTAATATTCCAGGGCCCAGTTGTTCAGGAGTCATGGGATTGTGGCTGGCTTTGATGAGATTGGATCAAATGCTGAAATGGGGTTGTTGAAAAGGAAAACTGGATTTTGAAATCACATTGCATCACGTTATCCACTCTTCTTCATAAAGTCTGATAAACAACAACAAGAGGAAATTTCATATTACAGGATATCCGTCGCCTGAAGCTGCTAGCGGATGTCCCAGCACAATGGGCTGATGACCGGCCTGGGTCAGCTCAACCCGGTCCTTGTGCTTTTAGAGTACAGATAAGAAAAATAACAAGAAAGAAAGGATGAGTTATGGCAGAACATCTGCATTCCCACCCCGAGAGGTTCTGTATGTCTGCATTATTCAGACATGTGAGAAGAAGTAATATATGTATAAAACTAATGTCACAGTGTTTTAGTGGCTCTCAAGACCAAGTCAGGTTGCTGTGTGTTGCAGTAAACCTCAAGATTCAACCCCCTGGGCGCTCTGATAGCCTAATGGTTATGTTGCGTGACCCAAGTCCAGAGGCGTAGCGGCTGTCCCAGGTTTGATTCCAACCTTTGGTGATAACTCCATGTCCTTCCCCACTCTCTCCTGTTTCCGACTCGATCCACTGTCCAATCTAATAAAGGCATAAAAGGCCAAAAAGAGATTCAGCCTCCTAAATGAGTCTGACTGAACTGATGGTTAACTTAAAAAAAATCCACCACAGGCTTAGATCTGGATCAGACCTTCAGTACATGCTTTGGGAGGTTTTTATTAGGATTACGATACATGCGTTCTCAAAAAAAGATCTGGATTATCCTGATCGGAGCAGATCGCTAGATCAAGGGAGAATTTCACAAACAAAATGATTTTACTTTGAAACTGATTAAATAATACAACATTTGAATGATGAAGTATACTGTATATGCATGTTCTTGTGTTTTGCTCCTGATTGATGGAACTGTTCTGAGAGGTAAAGTAGATAAAGTCGATTTTGGGCTGTGTATTAAGGATTGCATTAAAGTTTTTTTTTAAAAAAAGGGGTTGTCATTGTCAGATAAAGGTGATATTGGCTATAGTCGGCTATTAAATGAAGAGAAGCACAGATTTGTCCGGCACTGGGACAAATCACTCGGCTACAGCAAAGACATATTTGAGATCTGCTTGCTAAAATCAGAGCTTACTGGACATTCTTTGTCTTTTTTAGATTTGAAATAGGTGTTCAAATATATACAACGTAGAGACGTGGAAAAAAAAAATATAGGAGGTAGAATTTTTTTCATCACGCACTTTGAGATAAAAGTCAAAATGTTGAGAGTAAAGTCAACCTAGTCTGGGAAAGTTATTTGTGTAGTGTCTCTCTTCGCTTTTGCAGTGGTTTTGAAATTTTCAGACGGTCCCTGTGCACTGGTCGTACAGCCGGCTCCACATAGACACCAATGTTATCTTTGCAGCCTGAAAGACAGCTACTGTTGATAAAGCTGGGCTTGTAGCACATTGTCTACCTTAGAACAATGGAAAAGAGGCATCGTTTATGTTTTGACATGTCGCTAATGAGTTCTATGAATATCTTTCAAACTTTACCAAACTAGTTTGACTTTACTCTCAACATTTTGACGTTTTTCTAAAAGTGTGTGATGAAAAAAAAATTCTACATCCTATAATGTTTTTTCTCCAGTGGCCATAATACTGTTCCATAATTATATAGAAATAAAATGTAGGTATAAATATGTACATTATATGGCAATGGTCTGTTATTTTGTAAGTATAAAGGACAATGACAGGCAAACAAAAGCTCCTAAGTTGGCCTTGAGCTAAGTTTATAGTCGTATGTCTGCTATGAGACATTTTAAAATATTTTCCATTGCAAAGAAAGACTTGTTGCATTGCAGTTGTTCAATATGTTGTCAGTCCTGAATATTTAAACAGACCTGAAACTATAGTGAATCCCACGAAACCAAAATCCTTTAAACTACAAATAGAGACCAACCTGAATTAGTGAACTGATGCTCCATCAAAAATCTGTCAATAACATCTGTTTTGTCTCATTTTTGCTAAAATGTGATGAGTAAATGGACAGCAGAGAGGTTTGATAAGTGCCTGTGGACTCTTTGGTGCTTTTTACTGTAAAAACCTGTCACTGCTGGACTCTGTTGTAAAAGCAACGAATCTGAGCTGACTACACCTGCTGTTCTCTGTGAAAGAGCAAACAAAGCTTTTGCAACCACTTTTCAAGCCTGTAGGGAGTGACAGCATGATACTCAACAGACAGTTTCTGAATATCACATTAGTCGACTGCAGGTAGTGTGTCAGTGAGAGGCTACAGTCGGTTTTTAGTAATCTTAGCACAAGAATACGAGACCATCAACTTGCACCTTATGTGGTCTAAAATCTTCCAAAGCTGCCAGATTTAGCTGCATATCATTATACTGCTGGCCATCAGCATATAAGTAACCTCCCACATAAACCTGATCGTTTGAGTTGTTTTGTTTGACCTCCGGAGGTGATGAAAGCAACAAACCAATAGAAAGTCTCCAATTCTATTAGGGATAAGAGGGAATTTGCCTCTGGCTGGTGTAGAGCTGACACTAGCAGTCTTAGTGGGGCACAAAACCTCATTATTGCCAGTCTGATCCTTGATGTCTCTGGAGGGCTGGTAGATGTGCTTTTGGGCCAGCAGGAGCTAAAGGAAAGTCAATTCCAATTCAAAGTTATTAAGGATAGACAAAGTCATTGAGAGAAGCCGAAAAGGTACTGTACCTGAAACTCAGCAACGCCTTAACTTTCTATTTAAGAGCTTCGGCCTCTGCTTAGGCATCTTCAGCAACTAAATATCACACAGTAAAAGTTAGTTTCATGCTGCAGGTGTTCAACCACATTAGTGTCGTCACTCAGGGCCTTCTCACAGGATTGCACTTTCACACAATCTTTTCACTAACTACGAGATATCCATTTTCCTCTCCTCTGCTCTGCTTTCCCCGCCCCATTTTCCCTCTCCCAATAGACAGAGATCCAGGAAGCGGAAGTAAGTGTATTTAAAGGTAAGGTAGTGGCCTGCTAGAGTCTCTCTGTGGGACCATGCGACCAGCTCAGGTGAGTTTGTATTGTAAGGTACAGGTTTGTTTCGTTTGTGCTCCTGTTTTGCTTGCCTTCTGTCATAATTACTTAGCACTTAGCAGTTGTGTGTGGCATTTAGTGCTAGGGTAGCAGTGCAGCACTTAACAATAGCGATTTGTCAGTAGTATATTTTAAGAAATTAGTGGTTAGCAGTAGCATGTAGCAATTGTACTAGCTAAATGGTAGCATCGGCACTGGTCACTACCTGGAGCATCTCCTAAACAGGCCTGGGTCAGTTGAACGTGGCAGTGCTGGTTGGATTGTGTAGGAGCAGTGTGAACTGGCACTAGGGGGGGTGACTCTGGGACGCTAGAGTTCACCACCTAGCCTCCTGGAGGTGTCGTGGGACTAAGTAGGCAAAACACCGTTGAAGGGAGGTTTCCACCTGATGACCCCCAGAGATGTGTTAGGAATCACTGCTCACTGTTAGGTATAGAGACAGATTAGGGGTCCGAGGTCCTCATTGAGTATGAATCCTTTTCTTAGCACAAGTGTCTTGTGTTTAAATTAAGACCGAGGTGATAAAATGAGCAATGTGTACCGCTGACAGACACTTCATCAATAGTAATAAGAAAATCATTTGATACAATGTTATATAATCAATTGCAATTCATACCAGAATGATAACACACAACGACAACACAACGTTTGGTTGCACTAACAAATCCCAAGTGTGCGTCCTTCCTAGCACATAAACATCCAATCATATCCCTTGATAATGGAGCCTCTGCTCCTTCTGTTACTCTCCCTGTTGGCTTCTTACTGGCTTCCATGCAGGTCTGCACTAGTTCACATACACCAGGTTCTGTCTTTACCTTTGTCCACAACTGCAGACCTCCCCTGATGGAGGCTGCATGCTGTTCTTTCACAAAGCGCCGCAGGTGTAGTCAACTCAGATTCTTGGCTTTTGTGCAGTGGTGACAAGTTTTTACAGTGTGTAAAAAGCATCAAAAGCCTGATGTAAGCTCTTGCGAGATGGGATTCACCGTCTAAAGACATGCATGATTCTGTCACCCACCACTGGGGTATGCCAGGGAACTTAAAATGAGGGTGAACTTGGAGGCCAATGCAGAGTCCCCTTCCTGTCTACTACTTAGCTTCAGTGTGGTGTGGTCTTCACTTATGTAGCACTTTTGTACCTTATTGGTACTTTGCAATGTTCCCCATTCACACACCTATGCAAGGTGCTTGCTTTCTGTGTTCTGTGTTCTGTGTCTTACCCAAGGACATACGGAGGGGGCAGGGATTGAACCACCTAGCTTGCGCTTAGTGGACAACCTGTAGCACCTTAACCAAAGCCGCGTGCCCATGTGGCTGCTTCATCTTGATCACGATCTGTGCGCCTTCCGTTTTACATTTACATTCGTTTATCTTTAACCATATTTATTTATATGTCTACATAAAAGTTTTTGTGTTTATCTTACTTGCATTATTACTAAAATTATTGCCTGTGTATGTCGATAAACAGATTAATGTGATTGAATCCAAAGTAAGGTGGTTAAATTAATGTTAGAGACAAAAGCTTTGAATTGGTGAAGCAGCTGAAGGAGCTGATGGATTTAGACGACTCTAACCCTCAAGTCATCGAGAAAAACGTTGAAGGTGTTTGCACCAACTCTCTCCTGCTGCAGATCTTCCAGCCAGAGTGCCAAGAGGGGGGAAGACAAACTGTCTTCTCAAAACTAATGAAAATCATTAACCATTATGATCCTTGTGAAATATGCATATCTCTCTATTTTCTTCCGCTCTTAATAAAAACAGGTCATTAAACATTACCAATAACTGTCAGTATCAACTGAAATGAAACACTTTATCATAAAAATTTCAGCCTGCTGCCACCACATCCTGATGCCAGATAACTGGAAGAAAATGGGTGGATGGACAGATGGAACTTCCTCTAAACTCATAAACTGTTGTTTTTGCATTTTTCTCTACGGAGAGTTTGAAGAAATTACAAAGAAAGGTGTTTGTGAGCTTTTCAGTGTGTGGATAGGCTTCTGATTTCATCTATTTCCAGTCTTCATGCTAACTAAACATTCAAATTCAAGCACTATAAAAAACAGTCATGAAACTTGCAATAATCTTACTCTTGAAAAGAAAAGGAACACACATATTTCCTAAATTCTTGAACTGCTCCTTTAATCAGCAACCGTTCCTATTGATGCCTTCTTCTTTTTTATCCAAGTAATTGTGCAAATGCACCTGAGTAAACTGTATAGATACAGTACAGTACTGGATGTGTGTACTTGTGGCCTTACCGACTTGTGGATGCCCGATCCCGTCAGATCTCGAAGGCTAAGTGAGGAAGCTAAGCATAGCTGGATGAGAGACCATGAGGGAACACCAGGTAGCCTGGGTGAATGCAGTGTGAGAGTGAGTGGTTGGTGGAGGTCGGAGGGGCTGATGGTGCAGACTGGCAGCCTTACCTCCGTCAGTCTACCCCAGGGCAGCTGTGGCTACATATGTAGCTTAGCACCATGGAGTATGGAGTGAATGAATAATGCAATGTAAAGCATCTCTGAGTGCCTAGAAAAGCGCTATAGAAAACCAGTGCAATATTATTACTATTACATGAAAGTTCTCCTGTCCTGTGAGATATCAGTGATTTTTTTTCCTAAGATAGAACATCTAATTCATTTATTTTTTGTTGAACTGAATCATACACTTGAAAGACACAGAGCTGCATGGTGACCGACACCACGCTGAAAAATTAACACTATAATGATTTCATGGGGACCCTCGGCCATGACCAAGACACAGATGGTCACAGTTACGGTTGGACGATGCACAGTCTCAGCTCCCCTTTACTCCAGCTCGGGATGAGACACTTCAAAGCCAAAATGCCCACACCTTAAGGACACATCATACACTACGTGGTTACATGCGTTCCACTATACTCCATTTGACTTTGCAGACTACTCCTGTTTCTAAGTCTCACCTTACAAGACACCAGATTTGTTACAAAGCCGGCTTCTCAAGGATATGACATTTTCCCTGCACTGGGGGGAAAAGGGAGTTGTTTTGTACAGTTCACAGGAGAACAAATCGCTTGTCTCCATTTCAAAGAAAAACGCTCCAGCAGTGTGGCCTTTGGAGGTAGGCAGATGCTGTATAATCCGTACACACACACACACACACACACACACACACACACACACACACACACAAGCCGAAAACAGTTTAAATACCAATAACAGAGGCACTAAGATGATTCTGGATAAATTATGATGTGCGATGCAGCTACAGGCACGCACACAATAAAGCACAGTGTGTAAATCAGCTACAGGGACAGAAACGGTGTCATGACTGCGACACACACACACACACACACACACACACACACACACAGTCAGGCACCCACAGTGTATATATGATTATTGTTCTGTTGAGAGGCTGGTTTTCAGAGTTACGGCTCCACCTGGACTCGCAACCAAACACTTAGCTACTGTCTGCGCTGTGGCTGCAAACACACAAACACACACTCCCACACTTTTGCTCATAAGCAAGCTAACACACATGCAGGCAAACATGCAGCCAGGCATGTTATAGTGCACACACACACACACACACACACACCTTCCCTCTCACACACACACAGTGGAGTCTGAGTGCTGTATCGCTCCATCTGGTTGTGAACACAGCCGGCGAATGAAACCAACCTTGAAACACAGTGAGTTGCCGTCCTTCTGCTCTCTTTCTGTCTCTGCCTCCTCCCATACTCATCTCTGGGATTCTCGCTTTCTTGGCCGCCGTTTCTCGTCGTGGTTTTTTTCACAGATTTTTCTGATGTACTTTTGCCGGCCAGATGTGTTGCTGATGTAAAAAGGTGCTATTTGCAAAAACGCGAGGGTGCGATGTTTGCTTCACATCTTTGTGCTGATCGGCAGTCAGAGCAACAAGTGTAACACCTGCAGGCCGTGCAGAATGATCTTCAAGCGAGTCTGTAAAACAGAAGGAGCAACAGAACAGAAAAGAATATGCAAAACTCTGGGTCATATGAAAGAACAGCGAGTCCAGCATCCTGATCTGCTCTAGATCTGCCTGATATGATGCTGGTTCTTTGCACCCCTCCAATCCAATCATCTGGCCATATCAACTAACATCATTTTGCTCCATGCCGAAGTTGTTCAGGTTCAGCGTTGGTTTTGCTAGGAGTTGGTCTCTGGTATCCAACATGTTCATTATGAACTGCGATCATGAAATGCAGAAACTGTTCCTGTAAAACGTGAAAACCACGCTGCATTTGAATTTGCCAGAAATCACAGACAAAATTTCGTGTTACAGTGGTTCTGCAAATGCTTCTAACACTCCTGGAAGACCTGCTATGCGAACATGTGAAGTCCCATCTGTGATGCACACTGAATTTCCTAAATGGTGTCCAAACGGAAACCCTGCAAATTGAATTTAATTTTGTGGGGGAGACAGAAGTCAAAGGGAGCCAAATAGAGGAAGGAGGACAGGTGGGGAGCAACAATTTTCATATTGTTGCCAAGAAACCCATATGTAATCATTGTGCTTTTACTGGGCACACTGAAGCACCTAACAGGCACATACTAAGCACATGTCAGGTTCTTGTGTAAAATGTTCTCTGTCAGACACCTCAGGACGTTACAGTAGAACTCTACCTTGCCTGCCTGACCCTGGGTGACTTATTCCAGTTGCACAACTACATGAATGTTGACGAAAAACAACAAACATGCTCCTGATGCTCCTGACCTGATACAACTTCTCTGATCTTCCGCTGGTAAACCTGTTGTTTCTACTCCTGGTGGTAGCTGCAGACCCACCTCACATCACCTGTAATGATCATCAGACTGTTGATTGATACTCACTCTGTTATCTGTTTGAGGTCCATGAATTACATATGTAACACTGGTCCTGCTGTTGATATCACGGTGTCACGCAGCCTCCTGACTCATGACAGTTACTGCCTGCACAAGTTGCACACAAGTAAAGTTTGTCATGCACTCTTTGCATAAACCCCAGTAGGTCAGTTCACACTTGTTTATCATCAAGTGGCCCAGAATTTGTCTGGTTGGCAATTAACCAAAGAT
The DNA here is from genome assembly GCA_024666655.1 of Dascyllus trimaculatus. Lineage (NCBI taxonomy): Eukaryota > Metazoa > Chordata > Actinopteri > Pomacentridae > Dascyllus > Dascyllus trimaculatus. The sequence continues at coordinate 7,055,368 of CM045457.1, read as the reverse complement.
AGCTCATGTTACTCCACTGCACTCATCTCCACTGACTCCATTTTTCAGTTAACACTGAATTCAACTCACAAATGCTGGAGTATTTAGTAGCCATTTGTGCAGCAATGTAGTGATGCGGATATACTGTGGCTTCTAGTCAAATACAAAAGGGTAACTGTCTGCATTAAGGGATACTGTAAGTATACTTTCAATGCACAACACTGCTTTTAATGGAGATTCTCCATTGAAATGTTTTTCCTGTATGAATCTGAGTGCTGTTATCTAACATTATGCCCACTGCGTCATATCTTTCTGAAACATCACAGCGCTCTGGCTCGCATGAAGAACAACACTGCAACATCCATTTTAAACATAGCAGTATCAGGTGGCCTATTCATTGTATCTGACGCACTTGCTAACCCTCTAACAATGGCAGCCTGTTGTGTTCATGAACATGTACAGCCTGATCCTGGTATAATGACCTTCAGGGTGGAAAGTGTACGCTGAATTCTGTCCTTTACAGGCTATGAAGCTTGTAGTTTCAGTTTGTCCTTAAGACAGTGCTTCTCCTCAGACCTGCTGTCATTTCACCAGGGTTGCCAAAGCCCGAGAACAAAAGTCTCTATAAACTCCACAGATTACATGAAACGCTGTAATGAATGAGCCTTACTCTGTAAAACGCGCGCTGAAAATTTCAATTTCTTCTCCTGAGTGCTCCCTCAATGGTAGAATGAGTTAGCAATCTCAGCTCAGTCAGCAGAATCATTTTCTGTCTTCAGAAATCACCTGGAGTCTTACCTGAGAGTCCTTACCTATATAATATGCCCTTTCTATCTCTCATCACCTCTTAATGCACCTCTAGCTCTTTCTTAAATGAGAAAATGCATTCTATTTGCTAGATGTGAGCTCAAGCACACGCAAACCTTGTGCTGCTTGTGTCAAACAGGATGAGTGTTGCGGCGCTTATCCTCAGACTCCTAATCCACTGTGGTTTGGATTGCATCTTACCTGAACGTTCACCAAAACTGTCTTCTACATGAACAAATGTGAATCTGTAAAGCCACACCTGAGAAAATGAGTACATATGGAACAGAATAAAAGAATTTTAATCTTCTTCATTCTGCTAAACACACCTGTTGGAGGGTTTTAAAGTAGAGCTTTCACGACTTCTGTGCTTACTGTTGGAAAAGAAGAAAAGCTGTCATCAGCATACACAGAACAGCTATCGAGTGATGATGGAGAGATGATTGGACAAGAAGAAGAAGGAGAGGACAGGAGCATTTACAGAGGCGTACCAGGGTACTTCAAAAACTTCTCGGCCTCACCCGGAAACAAGAGGCGCAACTCCAATTTTGGGGCGTCCATTCTTGCTGCTCAAGATGGGACCTTCTGCCGAGGTGGGATAGCAGAGCTTTAACATCATCAAGAGCATTGGTTAAAGGGCCTATGTTAAATAATAATGCAAGAACAGTCTTTGTTCGTTTTTTAGTCATACCAAAGACTTAAATCTGTGGTCTTTCAGAGTGAAATTCTTGTACTTGCAAATTTGTAAAGTTGCCATACACATCAGTCACATGTACCAAGAACTGATTTGGACCTTTGGCAAACAAAACCAGATTTTCAGTGTGACTCTTTCTACGACTCTGTCTGCAAACAAACGAGTGAGAATGCATCTCGAAATAACAAGAAAATGTCTCTTTCGTTTATGAATTTGGCAAGACCCATTCAAAAAATTGTTTTATAAAAACACACACACACATATTACTTCCTCTTTTGAGGTATTGGATGCATTTCAAAACCATTTCAAAACACAACTGCAGCAGATAAATAAGTAGGCAGAAGAAGGGCCCCGGCTTTCTTGTGCTTTGTTCCATGTATTCGACATGATTTCATTGCACAGTGTGACACGATCAAGCTTTTATTAGTCCCATTGCACAATAGAAATCATGCGATCATTGTTCTGCAGACTCATGGCGCCTTTAGAGGCCTCCTGTGGCTTTTGTGGATTTGTTTAATTGCGATATCGTGTTAACGCTCCATCCCACCAATGACTGAAATTACAGCCGACTATCAGCTTACAATCTCACAAAAAGATAAAAATAAAGATGAGTTTGAGTATTTGGCTGGTGGAGAAAGTTGAGCAACAGCAAGCTCATTGTTTCCTTCAGCTCACCATTGCATGCCGGCCGGGCTGGTGTTTGTGTGGTTGAGTCAGAATGGTGTAACCGATCCCCTGATATGGAACTGTGGGCTGCAGCTCCCAGCAAACCAGCAGACTGACACACTAATGAGCTGAACTGGTCGAAACTTCTAAACAGCTGTTTATACTGAGCCGGCTCGGCACTAGGAGACCATGATTCAGTGTTGATGGTGAAACTGCAAGGTGAAACATTTTTTGGGCTATTTTTTATAGTTTTACACATTTAATCATCGATGTCAGGGACTCAGCTATTTGGACTTGATGTGTTTTCCAGGGTCATTTACAAAATGATCTTTTCTGGGGCTGAAAACAGTCCAAAATAATTCCCTTTCCTTTGTAAAATGTAAACAACTAAAGCAGGACAACACTCCGAGATCCCTGTACTTCTCAGATATCTAAAACTCTGACTAATATAAAAACTGTGGCTAATGTTCCCATAAATTACATATAAACCGCCATCTTTGACCAATTCACCATACTAACTTAACATATAACACTAATGTCAGGAAATACACACGATTAGCCCTACACGACAACAAATCGATTGAATTTACATGACAACTGAATTAGAGTATAGTTTAAGAGGCCTTGAATTTGCATAATTTTTCAAATTACTTCTGGGCAATTCTGTTATGGGACGTCAGAGAACCCAAGCGTAGACACAGTGAGTAGACAGACTGGTGGATGGTACAGCAGAAGACTTATTTTGATAGACAATTAAAAACTATACAAATAAAAAAAACAAACTCGGGGAGGAGAAAACTGAAACTAAACCTAATTCAAAAAACATGCAAAAACAAGATAACCTTGCTAAACTCAAAACTAACCCCAAAGGGGGAAACCAGGAAAACCACAAAATATAAGACAGACTAGGTGAACTTAAACAACTCAGAATACTCAAATTGCAGATAAGGCGAATAACAAAATATACTGAACACTGATTATGACAAATTAACAAAAACTGAACATACACTAAATGCCACAAGGCGGATTAACAAAGATACACAGAACGGCACGAAGGCGAAAATAATAAACATATACAGAACGCCTTTAAAGGCAAAGTTAACAAAAATATACTGAACGTCTCTAAAGGCGAAGAAAACAAACAAAAACTATCAAAACACCATTTAAACCAAATACAAAACCTAGCTGGCTCAGCAGGTCAAGGGAATGCAGGTAGAAAATGGGTCAGAAACCAGCAGCAGTGAGAGCTGGCTACGACAAGATCCGGGCAGCAAGTGAGTTGTTGAGGCAGGGGGTTCTGATGATGACAACAAGGGGAAGGCAGGCAGGAGACAGAGCAGGAAACGGCAGGGAAACAGAAAAGGCAGGAGACAGAGCGGGGATTGGCAAGGAACGGGGGAGCACTGTTGATGGTCTTGCAGAGTGTGACTGAAAGAACTGAGCCTTCATGGTAGCTGATGATTACCGAGTCCAGGTGAGCTGCTGCCTGCAGCTGATTCAAATGCAGCAATCAAGCTGCAGGCAGAGCTGGGGTGAATGAGAGGGAGAGAGTGAGGGCAATCAGGACTGAGTGAGTGTGAGAGAGAGGGAGAAGGAGAGGGAGAGGGAGAGAGTAAAGAAAGAGAAGAAACAGGGAGACAGACAGGGATTGGACCGGGAAGCATGGCACAATTCAACTGAAGGCAACTGGACTCAGTGGGATGTCTGTGAAGACGTTTCTCTTCTCTTCCAAGTGGCTTCATCAGTTCATGCGTGTCAAGACTAGACTGGTGGGAAACCCAGGTATTTAACCTCTGTGGAGGTGTTGCAAAGACCAGTGGTGACTAACGGTCGCTAGTGCTCCAAAGGTGCGACCGAGATGGTGCTCCGTGATGTAACGACAGTTGTTGGGGTTGTCAGATTTGTTAGGTGTCACACGAGGCCAATCAAGAGCAACACTCTTCAGGCTTGTTTGAGTCACAATGGGCCATTAGCGAACAGCTATGGTTCTTAGAGGTTAAGGTGTTGAATCTCCTGGGTAGAGATGAAAGGTTGGCATTGTAAATCAGAAATAGGGGGTGTCGCAGACGTCCTCCCCTGTTGAGGGATGGTTTTTCCACTTTTTTTTTTTTTTAAAGATTTATTTTTGGCCTTTTGTGCCTTTATTAGATAGGACAGTGGATAGAATCGGAAACGGGAGAGAGTGGGGAAGGACATGCGGTAAACGCCTGAGGTCGGAGTCGAACCCGGGACTGCCGCTACGCCTCTGCACTTGGGTCATTGGGTCACGCGACATAACCATTAGGCTATCAGGGCGCCCGGTTTTTCCACTTTTACATAGATGGCTTCCTTAAGTCCTCTTTCAAACCATCAGTCCTCCTGGTCAAAATGTTTTCAAAATATTTTCAAATTGCGTAAAAATGTGAAATATTAGTCAAATATTAGCAATATGAGCAATGCAATGAGTCTAAAGAAAGGTTAGCAGGTCTATGTGACTCATGTTGCTAATATCCACTAAGTAGCAACACAAACTACAGCTAATGATGCAGGTATTTGAACATAAACCAAAGTATGAGACAAATCTACAGTTTGACATGAAGGTTATAATAATCAGTTATTATCCCTATTCCTGACAGGACATGAATGTCTGTTCCAAATTTCCCGGCAATGTATCCAACAGTTGTCAAGATATTTCAGTAAAAGCCTAAATTAGCTACCAGCTGGTTGTGCTGGAGGAAACAGATGGGGATCACCGACGTTTCTAGGATTCCTCCTCAGCATAATTCCATGAAAAATCATATTTTACAAGATATTGCAAAAAAAATTTTCAGTCTGAAGTTGTGGATTGACAGGCTGACATTGCAGTTTACTCCCTTTAAGCTACTGTAGGTCATGTGGGGTGGGCATGCTCACCCTTGGCCACCTCTTAGCTCCTCTCCTGTGTTTACCAGATAGATGCTAACAAATCTATCAAAAAGCTTTACATTGATTGAGAAATAATGAGACCTGCACTTTTATATGTCAAAAATATCAATCAGAATACAGCTGATACAGCTAGGTTGACATGGCTCATTCAAACTGACTTTCGTATTAACATCTATAGCACCTATATGGCAAACATAGAATAACTGAACAGTAGCCTATTAATGAGGAAAAACCTGCCGCTCCTGCTGATCTCATCACTTTTAAGTTTGCATGGAAAATCCTTCCAGGGAAAGTTGCACCGACTGAGACGAGGTTTCTTGGGAAATAAAGAGAAGAATACATGAAAGTCTATACTGTCCTCCTGGCTGTCCTGCACGACTTTTTCATGCTGCATAGGGCCATGTGGCCTTCCACTGCTTTCTTCTCCATCGTACAGTATTTCCCCTCTCTTTTTGCATGCCTTTCATGCAGCACAAATGAGACCCCTGCTCCTCATCCCAGTCACCCCTAGCTGCCGAAGAGCCATTTTATCCTCCAGTAGCTCTATCCATCTTGTCTGGCTCCCCAACATGCAGCAAAACCCTCCAATTTAACCCCCGCCATTTGTTTTTCTCTCCTCGCAAATGTGATTCCCTTCTTCTCCGTTGCTCCTTTGTCTCCTGCGTTCTCCCCTCTCCTCATGCCTTCTCTCTTCGTCCTCCTCCTCCTCCTCTTGCATTCAAAGGCTGACTATCCACAGGGAACTGGCCTGTCTATTCAGCACCACTCTGTCATTATTTTCAATCAAAAGTATGTGGATGCTTTCCGAAAGGAGCAGGCAGATTTGCACTATTTTTGGTATTCAGAACACTCCGTATTGGAAGTTAAATATGTTGAAACTAGAAGAAAGACAGACCTTGGTTTGAAATGGATTTTCTGTAGTTGCAAAGGAGCAGTGAGACGCCATTAAGATGCTCCCCACATGTCTCTGGTGTCTACTGCAGCCGTGCAGCTTTACTGACCTACCTGGAGGTTGCACGTTTATGGAAAACGTGACAAAACCAGAATTAATCATCAATAGATCGGTTCAGGTCTGTTTAAGACAATATGCAGAAGAGATCTGGTCAGTGTTTGAGCCTTGGCTGAGACTCACTTGAAGCCTCAGCAGCCCCATTAGGTTAAATTGAGTGGGCACCTTTCAGAGTCTATATAGTAATGGCATTTCCCTGCAAAGCTGTGGCAGACACTTCCACTTGTCTAACTGAGCTCAGAGGTAAACTGGAAGCAAAGTTGTACTTTGCAGATTGGATTGCATTAGTATTTTTCTGCAGTTTGTGGTTTTAGGACACAAATAATTTGGTAGAAGACTGGCTTGTTTAGACTGTGTGTTTGATTAAATCCACCTCCTCCATTTGTTCTTGTCTCATTGGTGCCTTTCAGAACATAGAATAAGCTTCCTATCTGTGATTAGCCAAGCTGTTCTGAATGAGCAATGGACAAAGCAATTCCCTGCAGAGAGCCCAGATGGACCCAATTGTGGCTAATAGTGTATAACAGCAGTCAAAATTGACATAAATATGCTATTTGCAAAGCTGAGAGTGGGTGAAGTGCTAAGATATTGTTGCTAAAAAAGATGACAATGACCACACAGTTTAAACAGACAGCACCTCTAACAGCGACTTCATGCAATCAGCTTTGCAGCAAGAAACATTTGTGTTTGCAACTGAAAGCATGACATGAAAAGTTGCCTATTACCCGTTTGTGATTCCCCCGAGTGTCACATGCTCGTGAACCTGCACCATGTATCCCTCTACCCCAGCTGGGCAAGAAACTGTCAGGGGAAACAAAAAGAGCAAATAATGGGACCAGTGAAGATTGATATGCGATTTGCCCTTGCTAGCTGCTTTGCTAACTTGTGCTACCTCGTGCCACGTGAGCCCTGTGCTTTGGCTCTCAGGCATTTCTGTTTTTTGAACTAACTCACAAGATTGACTCTGTCTGATGGTCTACTTTAGCTTCATTATGTTTTGTGTACAAGCTAAACACTGCAGGTATTAGTTACATTTGTTTTTGCTGGTTTAGCTGAGTTATTTTAAATATCTGTACTATTTGCCTTAGAAGAAACAATAGTGAATTACAAAGTGTGTGTATTTGGATGTTTCAGTGCTTCTTGCTGTCAAACATTAGTATCCCATCTTATCTGATGTGCCATTTGAAACCCTGTTGATTCATTGTCTGAGAGAAATCATGAGGGGCGTCAGGCCATCCTTGAGGAGGGGCCTGTGGTTTTGACAGAATAGTAGTTTTTGGCGCCCCATAAATGATAATGGGTAGTGGTCAGTGACACAGCGGACAGATGATTGAAACAATAATAGCATTTACAATAGTGAATATGTACACAGAATCACACACACTTTAACTGGTGTGACTAGGAATTATGGTGAATTGACTACAGAGAACTACAAAGTACATATGAACTGAAAGGGGACAGTTCATGGGCATGGAAGTGGCTACGAAAGCTGAGACAGGACAAAATACGACAGCGTGAACTAGCAAACAATGCCGGCACGGCAAACTGAACAGAGCGGAGCATCATACCACAGGAATACTGCAACCAGGATTCGACTCTACGAGCCTGCGAGAGAGTGGGGAACTTAGCTGTCAGCCTGACAGGGAGAGAGGGAGAGGACATGCAGACAGAGGAGGGGAGTGATGATGCAGGGATGGCACATTGCCCAGGTGGAGGAACCAGGTGGGGGGTCCGAGGATTGGATTGGAGCAGACCGGCTCGGAACCGGGATGGCAGGACTGAAGCAGAAGAAAACACAAGTTAACATGAATGTGGGGACAAAATGACCTGATAAATGCAACATAAACAGACGCAGCGACTACTGGATATATCGATGTAAGACAGGCACGTAGACATGAGCAATAATGATTTATGTGAAGTTTACTGAACATGTAAAATACTATATTTATTGTTTCTTCTGTTATGCACTGTCTGTTCTCCATCTGCTATCATGTCCTCTCTCCACTTTACCCTCACCCTAACTGATCGAGGCAGATGTCTGCCCTCCCTCAGCTGGTTTTTCATCCTGGTAAAGAAGGTTTTTTTTCCTCCCACCTGTTGCCAAGTGTTGCCTAAAGGGAATCCAAAGCAAACTTTGGATTTGTTGGGTTTCTCTGTACAAGTTTTGTAATGTCTTCACCTTAGTAGGTTAAGGGCCTTGAGATGACAGATGCTGTGAATTGGCATTATATAGATAAAAGTAAATTGAATTGAAAAGCTACCCCTTAACATTAGACGTAGAGTAGAAACCCTGTAATCTCTGACAGATTTTGTTTATTTTATGTTTTATGTACACAGCTATGAATTCTGCATGAGACAGGTAACACTGGTGCTGAATTTCATTCTTTGAGTGTAATTATTTAGATCCTCAAAGGCACAGTTGCATTCCTGTATCTGTAAGACTGCTGACCTGTAGACTGAGGACTGCAGTAAAATGTAAAGATTATAGAACATTGACCTACTGCTTCATGTTTTTAGAAATGTCATTTATGTATTCAGACATTTGTAAAATCAATACTTATATCTGATATCTAGGTTTTGTCTATGCATTGAATCACCGTTGCATTTTCTCCATTGCCCCACAACGGGATCTAATGAGAAAACTAGAAAAGCACTCAGAGAGCTCATACCTCCGTCAAGGAGCTTCAGTCCACCCCCAACACAATCTCCCAATTCACATATTTTGTATGGAACGTTACAGATACAAATATCATTACATACAGTTCAAATGTCCTACCCACAATGCGGCCTTCACCCCATCCGACCTAATGAACAGGTGCAGCCTCTAGCGCGGCAGCTCCTAACAGCCTCCCAGCTTCTTAGACAACCGGAGATAAGAATGCCAGCCCAATCGTGCGTATGTCCTTCAGGAAGGAAAGAGAACTCCGTCACTGTTGCTGTCTGTTGCATGGAGCCCCAAAATCTCATGTGGTCAGACGGGGTTACCCCAAAAACAAGAGTGCCCTCTGGTGGCTGTTAGAGTAAACCACATTTAATTGTCCACCCGGTTACGTTTACATTAAAAAAAATTACTGGATGGAGACGGTGATCCAAATCAGTCCCAAAATTTTTATCATTTCCTCCTTGTCCCATTTCACACATTTCCTGAAAATTTCATCCAAATCCATCCATAACTTTTCGAGTTGTTTTGCACACACACAAACAAATCGACACCGGCCATCACATAACCTCCTTGGCGGAGGTAATAAAACAAAGAGTGTTTGCTGAGATCTGCAGGAAGTTTATATAGAAGCTGTTTTGCCACTTTCAGAAAGGTTGTTAAGGCACATTTCATTTTCCAAATCACTACAAAGGCATGCCTGCATAGTACTACAATGACTATAAAATGGTTGCAGTAGAAAAGGTTCAGTAACACTCATGTCTTCTTATTTGTCGTTAAATGCAGTTTTTTTTTTTTCCCTAATTTAGAATTTTGAAATCCTGCACTAGCCCAGTGATTGGGACAGGGCAGACCTAAATGTATTTCCACATTTCCTCTCAGCCCAAGGTCGTTCATTTTATAGTTGTGGAGCTACTAAACTGATTGAGCTACTGATTGAATTTAGGCACTAAAGGCAGAAATGAAAAAAAAGAACAAACCATCAGGACTTAAGGAGTTTTAAATTATGTCCTCAAGTTAACGGGGCAGCTGAAAACTCCCCGAAACGTGTTGTATTTCAGTGTGTAATTTGCTCTTTTCACTCTCATCATCTGCTCACATTGTGCCTCCCCCCGTTTCTCGACGTCTTCATCTACTCTCTCCTCCATTCACTCCCTCCTGTCACTTCCATTGAGCACTCTCCTTTCTTTCTCCGTCGATCTCATCTTCACCTCCCTCCCCTCTTCCAGACTCCTGTCGTGTAGCCGTAAGTGATTAGCATAATTCCCCTTCATGTAACAGATGGTGTTTCTACATCGGGGGACTCTGCTCCTTGTAATGACAGGCATGCCACCACCATAGAGCTCCAGCGAAGAGGTGAGCTGACAAATGAAACTGACATGGAACATCATTCCTGCTAAACACATCCCCTTTCTGGAAACGTACACTGTAAACCATCAAGTCGGAGCCCATTGTTTTTAGGGGTGTTTTTGTAGCAACAGGCAAAGGTGTAGGTGTATGTTTTCTATTAGTGTGGCCTCTGCTCTAGTTAGACTGACCTGTCACCATTATTGAGGCCCAACACTTAGCTCAACGTTTAATAAGAAATCGGCAAATCAGCATTTCCAGTATAGCGAGTGATTTACTGTCAGCTGTCATCCAAATGAAGTCAACCACAACTCAGCTGCTGCTCGCCAATTACAATACCAGAGGTGCTGTTTAAGTCTGGCTGCTCTCAGGAAAATGCCATCCCCTAATGAGAAGGTATGATTTCCATTTGTGAGGAAATGTGCATTTAGAAAGTGTGTGCCAGCACACTTTCCAGTGAGTGTGTGGGATTAAAGCCTACGCTTGTGCTGCTGAATGGACTGTGCCCACAGCACCTGTCAAAAGTTTGGACACGCCTACTCATTCCGCGTGTTTTTCTATTATTTTTACGATTCTCTGCAGTGGAGAACAAAACTGGACACATCACCTCATTTAACCCTCTTGATGTTTTGGGCATTAGGCCTACGTTTAGGATAACACACTGATTATGACAGACAACAGGCATTTTTAGACTGCAGATGGGTGACAGATGAAACAAAGTCTCCAAAAAATATGTTTGTGTATGAGTTTGTTTACAACCAAACCTCATTCTTAGTTACATTTAAATATCTATAGGCCTATACTTATTCCCTCTGTGGTAACAGTATGATGTAGCAGGAAATGTTCTGGCCTTCAAAGGGTATAACTCCCATTTTGGGGAACAACTGTATTCTATGAAGCCTGACATCCATGCAAACTGAAGCGATCAAAGAAAAAGGAGAGCAAAGTTTGGAGCTGGCTGCTGTTGCTCCAGAACAATTCATCCATCCACACAGCACAGGTGACAGAAGTAGCCAAATGTAGCTTTTGACTTCTGTTTGTTGCCCAAAGTGAAATCCCACTTGTGTGGTCGCCATTTTGATGAGTCATCCATGCTGTTGAGGAGAATCCGGAGGCTCAAGATGTGACCTTGTTCCATCAAGGGACAGTGAAACTTGAACATCAGTGGACCGAGTGCATTGAAGTTAAAGGAGACAAAGCTGGAAAATAATACAAGAACAATCTTTCTCCTGTAAAGCTTTCTGGTGAGGCCAAGAACTTTTTGAAGGAAGTTGGCACTTCTCACGTCCATGTGTGCAGACCAAAGCAGACTTTTGAAGCTGAGAGTGGACACAGTTCTGTCTCACTACAATAGGTATGTGCCCTTCATATCAAACACAGAAAAACATATATAGGAGCTGGTTATGGATCAGTAGCTGTACTGTAGCACCATGCTGATGTGATTATTTCCTAACGTGTGTCGAGCACACCTGGCAGTCATAGAACAGAGAATAGAGTCTTAGAACTTCTCACTGTGTTAGGTCTCCATCAATAGAAAGCATGTAAAAATCAAAGCACCCTAAAAATCTGGCAGAGAATGCTTCAGTTCCATCTCTGGTAATGATGAATTATAAAGGCGTGGATGATGGAAAATCTCCTGGTACAGTCTCTTGACCCTGCAGGGTGGACAGTCTGCAAGGCCACAAATATGGGGAAACTGAAGTCACACGTATCCTTGCAGACATGGGACCATTGTGTTTTTTTGCTTAAGTTTTGTTTTCTTTGTGTTGGGAAACTGTGTACATGTCTAGTAGAAGTATAACCTACAGAGAAATACTTTTTAAACCTTTTCTTGGGCCAAAAGTTACTGAAAGTTTCAAGTAGTTTTCATCTAATATGACCAGTGGTTCTACATATACAGCTAGCAGACAGATCTAATTAGCTACCACAGCATCACACCAAGTCAAAACAAGTATAAGTTTTTAAAGACAGTTCCCTTTGACTCATCTTGTAAGGTTACTCACCGTCCCGTTGCTCCTAAATGTGATCCTGGTTAAATTACTATGAGTACAAATCGTTTTTCAAAGGAAGCAAATATTACTGTGCCCTCTTACTGAATATGTTTGCAGCCTTCACACAACACCACTTTAATTGTTCAAGGGCCTTTTTCATGTCTTTTGAAATGTCATTGCCTTTAATCATAATGCATTTTATTAGGACTTTGCGAAACCTCTTAAATCCCATTGCTTTAACCTTTCTTCTTTGAAATTAAAGTCAAGTTGAGCCAATAAAGAATTCATCACCCCATGACACGACTGCATCAATATATCCATTTCCCCTTGCAAAGGACTAAGAGAGATAATGGAGGAGCCTGATTCAGTATTCTCTTTGATTTTAGCAGATCGTTCTTTTCTCCAGCCTGCTGCTGTCACACTAAAATATACTGAGCTGCCAGTCTTAGGTAAATCCACCTTCTGTCTGTATGTATAAATGAATCCAATTCAATAGTTCAGCACTAACTGGTACCTTCATAAGGCCTATTACATTGAGTTGACTACTGTACTAACTTCAGTTTGTCCAACAGTAAATGAGAATATCACCTTTTAATGCAACTCCAATTGTTCAGCAGTGAGTGAATGCATCAATGCTCAAATGTACTTCAGTTATATATGCATATATATATATATATATATATACATAGGCAGTGATGATATGATTCAGTAGAGTTGACTGAGATTTGATGAAGATTTGACTGTACATTTACCAAATCTTGCTGAACATCATGATTAGGGTTTGACAACTGGCTGACAAATGAATCAAGCACAAAAGGGCCAAAAGCTGCAGTTCCTCGAATGGCCACTTGAGGCTGGCTCCAAAAGTGAGTCAGTCCCCGTAGACACCCATGTTAAAATGCTCATTTTTACTGCAGAAATAAACATGTTTACATCTTCAAAATGGTTTCATTCTACCAGGCAGTAAACATGCTTATTAACGCAGTCTTAAATCAACAGGGACCTTCCAGCTCCACTGTCTCTGAAACTGTTTTTTTTTTACCATGAACTTTGAATATTTAAAATAGTATTGGTGAAATATTCGATTAATATATTGAGTAGTTTCTGATTTTTTTTCAGAACTTTTATAATTGATGGAGCAGATTTTGCAAGTTGTACCACAAAAAATGAGTATCACTAGGTATCCTGATCTAGTTTTTGAAATTTGAAAATGATGCCTATATTAAAAAATAGATGTCCTTAGTTATATTTGGAGAAGCATTTTGAAATTTCACAACTTGTTTTACTTATTTAGCGATTTTTTTGGGGGGTGGGGGGGGTCGGGGGGGGGTGGTACAATTTGTCATACCTGCTCAATCAGTAATGAAAGTTTAATGGAAATAAATTTAGTCTATTTTTCTGACCAAGTATTTCATATTAAATAGTACATTTATTGTTATTATGACATGTTATTTCATGTGGAAACTGACAGTTACCCACATACAGATTCAAATGTCTGAGCATGCAAATGAGGAGCTGTTCCGACCAGTTGTTGCAGTTATCCTATTTCTGCTTTCGGATCAACACCGTTGACCTTGAATCTAAATCTTTAATTAGGCTCTGCAGACACATCACGAATATTAGTATGTGAGTCATTTTCAAAATAAGAGGACATGTAAGCGTGACTCTCCCCGCAGCATCAGCCTCCTGAGATAATCACAGCTCTATTAATTTCCCACAGCGTTTGACGTGTTTGTTTCATGGCAATCAATCAGTGCAATCCCTACATCAATGTGTCGGACACTTTACATGCAAGGAGACACATCTGTGACACGTAGATGTGGGGTTAAGTGTTTCAGGATGTGTAGGTAAGGAGCATTCTAATGAGTTGATGGTGTCTAATACCAGCCATGTGGAATCCTTTTCAGGTGATGAAACACCCTCTGATGGCCATTTAGATTTGGCTAATTACAAGGCAGTGCAATGCAACCATCAAGGTTGGGGAAGTTTGTGGTACCCGATTTTAAACAGCTGCCACATTATGGTCCTGCTCACAGAATCAATCAAATCATTTACGGAGCAAGACGAATGGATGAGTGCATTAAACTGGATCTGAGTTACCCCTTTTCCACCAAGAAGAACCAGGTGCTAGTTCAGTGCTAGTGCTGGTACTTAGTTGGTTCAAATCTCGTTCCTCCTAAGAACCTTTTTACTTTTCCATTGGCAAGGAGCCAAGTTGAGCCACACCATTGCGTCACCATAAAACGACTTTGCTTGCATTGATTAAATAGCAGTTAAACGAACACAATAAGTTGACGATAATATCTATGTTTATCTTTATAGATGGTCTTATGGCTGATTGCGAGGCGGAGGAAACCTGATGACTAGGCATGTCTGCAATTGTGCTACTGGTGGGACACAACTGTACCGGATTTCAGTGCGCAACAGTTTGTGCAAAACTTCTGTGTCCCAGGAGTCATTTCTTTACATCTGTGATCAGACCAGGGACGTCTTGACGAAGAAGGACGCTAATTACCGCTTGTGTGTCCCTTTCCACTGTTGATCGTTGGTCTTGTTGACCTCGCCTCCAGCCCCTGACGTACTCGGTGCTTAGCTCTGGCCCAGCAAAGAGTTGGTGCTTGCTTAGCACCAGTTTTTAGCACCTGAAGCCGGTGCTTAGGTGGCGGAAACACAAAGAACTGGTGGTAAGTCAGGCTGTTACTCCGAACTAGCACTGGAACCAGCTCAGTGGAAAAGAGATAAGTGACGTGTTAATGGATAACAGGCTTCTTGAGTTGCTGCAGCTCTGTAATCCAGTGATTTATTCAAGTCATAGCAGTATTTGAAACCCACCAGCTAATTGCCTGTAATTAAAACTGCCTATTTTTTATTCAGTGCAGCCAACCAGACATTTATGTTTTAAAGAACTGGTGTAACTGGTTGGGTGTGGAAAAGTACCATTTTTTCGAAATGCTAATTGCTTCATCTATTTGGTTATTCAATGAGACAAGAAAATACTAACCACTATCACCCTCTGTAGTTAGGCAAAATAAAGTTATTGAAATCACAGCCTTTTTTCTGCTGTAAAAATTAATATGATATAAAATTGTACAAAAAAAGCCTGAACATTGGCATGCAACACAATGCTTAGTGCTGTGGCTTTGATTCCAGTGATGCTGGAGGGTTTTTTTTCCATTGAGAGGCCACTTAATTCAAGCTTTTGAGTCAAATTTGCTCAGTGTGTTAGTATGAAAGGGAAAAACATGACCATATTCATGACTAATGGTGGAAACCTTGAGGAAAAGCCACCAAGCAGACCTTATCTTTTGTTTTGCTTCTAAGTACATATGCACTTTTACCACTTCAGTCCTGCACACAATAAATAACTTATTTTAATTCACGCGGTCCACAGACAAAAGTGGGTGTCCATTTGTTTCTTTTATCATCTATTCTTAAAGGACACAGTTTGTCCATCAATACTGACACTTAACAACATTGATGTAAATGTGCAGCGGTTAGTTTAACTTTCGATTTGGCCCTTCTAAAGCCAATTCATGGTTTCAGCATGACCGAAGCAGACATGGTTCAGTTCATTCTACAGTGGTCATGCATCAAGTTGCATTGCTACTTATATCAAAAACAAACAAAAAACACACAAGACTATCATTAATGTTTCTGAAAGACTGGTACTTTGCACGTTTTTACCTGATAAAGCAGCTGGTTGCAGATTGGACTGCAGCACCTCATCAATGTGATTATTCCTGAGGTGTGTCGAGCACAGTCAGCAGACAAAGCACAGGATTTCTGGAGATATTAGTACTTCCTGCTGTGTTTGTACGCTGTCAATGGAAGGCTTCTGGAAATTAAAGTACCTCCAATGTCCGGGGGGAACTACCCCAGTTGCAACTCCTAAAATTATTTAGGAATGTGTAGGTGACAGAAAATACCGGACACAACTAAAAACTTATAAATAACACAATACAAAGACAAGGTGACTTTTTTCACTCAACATTCAGAAGCCTACAAAATGATGCCTACAGCAAAAGTTAAGGTGTTTGAATTTGAAATTAAAAGATGAGTGACATAAAAGCAGTGATTGGCACTTTCAGGTGGTCAAATCAGTTAAGGACTATCTGATTGGTGGAACTTGTGAACCAGGTGTTTCCTTCTACATGGATTGTTCACACATTTAAAGGCCAATGGGTGTTTCTTTTATCTGTCGTTTGATCTGTTGAGACTGCAGCCAAAAGGCAACATAGAGAGCACTGATGGAATGACACAACAACAGCTCATCCATGAAAAAAGAGAGAGGAAAGAGACTCACAGTGAACCACAGCAGCCCAGAAAATGGATATATCAGTTACTGAGGAGTGGAAAGTTCTGAGGAAAGAAGAAACCACTGGTGGATGTGAAAATAAACACAGGGCAGGTTGCTCATGGAAAACAACTGCAGGTTAGGAGGGAACAATCCTCAGAGCTGTGAAGGAGAACCCAAAATAACAAGAAGTCCATACTGGTCTAAAGAGCACAGGAGTTCATAAAAGACATAGACAGCAGAGCTACAGCAGCCACAGTGAGATCTGGTAAAAAAAAAAAAAGCCAGAAAGGCTCTGGGTAAAGGTTTTCTGGACAGAGTGTGGCGATTGCTGAAATTTATTGTATTAAATATTAAGGAAAAAATTTATTGTTCTGTTCACTCACCTCACCTCCACACCCTGCCGGTGCTTAAGTCAGCTTCACTGCTCTTAAGAGGCAGGACCCGTCACTGCCACATATCTGGACTCCTCCAGAGCAGTATGGTGGTTGTACGCCACTGAACGCCTGGACCCTCTATGTGTCGGCCTGCCCAGGCAAATCAATAAAATTACCTGCGTCCCTCAGCTACCTGTTGTCTGCCAGAGTATCAGACTTCCATGGTTTATACAGAGACTGCAGTGCAGTGCTTATCCAGGTAAAACCATGAGTCACCAAAAGGCCAGTGAACTCTCTGTTTGGCTCATTTGTTGTGAGTTCTAGTAAGTTACTTTACAGTGTGAACCCGGGCAGGGTTTATGTGCAAACATTTAAGTTTTGTGGGGTTTGACAATCAACTTAAAGTTATTTAGTTTAACTGCTATAAGAGAAAGATGGTGAAGAAAGACAGGAAGTGGCCACTGACTTACTTGTTCTTTACAGACGATGGAACAGATGATGGCAGAATCAGGACTAATTCAGACGAGTACAGACTCATATTGTCTGGCCCTGTGCAAACCAGGACTGTTGTCCTGTTGCAGGATGAACGTCCAGCCAATATGTCCTAACACATGGCACATTTTCAGTGACAGAAACTGGGAGATCTCAAGAAGATCTCAACCATTTCAAGATTAAGATCTTGCAAAAGGATCTTACCTGCTGTAAAGAGAAGACAGTGAACACTCCAACAAATATCATCTAAGGAAGCTTCTTTGAAGGTCTCTATCTCTGGGTCAACCAAATACAGTACGTATAGTTTAAATTCCTTTGGAAATCATCTGCTAACTTACATTTACACATCTAACAAAAGGGGACGCAGCATTAAAATGGTGTGAAATGACAAAATGTATGTTCTTTACTTTTCTCTCAGATTTGAACGCCTAAAGTAGCCAAAACATCATTGTCAGTCTACTGCTAACAGTTCTGTAAAGCAATGCACATTTGATTCCGACTACAGAGTACAGGTGACAACAATAAGACATGTCCTCATCAGGTAGAAATTATTATGCATCATTAATATCCCAAACCATTAAAGAATAACTATGGAGATTTTCTATATTTTCTTTAATAGTCAACAAATCCCATGAAAATACCAAAACCAAAACCTGCACTCTTTTTAACAGCCAGCAGGCTGGTGGCAAAAGAAGTCCCATTGCAAAGAATTCTATAAGATAATTACCTTAATTCTTACTTGATTTACTAGCTCAGTAAACATTTTCCTGATGAGTTAATGGTCTCAATTGCTAGTTTAAAGTCGCTGTCAATACGATGTGATGTTGATTTTGTAAATTATGCTCCAGTTTAGAGTAAAATAGATGACAAACCAGGATATATTTTAGGGCGGGGCTATCTTGTGATTGACAGGTCGCCACCATATTTACTAAGTGTCCTTGAGTTCTCCGTCAGATCCACTCTTTATTCGTTATCTCCAGTTTCAAAGGACCAAAATGGACTAATTCTAAATTTCTAAATGGTGGTGCACCAACCAATGACTGTGGCTACATTCATCCAGCAGTCTATTTGGGTAACATGTTGCTCCACCAAGTTACATGAGACCTAATCAGTTTTTGGGGGTATATTTAGTTATGGCCCTGTACAGAACTGTTTCATTCCGATGTCGTAATTATAAGTTTTTAAATGCTGAATGTTTAAATGTCTATAGATATCTATAAAGTCGGATGATTAGATTTCTAATTGGGTATGACGTGTCACAACTTGTGTAGAAAAAGCTCAAGCACTTCCCAAACACAAAATCACATTCCCGTTAGGTGAACTAATATCCCTCACAGTGTATTATATTTCTTTATAATACATTCACAAATTTCATAGACAGAAACCTATTACATCTAAAGAGCAGTGACAGTGCAGGTTGTGCTCTGAATGCACCAAATAAGAGGGCATTGGAGGCAGTTTCAGGCGCTTCTCTGAAATAATGAAAAGGTTCAGAGTGGTGCCAGACCTAACGGATGCTCAGAGGGCCAATTTATGAATCCACCTGATGTTTGACTCTCTGCCCTGAGGCACTACTTAAATCAAAGGCAGGTTCTAATAAGGAAATTACATCAAACCGTGACACTGTCATGCATACATATGGTCTCCGGTTGCCACTGGGTTTGACTTTAACGCTCAGTGCGGTTCCTTACATCCCAAGTCTGAGGCCCCAGCTGTCTGTGTCTGCAGCCGCTTCTCAAGAGCCGCTCCATGTTATTATTAGAGCACATATGAGGCAGACAGACACAGATGCCACCTGAGGCATGATGAAAGATTCCGGAGACGGAGTTAATATGCTAAATTATTCACATATGCAAATCAGCTGTATCTGGGGTGTAATCGCGCCAGACTGAAAACACAGGTACTCCTACATAAGTGCACACAGACTGGGTGTGCTGATGCATGTATGTCGGGGCACATGTGCCATAAGTGGCCTGTCTGAGCATGTGTTGTGGAATTAGCGAGCTTTGGGGTGCAGTGAATCCAAAGCCTTCTGCCCTTTTTAACGCAACACACTTCCATCTGTGGAGACAGATGTGAACATCTCTGGTGAAACTGTACATGTTCTGCACTTCTTTGAAAGCTTTCACACTCTTGATTTGTGAACCATTCCACACCACGACCAGTTTAAAGCACATTCATACTAAGGACCTTTACCAGGTACTCATTACTTGCTTATCTTTTTTTTTTTTTTTGGTTCTGCTGAAGCGTTGTGAATAATCAGAAACTGTTGGGACGCATTTAGACATTCAGATGTACCCCCCTCCAGAGGGAACGTCTCCCAAATCTCTGAATGGGGCCGGATTTTAAATTAGTCCACATGTAGTCTAGGGAGTGATACTAGCAGAGCTGAACGTGGGCTATTTGCATTTTAACACACTAACAGCATGACTTCTAGGGATGGCGATGGCAGTCCTCACACTTTAAGATCACTCCAACTGTAAAGTACTTGCGTTTTTAACTTATGTGGCTATTTTCAGGATAATTTCAATACTCTTAGCTTCCATCACAGCCATTCTAAAAGCTGCTCAACTATGCTCTATATTGTTTTTTTTAGCAGTCCTAGCAATGCAGATGTTCCATCATTTGATATGAAAATACTTGCAGATTAGATTTTAAATCGACGAAAAATTGTTATTATTACGAAACTGCATGCTTCATTGAATGAAATATTCACATACAGTTGCCTAAATGCAGAGGTGGCAAACTAAGCAAATGCTTGACCCCCAATGGCCCCTTTGCATCGGGCCCCCTAACAGTCTAGGATCGCCATACCTACTTTGCACAGGCGATTGTAACTATGATAAAATTTGGTGCAAATTTCATATTATTTTTCTCTGCAACACTTCCTCACACAGACAGGCTACAAGCATTGTTGGAAAGGTCAAACGTGTGCAGTTTCATTTGACACATATGACACCTCGCTGCAATAAATATTTGGAGAGCATTTAAACAGAGAAGAAGGGGAATCGATTTGTATAATTTTGGCTAAAGGGCTCTAAAAAAGTGTATACCAATTTCTAGGTAATGTGATGACCTCTACTGTTCAAGCTCATGAACAAACAAGCCTCCTCTTGCTTCCTTCACCTCCTCAGGTAGGTCCTGCCCTAATAATAATAACAATAATCTCTACTTTATTAGTCCCCTTGGGGAAATTCATTCTCTGCATTTGACCCATCCATACTAGGAGCACTGGGCTGCTGCAGAGGCGCCCAGGGAGCAGTCAGGGGTTTAGGGCCTTGCACAGGGGCCCACAGTGGTGGTGCTGAGTCACCACCAGTCCGGGGACGCGAACCGGCGACCCATTGGTCAAGTACACTTTACAAGCCACTCAGCCACCACTGCCCCTCTACGCTACCATTCCCGTCAGACTCTAATGTCCAATTTGTGTTTTGTACTAATTAATTATTGCTAGCATGCTAACATGCTTAAGTAAGGTGTTGCACTTTTATTTTTGACCTAGCATTAGCATGTTAGCGATAGCACAGTTATTTCCATTTAGCTCAAAGCATCGCGGCATCTGATCCCAGAGAGCAAAATGACTCACCTGGCTAACATGCTGCGTTGAAGCCCACTCTTGGCTGCTAAATGTCAGTCACAAGATGACAACATGAAGCACACGTGGCCCAAAGCTGGAATAAATGAACCGACAACGGGGCATCATTTCATGCAATATGAGGAGCAGATGAAAGCGGTAAATGTGGACCAGAAGTGGGCCAGAATAAAGTCCCTTTCAGACATGCACTCCTTTACTTTCATCTGTACATGGCTGCTTCATGTCTTAACTTCGGAAAAGTCACAACAGCAGTTTACAAGGTCACATCTAATAACAGTTCGACATGATACAACACTGACCTGGAACTGGCTAGGCACTTACATTAAATGAGCATAACGGGTTTGGTGGCTGCTTTAATCATTAGTGAGGTCACATTCTATGTGTAATTATGGGAAGGCATCCATGTGCTCAATAATTAGGCTACTAATTTAATTAAGAATTAAAATATCCTGACAGCTGTGATGGAGCACCAACCTGAGGGCGGACATTATGTGCTGTAAGTCATAATTTACCTGCTGCTGATGAACTGTGACTCTACGACCTTCTGTTACATTCTGACCATCCTCTATGTTGACAAGTTTGCTGTTATATTAGTCCAGATTCAATCTTTTAATTATTAATGACTTCTTGAACCCTGATGTCCAATCTCATGCAATATAATACCACATGCATGTCATGGGTCTCTCTGTTGCTGTGATGGGTATGTCTAAAAGCTACTATAATTCTAGGTCTGAAAACATATAAAATTCTCCAAATCCAGCCAAAATATGTTACAGAACTTAGTTTTGAGCCCCAGACAATGAATAAGGAAACTTTGAAACTCTGGAGCAACAGGTTTCCTGAATCCTGTGTGCAGTTTAACCCACAGGGATAAAGAAGTACAACCTGTGCTTGTTTGCTCATGTGCAGTCAGAGGAAGCAAACCTCCATTTTTTTTCCGATAGTCAAACATTATAAATAATAACATTTGGAGACATTCTGGTCATTGGAGTCCAGCAGCATTTTACAAACATCCCTGCTGATAGCGTTTCATTTTTTATGTTTTCCGAACAAACCACAGGATACGAAGGCTCGCTTTGCAGGTGAGGCCGCTGGATTCGTGTAAGTGCTTGTTAGACATTTCGAAAACAAATTATCACAGCTATAGAGCTGTGTAGCGAGTAATTGTCAAGTGCCGTGGCATCAAGTACATAGCGCCTGTTAGACCTGTATTCATGGCGACTCGGTCAAAAGTGGCAATTTGTCCGAACGCCCCTTTTCTTCCTGACTTCTTATCAAGGATGGAGCCCAAACAGTGCGGCCAGCCTTCGTTCATGTGCTCTGACTGCTGCATGCGGCACAGCAGTGCTCCAGAACGCTGCTTAAAATATTCCTCAGCCAACGAAAGTCAAGTTATCTGACATTATTTCCCTAATGTGGCCCTTCAATCACCACGAAACATACAAAACACTGCCAGAATTATTGCTCTGAAATTATGTTACGTATCACCCTCATCTACCAGACTGTGTGTGTGCTCTGTGTGTGTGTGTGTGTGTGTGTGTGATGTTGTTCCTGTCATATCAGAAAGTATTAGGGAATTATTTTGGTAGTAATTTAAACATAAATTTATGAAATAACTTAATTAGTGAGTCCAATAAGTGGAAAAAAGAGAGATAACTCACTGCTACTTGTCTGTGGGGGGTTTTACACCCAAACTATCCTCATGTACCAAAGAGCAGTTTAAACTAATGACTGTGCTTATTGAGCATTAGTGTTTCTGCAGTTTTTCTCACAATTACTACAAATCACACAACGGGTGACCTTACAATCAACCAAACCACATCACACAGTTAGATTTTAAAAGGGATCTGTTAATTTGAACCCCTTTGTGTACAATCCATCCATCCATTATCTATCTACCGCTTAGTCCTCTGTAGGGTCACTGGGGGAGGCAGGAGTTTATCCCAGCTGATTTGGGCAAAGGCAGGGGACACCCTGGACAGGTTGCCAGTCTATCACAGGGCTACACAGAGAGACAGACAAACAAGCAGACTCACATTCACACATACTGACAGTTAAAGTAATTAATTAACCTCAGCATGTTTTTGGACTGTGGGAGGAAGCTGGAGTATCCTAACAGGGCCGTGAACTTGGGATCTTCCAGCTGAGAGATGACAGTGCCAACAACCAAGTCACTGTACAGCCCCCTTTCTGTACTGTAATGCGCCAAAACACTTTATTACCCACACCGACGGAGTCAGCCATGGGTAGGGCAGTCACTGCCCTCTGTCTGTCTGTCTGTATGTGGGTGTGTCAGTGGCTATGTCTGCACCATAACGCAAGAATAAATAGAGATAGGATAATCAAACTCAGCACAGATGTTGACCTTGACCTACCCTGGTCAGCCATTAATTTTGGGGTCAGAAGGTCAAAGGCCAAGGTCACAGAGCTAATTAGTGCAAAATCCCCTTATAATCTACTATATAAGCTTGCAGTGATGAACTTTGGTATATCTAAGGGTAGGACTATCACATGGCACCTCTTGGTCTTTAACTTGACCTTTGACCTTGAACTTACTGCTATCTGTCCGTCTGTCTGTGGGTGTGTGGGTAATAATAATAATAATAATACATTTTATTTGTCAAAAGCGCCTTTCAGGACACTCAAGGACACTTTACAACACAAAAAAATATACATGTCAAACAGCAATAAAACACAATAAAATACAAAGGCAATGAATAATGATAAAATCAGGCAGTAAAATCAGACGGTGCAGGTGAAAACAGACGGTGCAGTTGACCTCAGGTGGGATAGGCAGTTCTGAATAGGTGGGTTTTGAGTGTGGATTTAAAGAGAGTAAATGAGTCAATATTTCTGAGGTCAGGTGGTAAGGAGTTCCAGAGCCGGGGAGCAGAGCGGCTGAATGCTCTGCTCCCCATGGTGGTGAGACGGGCGGAGGGGACGGACAAGTTGATGGAAGAGGAGGATCTGAGAGAGCGAGAGGGAATATGGACATGGAGGAGGTCAGACAGATAAGGAGGGGCGAGGTTATGAATGGCTTTGAATGTTGCCAGCAGGATCTTAAAGTCAATGCGGAATTTGATAGGGAGCCAGTGGAGCTGCTGAAGAACAGGTGTGATATGGTGGATGGACGGCGTTCTGGAGATGATACGGGCAGCTGAGTTCTGAACCAGTTGGAGTTTATGGAGTGACTTGTGAGGGAGACCGAATAGAAGTGAATTGCAATAGTCCAGACGTGATGTGAGAAGGCTATGGACAAGGATGGCAGTGGCGTGCGGGGTGAGGGAAGGGCGGAGGCGGTTAATGTTACGTAGATGAAAGTAAGCAGACCGGGTAACATTATTGATATGGGATTTGAATGATAGAGTGCTATCGAGGATGACACCCAAGCTCTTAACCTGTGGGGAGGGGGAGACCGAGGAGTTGTCAATTTGAATAGAAAAACTGTGGGTTTTGGAGAGTGTTGATTTGGTGCCAATGAGGAGAACCTCGGTTTTATCACTGTTTAGTTGTAGAAAATTTGAACTGAACCAGGTTTTAATGTCTGTAATGCAGTCAGTGAGGGAGGGGGGTGGGAGAGTGGAAGAGGGTTTAGTTGTTAGGTAGAGCTGGGTGTCATCCGCGTAGCAGTGGAAATGGATGTTATATTTACGGAAGATATTGCCAAGGGGAAGGAGGTAGATGATGAAGAGCAGGGGCCCCAGGACAGAGCCCTGGGGCACACCTGTAGTGACGGAGGTAGGGTTGGATCTGAAAGACTTGAGTTGAATGAACTGAGTGCGGCCGGAGAGGTAGGATGTGAACCAGTCAAATGGAGTGTGAGTAATGCCAATGGAAGATAGTCTGTTCAGGAGGGTGGTGTGACAGATGGTATCAAAGGCCGCACTCAGGTCAAGGAGGATGAGAATGGTGAGGAGGCCAGAATCAGCTGCCATTAGGAGGTCGTTGGTGATTTTTATGAGTGCTGTTTCTGTGCTATGGAGGGGGCGAAAACCAGACTGGAACTGTTCATACAGATTATTATGAGATAGATGAGAGTGGAGCTGGGTGGCAACTGTTTTTTCGAGAATTTTGGATATGAATGGTAAATTGGAAATAGGACAGAAGTTATTGAGGTTGGAAGGGTCAGCGCCAGGTTTTTTCAGTATTGGAGTAATTGCAGCGGTTTTGAAGGATGTAGGAACAGTTCCAGTGGTGAGAGAGGAGTGGATGATGGCAGAGATGAGGGGAACCAGAGAGGGGAGGGAGGCTTTGACCAAAACTGTAGGGAGGGGATCCAGCTGACAGGTAGATGGCTTGGACGAACGGATAAGGCTTGAAATTTCTGAATGTGTGGGGAGCTGAAAGGTGGAAAAGGAGTTAGTTGGGAAGGAGTCTGATGAGATGGAGGAAGAGGAGCTCTGACAAAGATTCTGGTGGATGTTCTGGATTTTTACAACAAAAAATGACATGAGGGAGTTACAGAATGCAGTAGAGTCTAGGTGCGGTGGTAGAGAGTCCAGGGGTCGGGAGAGATTATTAAACAGTGTGAACAATGACTTGGTGTTACCTTCATGAGAACTGATTAAACCGGAGTAATAGCGGGATTTAGAATGTGCAATACAATCCTTATAATGTAACATATGGTTTTTGTGCATATCTTTGTGAATTACAAGTCCAGTTCTTTTATGGAGCCGCTCAAGTCGCCGACCTTTGGCTTTCATGAGTCGAAGGTCATGTGTAAACCAAGGGGCGGAGGTGGAGAAGGAGACAGACCTGGTTTTTAAAGGAGCAAGTGAGTTGAGAATAGCGTGGATTCCAGTGTTATAATGTGAAACCAGTTCATCAGGGGTGGATAAATTATGAATGTCCAGGAGGCGGTCAATACTAGAAGTGAGAACGTTTGAGTTAATGTCCTTAATATTACGGAAGGAGATGAGACGTGGGAGCTTAGCGGTAGAGAAAGTAAGGGTGACATTGAATGAGATGAGAAAATGATCAGTTATTGGGAGTTCGTCAGCTGTACAGCCAAGAGGGGTGACACCAGAGCAGCAGATTAGATCCAGAATATGTCCTTTTGAATGCGTGGGAATGTTGGTATGCTGCTGTAATCCAAAGCTCTCCAAGCAGGACGCAAAATCTCTGGTAAGAGGGTGATTAATGTTGTCCATGTGAATATTGAAATCCCCTAACAGTATTATGTTTGGGGAGAGAGTGGATAGATGGGTGAGGAAAGCAGCAAAGTCATTTAAAAAGTCACTATTTGGTTTAGGGGGGCGGTAAACGGTTGCAATGATGGTAGGAGTAGGACCAGACAGTTCGCACACAGTGGATTCGAAGGAGCCGAAGACAGGGGCAGACACCGGCGAGACTTTCAGTTTCTTGCGGTAAATCATCGCGATACCTCCTCCCCGGCCGGAGCCGCGAGGTTGACAGATGTAAACAAACCCGGGAGGAGTGGCGTCATTTAGCTGAGAATAGTTGTTGCGTTGTTGCCATGTCTCGGTTAAACTAAGAAAATCTAACTTACGGTCAGTGAGGAGATCCTGGATGAGATGACCTTTGTTCGTGAGAGAGCGGATGTTTAGCAGACCGAAGTTGAGTGAGGTGTTGTTGCAGTTGGTGGTACTGTTAGCCAGCCGAGGAAGGCTGGCTAACACCCTGTGGTCAACGACCCGACCGGTGTTACGTGGAGGGCGTCGGGAGTTGGACCAGATGGATCCAATTGTGGTAGAGCTGTCTGTGCGGAAACTCCGGCGGGACCCACGGTGAATGTATCTCCGGGAGGGCAGGAAAGCGATGTCCGGGTGGAGGTGCAGTACAGCCGGCAGAGGCTCAGACAGGTGGCAACGTAGTCGGAGGAGCTCGGCTGCCGAGTACTGGTACAGACCCGCCACTGGTAGGTGGGCAGGCGACAGGAAAAGCCAAACACACACGGACCAGATGGGTATCCTGCCAATCCACATTGTTAACGAGGTCTCAGAAAACGTAGACGTCAGGAGAATACACCAAGTACGAAAGCCGGTACAGGGCAGGTGAGCTAATGCTAGCCGACACACTTGACAGGTAAGCTGATGGAGGTCTTAATCCACACAGTGGTTTCAACCGCAGAGGTAGATAAAATTGGTCCTCGAAGTGAAGGCAACTGCACAGTCGGACACGTCTAAAACAAGTTTAAGAAGTTGGGTTAAAAATAAGTTAAAATAGTTAGTTACCGGCGAGCAGCGGCAGCAAGTCGCGCCAGCGTTCACTCAACCGGAAGCACTTCGAACCGAGCTGGGTGTGTATGTCTGCACCATAACTCGATAACAAAGACAGATACGACAATCAAACTCAGCACAGATATTGATCTTGACCTACCCTGGTCACCCATTAATTTTGGGGTCAAATGGTCAAAGGTCAAGGTCACATGGCTACCTGCCATGTTTAGGAAGGCCTCAGGCATGGGTCTGCATCTCTCTTGAGTGCATTCAAGTTTCAAGATTGTATATCGGTCCATACTTTCATAAAACAACAAGAACAACAACATTAATAACACAGAATTTCATTTTCACTGATGAAACCTCTGAACTGTGGATAGTTTCTGCTCCTGTCACATTTTTCTTCACTGTGGTCTCATCTTTAACTGCAATATAAAGTCCTGCACCTCGATGGAAACAGAACAACCACAGCTCAAAAATGCCTTCTGTGCAGTATGAAGAAGTTACAGTGCCATAAAGCACACACAAAAAAGAAAAACTGAACTTGAGGGACTTATTTTTTCTTTTTGAAACCCTGAAAAAAATAGAACACATTTTTGCAGTCACAGGTAATACTGAACAAATGTGGCAGTTCTACATTAAAGACCCATTTAAGTTTTGGCAAGCTCTGCAACTAAGGTTGCTCTTCACATCAGCTGTAGAAATTCACCATGCTGAATGTATCTTCCAACAACTTGCTATTCTGTAAACCATTTCTGAGCCAAGCTGCATTTATTTGATTGATCCAGTACATTTTACTTTCCTCTCAAGCTCTCTATTTGTTCTGCTCGGTGAAAACACTGCCCGCAGTTCAGCTCCGAAGTCACAATTTTGGTTTTACAGCAGTATCTGGTGCACATTTTTAGCTTAGATTTGGTATGTTTTTCTTGACTGATAATAGAAGATCTTACTACTCTTTCAGTTTTTTACAGTTTCTGGTGTTTTCCTTTTGAAAACAGAGGGTCAGGCCACCACACACATTGATTTCTACTGTCCTCATGCTTTTAACGTGTTTCTTCTGACATTTTATCTGTCTGCTGATACTGAATGTCCTGACTGGGGAAAGCTACAAATGAATTACCTTTTGGGATAAACAAAGTCGTCTGAACTGAACTGAATGGAACACTAGCAGAATTCAATAGCAAACCAGCAAAGACATTTCAGGGGCAGCATGTCATGAAAATTATGAGCAATAGTGGTGCAACAGGGAATCAGTGACTGTAATTTAACCTGCTGATGTGAACCTCTCAAAGGTAATGACAACACATGAAGCAGCAGCGATGACATCAACTGGTGGAGGTAAATAAGATACTGTAGGGCGCACAGTTTCAACTAATTGCATCAAAATTCATTGTCTTTCTCAGTCATATTTCAATCAGTCAGATATGAGGACATGTTGCACATATTGTTACAGTCAATTTGACTTTTGGGTTCTGAGGATACTACTCTGTTCTGATCATCTTAAATGAACAATACCTCATCCACTAAGTAATCATATAAAGAAGCCCCTTAAAGCTGCAAACCTACATTTTGAGAGTCAAAAGGTTTTTACATTTTCGTCACTATCACTGTAAACCAATGACAGATGTCTCCACATCTACATGTGACTAGAATAGAATTTTTATTTTATTTTTTTATTTAACCTTACTTTAACCAGGTGAGTCCCATTGATATTGCAGATCTCTTCTTCAAGGGAACCCTGGCCAAGAACGGCAGCAGCACTAAGTTGCAATTACATACAGAGAACATATACATTATAAAACATACAGTAACAACTCAGAAAATTTTAAAAATCATAATTGGCTAAGAAGGAAAGCAGTTACAGACTCCAATGGAATCTGCCTCCATACCCTTCACCACATTTTTAAAATCCCCAGTCGGGATCAGCTTTCGAAGCCATAGTTCAGAAACAGGAGTTTTTACTTTTAATGGGACCAGTAACCCAAATTGGAAACACATGAAGGCTTAAAAACACAATTCTTGAGATGTAGCCCCCAAAAAGCTGACGCAAGTAAGGTCAAAACAACCTACTACATTAAATATTTCTGGGTTTTCCACCTAAATCTCATACATTGAAGTTAGAGAAACAACATTCAAGCCATAATAAAGGGACAAATTGATAACAAGAAAAAATGTTTAGTCGTCTTGTCGTCTTATCACACGATCATTTATGTTAAATAAATAATAAACAGGCTTTTTACCAGTAATAATTGTCTTAATCTTGTTAACTTGTTCACATGAGTTGTTTTTATATGGCTAATGAGCATTTCCATGTTAAATCTACAGTGCACTGATGACAGTTTAAAAAAAAGATTGAGACTTTTGGGATTTAAAACAAATCAAAGGAACCAACTCTGTGAACCTGCAAGGCTGAACTTTCTGTATTATTATCTTTCAGTTTCCCCTTTCAACATGTATGACTGAAGCACTCCAGTGTTACAGCATGTCATTGTGCAGCCTCGAGTCGTGTTACTGTGTTTGAGCACAGCTGTAGGTGAGCTCATACCACTGAGAGAGTGTAGAAGTGAACGGAACAACAAACCAAAGTGTAAGTCTGCGCATTCAGAGTTACATCTCAGCCATTTTAAGGCAGCATGGGATTATTTTCATGGATTAAACTTCTGAATATGTAACTCTGACACACAGAGGTGAGTTTTTCAGGGTTAAATCAACAACTTCACAAAAAGAAACCCATCACCAGGTGAGAGTAATATTTGAAAGGCTCTAGCTAAAATTGGCGTCTTTCACTTTTCCCCACCTGATAAAACCTGTACATCAGAGTAAACAGAAGCCTTATAACAACAAGTCAGTGACTCTGATGTTATTGAAGCGTTTTCTATTTCAGCCACAGTAACACCAGGTGGCCTCCACAGCCTTGTAACACCTCTATAGCCTCGACCTCCAGTGTGAGAAGAATTACCTCCACTGTGCTTTAACCTGCTCCGTCTACAGACTCAGTTCTATTTGTAATGAGACATAATAGGCTCTGGTTTTTGGTTGTAACCCTCCTGAACTGGATTTCTCTCATGTTTTTTTTATGCTTTTCACTGGGTGTTGCACTGCTCTCGAAAAACCAAGAAAAAGGAGGGGAAAAAACAGACTGTCCCAATGAACCGGGACACCTTTAATTTTATTTAACCTATCTGACAGCCGGAAAAAATCTTTCAGCCTAAAATTTGATGACTTTTCCTAAGGTGACCCAAAATACACGAAAATGAAAATATAAAATGTTATACTTTTGTACACTGAGGCTGTTTTTTGATTGATTGAAATTTATTTCAAATATGTAAGAAAAAGAAACAATTTGACAATACAAGACAAAGATTTCCCTTTTTTTCTTAACACATTTGAAGAAGAAGTAAAGAAGAAGTATACACTTGTTTAATCCCACCCCCTTTCATTAAATCATATAACTCGAAAACAACTACCTGTTCCCATTAATTAAATTAAACTCGCAATTAATGCAATTAAAGCATGAAAATAGTACTAATATACAGTAAACCTACATATACACAAGCATGCATGCATGTATATACTCAAATCAACATGATTTCATACATATATGCACATTACACACATACACACAGCCACATCATCACTACCATTGATCCTGGGAGTGTCATCATGCCACTGTTTCAGGTCAGACTGGACCCATATTACTGAGATGGATTTTAGATCTAACAGTGTGGCTCAAATCAAGGGAAATGGTGGTTATAGGGGATTTTGAAACTGTACAGGTGTGTTTTTATTATGGGACAGTGGTGACAGTTCAAGAGGGACCTTGACACTGTCACGAGAACTGCCTGAGTTTCCACCACATTTGCCCAGGCTCCCACAGAGACAGACACCAGCTGGTCCATGAAGGGGCTTGGGGGAATCTCCACATAGCGAAATAGTAAGACAGCATAGGAGGGATCATATATGGTGCACAAAGGGAAGAGAAGCCATCCAGAGGTCAGTGTCATGACGCAGACACAAGATCTGCATCTGAAACGCAATAAAATAATCTACAAAGCAACACATTTGGGTTGGGAGGCTGGTGGTGGGGTCATAACGTTAAAAGGTACCTGGCTGCCATTTCAGTGACTGACGTCATGGCAGCAAGTCTTGATGTGCGACAGACCCTTGATCTGATCTTCCAAGATGAGGAGGCTGATAGTGATTTGGAGTAGGATGAGTCAGAGCAGGAAGACAACATGGGAGAAAACTCTGATTACAGCCCCTCTGATGAAGATGACTCTGAATGCAGAAACTAGTTTATAACAAGCAGTTTATTATTGAATGTTGAATTAATATTGATAATTATGATTTCTTCTGATATAGCAGTGAGGACAGCGTTTAATAGTTGCAGTGTTTAAACATGGTTATATTACAAATTCCAACAGTTCCTAAATGTTCACGCCGTTTTCAGATTCAGTTAAATATATTTAAATCATTATGGCTTTTATGTTTTTATGTCTTATGTAAAACAGGACATGATACTGTCAAGCTTAAAAAACACACTCTCCCTGCTCTCTGAAACATGTAATAAGGATTAATCATATATATATTATTGTGACATAGGCTATTTAGACATTCTAAATAGATTTTGTGTAGACACTTAGTATGAGGGAATTCTTTTGACCTGGACCATACTGTGAAGGCATAAAACATAAACAATATGTAAGGGTTAAAGACGTCCATTCCTGGAACGTTTTTTTTTTTTTGGCAAACCTTTAATAAAAACTCATGACAGTTCTCAAGAGTTAAAAAATAAGTAAACTCTGTTTTAGGCTCCGTTTTAGGCCTGGAAGTGGAAGCTTTAATTACAGAATTACTGTCTCCTATCAGGCTTGCAAATGGGCTTTCTGTTATACTTTTAGTTTATCACGGAAGGTGTTATCATCCAAATACTGTTTGGCTGATTTCACATCATAGAAGTTATCCTGAATGGCGGTTAATGAGAAAGAAAATACTGCACATCTACTGATGATTACTGCGGCTGATGAGTATCAGCTCGCTAATTAACTCACAAGTGTTCTCCACTTCACATCATGTGTGTGGCCCAAAAACTACATGGCAGCCCCTTTCTACCTCTCCACACACTCATCCCATAATTAATCTCCAATGTGGCAGTCACATATTTGGTAATTTCTGTGATCTGACAGAAGCTTCTCCGTTTTACTTGGCTTCATTTTAACCATAGTTTATGGGATTTAGACAGTTTGTATGTTTGTTTGTCTAGGATGATTTTAATACTGTACTTCTGTTCATGGGCTATAAGGATTTTTTTCTCAAAATTATTATCTGAACTTATCTCCTCACAAACCCTTGTGGAAGGAAGAAAAAGAAGGAGAAAAAAAAGAAGAAAACTCCACATATGAAGCTTATTTGCATCTGGTTATTTCCCTCCGGTGGAAGTTAACGCATCGCCATGGCAACCCCCATGCATTCTTAATGTGGTCTAAATCTGTGTCTCTTATTGGATCTTTAATCAAATTTTAATTAACAATCTACTCAACGGACTCCTAATTAACACTTTAACAGTGTGTTTGCAGCTCCTTGTCTTTAACAGTGTTTTTAGGTCACTGTAATTTCACTGAACTGTAATCTAATTACACTGCCGAAACTGGGGATCTGCTGCTGTTGCATCACGCTGTTTGTCGCTCTCTATCCTACCCGAATTATGGCTCGCAGTAGGACAATTAACATATTTCATTTCATATTTGTTGTGGTTCTGTAAATGGAGGGAGGAACTGCCGTAATGCCTGTAATTACCTCTTATATTTCAAAGTAAAAGCACTGCTGCTTAAGGAACACCGGTCGTTGTTGGCGGCTTCAGACAGGACCAAAACGGTACTAAAACTAGCTCATACAGCTTTGACAAACCCAACCCAAGATCCACTTGCAGGATGTTTAGTATGAGATTTCAACTGTACTGCACAGTTTCCATCACTAGCTGAAAGCTGAAGACAAAAGACAGAAGCTTGTGCTCAAAGAAAGTATTTGCAACCAGTAAAGAACCTCTTAAGCCTAATGCTACACTGTTATGGCACCACTTGACTGTCTAAACTGGTAAGCAGTGATAGCTAACATGTCTCTGGGGTTATCAGGTGGGGACCTCCTTTCGTGGGTGTTTCATCTAGTTGGCCCCACGACACCTCCAGGATGCTAGACAGTGATTTCTGGCGTCCCAGAGACACTCCCCTAATGCCAGTCATCACTGCTCCTCACACCAACACAGATAATCCCCCTTACCTGCCACATGGCTATCACAGCCCAAACAGCACTCCCACCTTCAACAGCCCAGGCTCCAGGTAGTGACAATGCCGATATACCTTCCCTAACACATGTCCTCTACAGGACTACAATCTGCTTCCTAGTTTGAAATTAATTGAGGATATATTACTACAAAAACAGACAAAACAGACTACAGGTCATCACATGGCCAAAAACCCCACCAATGAATCAGTCGATCAATTAATCAGTCTTACTAAATAGCAGATGAGAAAAATAAACTGGCAGAAACAACAAGCAAACTCACTTGGGTGGCTGCATGGTCCCAGACAATCAGATTCAAACAGGCCACTCCCACCCATTAAATAACCCTCCTCTTCCTGGAGCTCCACCTCAGAGCAGTGATTGGCTGATCATCTCCACCTGATGTCTTCCACTGAAGACTGGTGGATCTCACCACAGAAGAAAATGGAGGGAAAGAGAAGAAAGAAAAAAATAGGAGGGAAGATGAAGAGAAAAATGGGGATACGTACTTTGTTCCCATCCTTATTTTGGCCCCCGACCAGCACTATTCCCCCTCATCCACATCCACTGACTAGATTTCATTGCCTCAACTGACATTTCCTTTACTATCTTCCTCAAACTCTGTCCCCACACTCCCAGTTTACCCCAGGAGCGAGACCTCTGACCTTGCTACAAAACCTCTACATCAAACTTCCACTGGACAAACCCTAACCTGATTTCAGTTGTTGTCATTTTTGTTCCCCAAGAAAACCCATCCAGTGATGAGGACTGTTTGGTGCTGCCAGTAGATCTGAAAACTGTAGCTGTGGACGCTAAACTAGGACTGTTGTGTTGAACCTCTGCAGCTCCTAAGTGCACAAGCACATCCCTGTATGTCCAACAAGACTGCTCTGCTTAGTGAAAATGTGCATTCTGTTGATCTAATGTTGGGCTCCACTTATTGTACGTCATTGTTTGTGTCCTCCTGTTGTACCACAGGGTGTAAATCACATGTTGGCCACAGGATTACCAACGTCCTGGAGGTTAAAAACGATTTCTGTGAATGCGCTGGTCAGTTTCAGGTTGTGGAAGTGCATAGAACATTTAGAAAGTGTTGTTTTTATGTCAAAAATTCTATTTGTTTTAGCCTGTGTGCAGTTAAGGACAGTCTGCAGGACTGGGCCCAGCATGGCAAAGCATCAAAAATGTCTATCTTCAACTAGGTGTTATTATAAATGCTGCTTCATGCTGTACATCGTTCAGCTCCTATTTGTATAGAGACGTACATTTTGTTCATGTGCACTGAATCAGCAACAGTGATAATTTCACTGTCCAAAGATTGAATTAGAACCGAGAAACACCTTCAGACTCTGCTCACAACAAATGAGGTTTACATAGGTCAAACAACTTTCCGAATGCTCAAAATGAGTTTGTGTAAAGGCCGGCACACACTACAGGATAATCAGGCTGATTTTTGTCCTGATCTCCTCCTTATGATCAAAGCCAGCAAAGGCCCGATTGTCGGATGTTTGCAAACGACATGGTGTCTGATGTTCCTGTGGTGTGGGGTGTAGAGAGTGATTTTGTCCGTTCCGATCCGCTCGGAAGTCCTTGGAAGGAGAGATCGTAGATAATGAACATGTTTAACATTTGCAACTAGAAATCCTGTAGTGTGTGGGGGTTTCTTCCGAGAGGAGCCGAGCACGCTCAGTGTGTGATGTCACGTGTACCAGATTTAAGCCAATCAAAACGCGAGCTGACTCAGCTGACTGACTGAAGAGGAAGTAAAAACAAACAAGTAGAGTTACCGTTGCTAAAAAATGTAGTCAGATTAATCATGATGATGGATTAATCCACAGTAACGCGTCAATTTTGACAGCCCTAAAAAATCTCTGCCCCTCATCTTAGAGATCTGGATGGTCTGATGAAAAAACAGCTTCAGTTCTAGTAACGCGCCGCATTTTTGGCAGTAACGGTAACACCGTTATAAAGATGGGAAGAGTAATCAATTAGATTACTCATTACTGAAAAAAGGAACGCCGTTAGTAACGTCGTTATTTATAGTGCTGTTATTCCTATCATGTTTGTTTACACTGAAGTCACGTTTGACTACGTGAGATTTGGAATACTGAGTGTGAAGAACCTGATAGTCTGCTGAAGAATCGGTTTAGAATCTTATAGTGTGTGGTGTGCTCTGTAGTGAACACCACACTATAAGATCAGAAGAGAGAGATCTTGTGCGATCTGTCTTTTTTTATCTCCAAGTGTGTGGTCTCTAAATCTGAGAAGTTTAGAAAAATCCTGTAGTGTGTGCCAGCCTTAAGTCTTTTATACTGACAGTGTCTTTGGAATAGTATGTTTTGAATGTTTTCTTCACCCTCGGACAGCAACTAAAAGTAATGTTAACATTACATCCAAATCATGTCACAGTGTGACACTAGGTTATGTTTAATGAATGCCAGCTGCTGCCTGTTAGATTGTGAGCTTCTATTCATTGACAAAAAATGTAAAAACTTCATTATAGTTTTATTTTGCAACAACAAAAAAAGGCTATGCTGCAGAATTGTGCAGTCTTCTTCTTGTAATGATCACTTAGTAAATTGTCACCCACCTGACTTGTTCGTACTTCAAAGAAAACCTTAGTGGAAACTATCAGGAAGTAAAGAATGAAATAAAATAACTCTGCCAAATGGAAAAGCAGCAGATGAAACCCGATGGGAACAGATTTCTTGAAAACACTTTGATGCTTCGGCGTCGCCTCTGCTCCTTATACAGCAGACAAAATCATTTATGTCCCGTTTCAGTTCGCCATCACGTTACCCGCCTCCACTCTCGCTAAATTGGCCCGAAAAATAAAGTGAAGGAGACCACTGGTGTGGAGGTGGTTGCGTGAATGCAACATCCCCGGCCCTTGTTACATCACTTACACATTAAAATGAGATGAGAGAAAACACACATGCAATCTTAGGTGTGAACCTGCAATGAAACGCCGCTTTATTCTGTTCACACTTATGTTCTTTTCTAATACTGTAGCACATTTATTGTCCCTGGAAAACACATACATTAAACTGCAGAGGTTTAATGGAGAAATAACCACTGTGGAGCACCATCAGTACGTCTGCAGTAAATGCTGGTAACTTCAAGCACGCTTGTAATGGAGGGATGATAACAGCCTCAGTCCAACACCGACAAAGACCTGACTCCTCTTTGTCTTCATCCCTTCACGGTGCCTGTTTCCTCTTCAATTAACATAATTGGCAGCTCCATCATGAGCCATCCACACGCTGATGAGGCTTCACATCCGACTGTGGAAAAGTCACAAGGTGGCAACGAAGGCAACATTCTGACAAAACGTCGGCCTGTCAGAGCGCTGTCACGTCTCCGCGCGTTAGTCCAGTTTGTCCGCCTTTAAATGGAGATTAAACACTCTGGACGAATGATTTAACGTTTGACAGAGTCCACTAACCTCCGTCTGTCTCAGCTTGAATTAAGTCTTGTTTTCTCAGCTCGATGTGGAGGCCTTAAAGAATGAATTCAATTAAAATTATTTATAAGTCGCTGACCTCTGGGTGTTGTGGCGTAAATTCCCAGTGTGCAGCACAGTTCAATTAGGCCCCATCAAGAAGACAAAAACAAGACACTCAGCGAAGACTTTCCATTTACGTCCAGTACATTCTGACAGTTAAACCTAAATCACTTCACTTGGGGGCGGCTGTGGCTCAGGTGGCAGAGCGGGTTGTCTACTGATCAAAAGGTTGGCGGTTCGATCCCCGGCCCCTCCACATGCCGAAGTGTTCTTGGGCAAAACAGTGAACCCCAAATTTCTCCCAATGGCAGGCAGGGACCGTGCATGGAAGCCATGTGTGTATGAATGGGTGAATGTGAAATACATTGTCAAGGCCTTTGAGTACCACTAAGGTAGAAAGGCGTTATATAAGTTCAGATCATTTACCATGTACTTCCAAATTTGAATATGTTTTAGAGGTTCTTTAAAACTAATGTTCAATGGACATTTACAATTACGACTGCCAAGTGTTTGTTCAAAGGAATCCAAAGGAAACTGGATTTGTTGGGTTTCACTGTATAATTTTGTCCTCAACTTAGAAGGTAAAGTGCTTTGAGATGACATATGTTATGGATTGTTGTCATCTAAATAACACCGAACTGAATTGATTTTATTGTCATTTCTATATCGTAATTTTTTCAAATATGTAAAAGAAGTATGTTTTTGTTGCAGTTCAGGTCATTCTGGTTAAATTAGTTAACAAGTCTAAGCAGGCACTGGTGCACACAGTATGTATTTGATATTAGCAGCTTGTGGAAGAAACAGATGTACAAACTAAACTAAATGAGAATCAAACTAGGAGCTGAGACAAACTGCAAACATGCAGGAAGCAGTCGGCATTTTAAAAAGTGAGCTGTTGTTAATCTAAAACAGTGAGCTACTTTTAATCTAACACTACTAGATGTAATGTTAGGGTTACTTTCAGAAGAAGAATCGCCAAAAAGCAGCTCTGCAATGAATGAGAAGCTGCTGGAACACAGCTGTCAGTGTCCACAGTGTTTTACATCAACAAAAGCTGAGAGGCTGCCATGAAGAAGGAAGTTCTTCCTCTAGAAGCAGCACCTTAAAACTTGACTGAAGTTTGCTGCTGATCTCATGGACAAAGAAAAGGCCTTCTGGAAAATTGAG
Source organism: Dascyllus trimaculatus (assembly GCA_024666655.1). Taxonomy (NCBI): domain Eukaryota; kingdom Metazoa; phylum Chordata; class Actinopteri; family Pomacentridae; genus Dascyllus; species Dascyllus trimaculatus. The sequence continues at coordinate 7,017,427 of CM045457.1, read as the reverse complement.
CTATTTGGCCACAATGACCAGAAATTTGTTTGGAGGAGAGAAGGTGAGGCAAGAACACTGAACCCACCATCAAGCATGGTAGTGGTAGTATCATGCTCTGGAGCTGTTTTGCTGCCAGTGGAACTGATGTTTTACACAAAGTACATGGAATAATGAAGAAGGAGGATTACCTCCACATTCTTCAGGAAAACCTAAATCATAGAATGGAAGAATAGAATAGAATATCTTTATTGCCACTGTACATGTACAACAAAACTGAAGGAGCAATCCTACCACAGGTGTAGTTAAAAAAAAGTTAAAAGACTGTGATAAAGAATTTAAAACTGGAAAAGAATATAAAAGACAATAGAAAGAATTCAAAGAACAAAGTACCTAAAGAGCCCTAAAGTGCAATTGAGAAATAAAATGTGTTAGTGTTTAATTTTGTTTAGAGCAGTTATGGCTCTTGCATAAAAAACATTTTTCATTCTGTTTGTTCTGGTCTTTAGTGTCTTGAAATGTCTGCTAGAGTAACAGTTCAAACTGTGAATGACCAGGATGGGTTGGATCCCTGAGAATGGACTGTGCCTTCCTGAGGCAATGGGAGTGTGGAGTTCCTCCAGGGAAGGGAGGAGGCAGCTGGTGATGCTCTGAGCCGTGGTGACAACTCTTTGGAGCACCTTCCTGTCTGCTGCAGTGCACATGCAGATACAGTACGTTTGAACACTCTCGATTGAGCATTGATAAAAGGACACAAGCAGTTTCTGAGAGAGGTTGTTGTTCCTGAGAGTTCTTAGAAAATAGAGTCTCTGTTGTGCCTTTTTGATGATGGCTCTTGTGTTGGTGAGGTTGTCCTCGATGTACACGGCCAGGAACCGGAAGTTGGAGACTCTGTCCACACAATCCCCAGCAGTGTACAGGGACTCAATATCCATTGTCCTCCTCCTGAAATCTAGGATGATCATCAGTCAGAAGGTTGAATCTTGGATGAAGTTGGATGTTTCACCAAGACAATGACTCCAAATATACACTGAAAGTGGTAAATCAGTGGTTAAATCAGGATAGAATAAAGGTTTAAGACTGGTCTCCCCAAAGTCCTGATTTAAACCTAATCAAGAACCTTTGGACTGAGCTGAAGAAACAAGTCTGTTTGACTGTAGGTCTTCTGTTATAATGAGACTGTAACCTCCATCTAAAACTCAATTTAGTAAAATCAACTCCGATTTCTCAGCTTAATTCTACAATTAGCTTGGGACTCCAAGCTTTTTAAACTGACATCGTTATTGTCATTTAACAGCCATTTTACACCACAAATTTGACTTTCTTTGATAGGCCGATATGGCTGTAACATCTGGTCACAAGCTGAGTTCAGCTGTATATTCTTCAGCAGCTGTTTGGGTGCACTAGCTTTACAGTTAATGGGCATCTTTCGAACACGCTCCAGGAAGCCGTTCCTCATGCGGTTTCCCATAAACAGCATTTTGCATGCATTACAGTAGCAGGCTTAGGCAATGTAATCAACAATGCTAAAGATGCCGAAACGCATTTTTTATACCGACATTAAAGCTCCCTCCAAAGTACAGAGTGTGTTTTCCGAGATGTAAACAAACCCGCAGCCTCTGCACAAATTGAAAGTAAATAGTTTTGGGGAGGAAAAAAAATTGCTGTAAATCAGGTTGTTGCTGTTTGCCGCAGCTCATATTCCCCGAATATCTGAGCGCTTAGGATGCTTAGTGTGAGGAGGCTTCAGTGAAAACTCTCTGGTGCATCAGTCAGCAGAACATTCTAATGAGGATTCAGTGATGGTGTGTTCAAACATGTAGGGACATCTGGGAGAATTATGGGTAGACATACAACCCAAAGAACATCTATTGTGTTTCTGTAGCATGTACATTTTAGACATCAAATGACAATGAAGTATTACCCCTTTTCCTGCTCTGTATGAATACATAATACCAGTAATTATGTAACCAGATACTTCCTCTGAGCCCTCCCTCCGCTGGTCCTCCATAAACTGTAATAACTTCATGCCTGGCCATTCAATTCCCATGCTATCTATTTGAGTGGGAGGTCTGCTGATGACCTTATGATTTTGTAATTAGTGTGTGCCTTATCTAGTGGGCTGGCTGCATAACTGTGTGTGACACAAATGCAGAGGATGTGGTGGTTCGCACTGAGTGTGGGTGTGTGTTTACAAGAGCAATCTCAAGTGTTACAAGTGCTATCTGGTGGTCCGCAGATGGGCTACTTCCCACTGCGTCTGTGTGTGTTGTGTTTGTGAGAAACAAGCGTTAAGTACAGCTCGTGCAATGTTCTGCCCACTGTGTGTGTGTGATGATAATTTCTTACAGCTCATGTTAGACACTTGCCATGGACTCATTATACGCTGAAAAGGATGCTATCACACTGTGCAGCAACATAACAGCAATTAATCTAGTGTAATGTTAATTATATGCAGTAAATAAGAGAGAGCTCTCCACAGCAGACTTTTTACCACATATAACAATGACAGTCACACAACTATCAAGCATTCATCATGTCTGTATTCTAAATTTAATAATATATTAAAGGAGCAATGACATTTTGAAGAATAGGGTACTTTTTTGCTGTCTAATGCCACAGTTAGATGAGAAGATCAATATACATTTCATTTGTGTGTCTGCTGAAGTGAAAGGTCATCAAGCCGCACCCTAAAATACCAGGAGTCTGTCGTAATGTGCCAGGTTGTTTACGCAAATCTTTACTTTAGTTGCAGAGGGAAAAAAATAGTGATCTCAAGTTACCAGGTAAACATGCTAACATTTGCTAATTAAAATCTGTACAAAATTTTCTTAGAGTCACATATGCAGGTGTCAACATTTACTCACTAGCATTTTCAACAAAGGTTAGCTTCACCTTTTTCAATCAGCACTTTTATCAAAGTTCAAATCTCAGCTTAGCATGTTAAGATATGGTAATAGGAATTTTTAGCAAAGCTAACATATGAGCAAGTTAACATTTGCTAATTGGCATTTCTTGTTCGCTATATAGTTTAGCAAGTAAGCATGCTAACATGTGTTAATTAGCATTTCAATGAAAATATAAATTTAAATTTATCACATTAGCATGATAACCATTGCTAATTAAAATTTCTATCATAATTTACATCGAGCTAAATTTAGCGTGTGGGCATACTAACTTTGCTATTTAGCATTTTAAATAAAGTTATCATCATAGTTTAGCAGGTGAGTATAGCGACATTTCGCAGTCATCACTTTAATGTAAATACAAATCTAGTTCCGCATGTGAACATGCTAACATATGTTATCAATATTTTTAGCAAAGCTTTCCATCCTAGTTTCACAGAAAAGCTAACATTAACTATTTTAAACTTTTATGTTATGTTTAAGTTTTTGCTGCAAGGTAACATTTGCTAAACTGCATTTCCATCAAAATTTAAACCCAAGTTTAGCATGCTCACCATTGCTGTTAAAATCCACATCTAGCTAAGTATAGTTTGTGAGTGTCAACTTTGCTAATTTACAAATCTGCAGATTTTCTTAGTTCAGCATATGAACATGCTAGCATATGCCAATTAGCGTTTTCAACAAAGTTCCACTTCAGTTTACCTAGAATGCATGCTAACAATTCACTGTCAGCATTTTTATTAAAGTTCAAATCCTAGTTTAGCATGTGAGCATATGAAGATATGATAATCAGTATGTTTTTTAGCCAATCCCTATTACAGTTGAGGATATGAGCCAGCTAACATTTGCAAATTTCCATTTTACTATCAAAGTTTAATATTGTCATAAAGCTGGCAAGCATGCTAGCAATTACCAGTCAGCGATTTTAGCAAAGGTCACCATGGGAGTTTATGTGAACAAGCTAACATTTGGTAATTAGCCTTTTCATCAAAGTTCACCATCATAGTTTAGCATGTTATAGTAGTATACAACCTTTTAATGGAAATTCATGGAAATTTAACATATCAGTACTCATTACTTATTTTTTCCTGAACTAAGTTTGTTCAGTTTTTATATGGAAGGGCCTTAGAAGAAGTAGGAACATGAAAACTGTTTAACTTGAAGAAAGCTGCTAACATTTCTCAGGGAAGAAACTGGTGAACTCTACAGAGGTGTTGCACAGTCCCCTCAAATATCACACACCAGGGCTCTGTTTTGTAAAGCTTTAAGAATATCATCTAAAAATCATTAGAGCTAATTTCAAAAGAAAAGAAAATTTCTTGTACAAAAACTTTACTTCAAAAAATGGAAAAGCAAATTGTTCTGATAATAAATTTTCTGAAGTTTAATTGAGTATATTTTGGGTAATATAGCCTTTAGGACAGAAAATAAATTACAAAACAGATACAGTGTGAAAATACGGTTTACCATGTTACTCATCATGATGCATTAAAGCAGTCAGATCAGGGAGAAACGTCTCTTTACAATTAATGGCTCCAATTACATGAAATAATACGAGCCATTTTAAGCAGTATATGTGAGAAAAAAAACCTCACATTTCCTCGTAAAAAGCGGGGGCATGAATACTCCATCAGGCCTATTTGTACGATAACAATGTTGCTGAAATGACAGCATCAATTTCCACCTCTGAAAAATGGAAGTGCCGCTTGTTCACACAGACAATCAAAACCCAATCAGCTGAATTTCCAGAGCAGTAAATGAAGCGGGGATGGGAAATTATAGCATTGTCCTGCAGAATATGGCAGTAATCACTTAAATTGAGCAGGAAAACAGAAATCAACAACAAAAGGCCTTTTCGGCGGGCTGCGCGCTTGATTAGGTGTGAGAGTGCTCATCAGTCGAACAATAGGAGTATCTGAGCTCTGCACTGTAATAAATAGATTAGCTTAAATGGTTAAAAGGGAATTATAAGGCTATACATAGCGACATCATTGCCACCATTTTTTTTTGTTTGATCCACATTGTTTAACCTCATTCTAGGGTTCCCAGTTGCATGTAAGTATTCTTGTTTTAAAAGTTACCACCCCAGTCGATAAGAGCTCAATCTGGGAATTGGAGCGCAGCAGAGAGAAGTAAAGAAAGGAGGAAGCACTCCAATTAAAACCCAATGATGAAAGAGGCGGAAAGTAGGGAGAAGTGTAGAAAAATAGAGGTTATAAACAGAAACATGTGAGGAACAAAGACGGGCGGAGAGGAGAGGAAGTCGAGTTTGGGTCGGTCCAAACTCAAGATGCTGCGTTCAGACATATCCGGTATTGTCTGGGAGACAAAAGGACTGGAAGATAACAGGAGGGCCCCTCAAAACAGCGTCCAGATGTCGCCTTCATATTTCATCTCTTTTTATCTTTAATGTTATTTCACTTCAATTATTCAGTCAACCTCATTAATAGATATGGTTGCAGTGCGTGTAATCTCAGTGCCAGACATTTGATCTGTTCTGGCTCGGAGCGTCGGGGGGGTGGATGTAGGGTGGATATGGGGTGGAGGCTTGAGTGGGTATTGTTTTTTCCCCTCTTTCATGATGGCCGGCGCTTCAGATCAGCTGCTGCCGACCTCATTATTTTATCACAGAGGGGGATTTGAGGCGAGCGCGCGTTGCCTGTTTTTCACTTTACCACCTCTGTTTCTTTCTGTGGCCGAGGCCCGACTCGCTCAGAAGTTGAAGTAGTTTGGTCGGTTCTGCAGGCCCAGAAAAGCTGACGTGTGGTTATGTAAGGTCCCTTTAAAAAGAAAAAAGGGGAAAAAAAAGCTCCCTGCTGCATGATGTCTCACAGCAGGAGCAGCATTAATAAAGGAGGCTTAAAAATGTCAGAGGCCTTTAATGTCATAAGTCATTATTTTATCACTTTCTTTGTGTTTATTTATTTATTATCATCCAATATTACGGCTCTGCTGTCTCCACCATCTGCACATGATCAGTGTAGTACAACTACAAAAACTTATATAATAGATCCAGTGCCATACAGCTGAGTAAACAACGGCTAAAGTAATTGCTTCTATTATTATTATGGTCCAAATAGGACAGATATACCAACTTGTGAACTGAATGTTGAATTTATTAAACAGATAGCCCTTTAAGATGTGCCATCTGATTTTTAAGGTGGTCTGAAAAACATGTCCAAACACAACATTATGTAACTTACAGTGCTGTGAAAAAGTATTGACCCTCCTATAGATATGTTCTATGTTTGCATATTTGTCACACGTAAATGTTTTGGATCATCAAACTAATTTTAATGGAAGACAAAGATAACCCCAAAAAACACAACATGTAGGTTTTAGATGATAATTTAATTTTTTTTAAGGAAAAATGCTGTCCAGCTCATCTTACCTTATGTGAAAAAGTAATTACCCTCTTAGCTACCAATCTACCAAATGACCTGATTCATTTGACAGTTGGGTTCAGTTTCACCAGCCACACTCACATATGATCACTGCCAGACTTGTTGAATCTAAACATTACTAAATTGAACCTGTCTGGTATTGCGAAGTAGCTAAAGAGTATCAAAAGCAGCACATGATGCCACTAAAGAGATTCAAGAACAGATGAGAAACAAAGTCATTGATAATTATCAGTCTGGAGGGTTACAAAGCCATTGCTGAGGCTCTGGGACTCCAGAGAAGCACAGTGAGAGACATTATCTACAAATGGAGAAAACATGGAACAGTGGTGAGCCTTTCCCAAACATTTCTCCAAGAGCTCATCAATATCTAACCTAGGAGGTCACAAAAGAACCCAGATGAACATCAAAAGATCTGCAGACCTCACTGGCCTCAGTTAAGGTTCATCTACATGATTCAACAATAAGGAAGACTCTGGGACAAAATGGCCTCCATGGGAGAGTTGCAAGGCGCAAACCACTACTGATCAAAAAGAAGATAAAGGTTTGTCTGGTATTTGCAAAACGATATCTGGATGAGCCTCAAGACTTTTAAGATAACACCCTGTGGACTGATGAGTCAAAGGTGGAACTTTTTGGAACACATGGGTCTGTTACATCTGGTGTAAAGCTAATACTACATTCTACAAGAAGAACATCACACCAGTAGTGAAACATGGTGGTGGTAGTGTGATGGTTTGGGACTGCTTTGCTTCCACAGGACCTGGACGCCATGAATTCTGCTCTCTATCAGAAAATCCTCCTGGAGAATATCCACCCATCAGTTCATGACCTGAAGCTCAGCACAAATGGTTTATGAAGCATGACACACAAGGAAGTCCACCTCTGAGTGGCTCAAAAAGAACAAAATAAAGGTTTTGGAGTCAAAGTCTGGACTTGAATCCAACTAAGACGCTGTGACAAAAGTTCATGCTCAAAAACCATCTAATGTGACTAAATTAAAACTATTCTGCAGAGAAGAGTGGGCTAGCATTCCTCCATGGCGATGTGAAAGACTGATCACAAGCTGGAACAAACAGTTGCTGATGCCAAGGTTGGACCAATTAGGTTCAGGGGGGCAATTACTTTTTCAAAGAGGTAATATAGGTTTTCAGTAAATTTTTAATAAATCATGAATTTAAAACTGCATTTTGTGGGTTACCTCTGTCTAATTTTGTGGAACATTTAAGTGTGAAAAATATGCGAAAATAGAAGACATCAGGAAAGGCATATACTTTTTCACAGCACTGCTCACTCACGCTCTCCCACCCTCACCCCTAGACGTCAACTACTGTAAAAGAAAACCGAGTTAAAAAAGACCCAGATAATAGTTTAATTAAAAGAGCAAATCAAGCAGTTTTTTTTGTGATTTTGAAAGTAAATGGAAATTAAACACGTGAACATTCTGCTTTAAGATAAGAAAACAAAGACAACCTGAAGCAGCTCAAAGAAGTAGCGCTGTAGATCCCAAAAACAGAGGAAGATTATCCCAATCTGAAATCTAGGGACACAGAAAAAAGGGACATTGCATATGTCCGAGTGAACGATGAAGGTCTACATTGAATCACAGCTTATTTCAAAAAGTTTAAGTAAACCCATATGACAATGAACTGGACCATGTAAAATTACTTCCTGTATTTAGGCTGTAAACAGTTAAATGGGTTACACACAACATAAAGAGACCTAGGATAAGTCTTCCGTTGATAAACAATGTCTGCATGATCAATAATAGATCGTATTAATTGAGAAATTACCATTAATTGAACAATGAAGTAAACTCAGACAACCAAGTTCTTTTTGTTTTGGAGAGGGTTTTTAGTTGAATCAGCACAATTGAGTTATCAGACATATGAAAGACCTTGAAAAGATCCATAAAAAGTGCCTGTGAATGCTGGCCTTTATCAAAGAATAAAGAAGTCATTATTTTTGAATTTTAGAACAGCCGTGGTGGTAGAGTAGTCAGCTCCGAAAGCCAGATTGAGATGGAAATAAAACATTGAACAGACTAATACTCTGATAAGTGATTAAAGATAGATTTCTCAATGATTTTTCAAGGTGTTTTCTTTATTTGCACTATTTTCTGTATTGTAGAACAAAACCCAAGACGTCTCAACTATAAAATAACACAGAAGAAAAGTGCAAACCAGGCTTGTGTTAAATTATATTATATTATTCTGCAGTCTGAGACTCTCCAGTTTCTTTCACTGATAAAGGCGTGTAGTGACTGGTGTCAGAATTACATCACCGCCTGCATTCATTCAGGTTCACCTCAGTTACTGCCCACAATCATCCAGTACTCCAATCCTAACTTTAACCACACAGCTTCACAGTTTGAAACCATCCGACAGGAAAACCTGTTAGTGTAAGTCTCAGAGACGATGGTGTGTGGATCAGTGGAGCAGAAGAACGCCAACTTCACCTTGGCATCTGATTGCGTATGAAAGTCTGCGTTATTGTAGTTGTTCAGGTTCAAAAGGGAGCCTCTTTTGCTGTCAGTGCCAGCAACAGGAATGGACGTAGACTGAGCATTTACTTGTTGGAGTTTCCCAGGAGTTGTCAGCGTCAGTGGAGCCAAAGCTGATGCTGCAATCCTGAACTTTTACTGACTGACTGGTCCATGCTACCACGAGTACCTGGTGTAAATAATGTACATACTGTCACTGTTGAGGTTGTTGGACTGTGCTGTGCGCTAAACTTTGCTGGACAGTGTTTCAGCTCATTGTCCTGCTGCAGGATGAAGGTCTGGCCAATGAGACGGGAGGAAATGATTTATACAGAACTAGACATAATGTGTCTGTACTCTTCTGAATCCATCCTTCTGCTTCCATCATTGATTAAAGTCTAAAAACTCAGTTCCAGAAGGAGCCTTAGATGCTCTGGCCCTGACGTGACCTCCTCCATCTTTCACTGATGAGGTTCATTGTTCGCATCATGACAGCTTCTTCTCTTCCTCTATATTTATCCACATATACATCCCCTGTGTTGCAGTGGTTCTCAGTGACCTCTCTTCTTGGAATGAGCTGTTTTTCCTTTCATAGTCACTTCGACTCCTGGCTCTGGTTGTAATCTCAGCAGATGAAAAGACAGGCTGAAATGAAGTCTGGATGTGTGAACGATACACACAGAAGGAAACACCTGAGAGACAAACTCCACTTGTCAGTCAGTCATTCATTTATTTTTGCCCTCCTGGAAGTGCAGAAAATCAACACACTTCACACACGTATTTCTATGAAACCTTAAAAATGTGGATGTGGATGACTGAGTAAATGCAATAGATGGTTAGAGGCGAAGCTCAAAAAACTCAAGCAAAACACAGAGAAGTGGTATTACCAAGATCTTTGTTTATCCTAGATCTGAGTTAGTCGTCTCTGCTGAGAGCATTTTTTAAATATGCACAGAAGTTTTTTTTATAATGCTGGCAACGTCTCACTCCTCTCCTTTTCAGTGTCCTCACAAACTGGCTTTTTCCTGCCAATGGGAACCAGCCTCGCAGTCCAACTACTGAAGCTCTGCAGTTCCCATGAGCACGCCAACTGTTGCATGTTGTTGAACCCATGCAAACATGGACAGCAACCAGCAGCTTTCACTGTTTATATGCTGCGACATTTGCCCTGAAAAGGCCAAAGAAAGGAATGAAAAGGCTCAGAGTTTGGCTCAGATCTTGGATGGAGAGGTGTGTATGACTGTAGAGACTGCAGAGCGAAGAGGAGGTGTGTGAAAGTCGTAAAACGATGCTAACTTAAGGAAAAGCTATCTCCCTTAGCATCACTTATGTTACAAATATCAAACAATATCAAACAAAAACCAGAACCTATCGCCATCCAGACTGTTCTATAAGTTTACGCCAGAAACTGATAAACATCTACTCTTCATGGTGGTACAAGCGAATTGCTTTTCAGTGATATTAATTAATTAATTAATAATATAAATGGAGTAAAGTAAGCTAGCTTGTAAAATATTCTTGATATGCAGATGACATTGCTTTATTAGTGTCTTATGAAGATTAAAAGCAGTAGACAATTACACTATATCACCAAAAAGTGTTGGGACGTCTGTCTTTACAAGCAACGTGAACTTTAATGACATCCCATTCTTAATCCATAGGGTTTAATATGGTGTTGTTCCACCCTTTGCAGCTATAACAGCCTCAACTCTTCTGTGAAATCTTTCCACGAGGTTTAGGAGTGTGTTTATGGGAATGTTTGACCATTCTTCCAGGAGCACATTTGTGAAGTCAGGCACTGATGTTGGACCAGAAGGCCTGGCTCTCAGTCTCTGCTATAATTCATCCCAAAGTGTTCTATCAGGCTGAGGTCAGGACTCTGTGCAGGCCAGTCCAGTTCCTCCACACCAAACTGGCTCATCCATGTCATTATTGACCTTGCTTTGTGCACTGGTGCGCAGTTACATTTGAACAGGAAGGGGCCATCCCCAAACTGTTTGCACGAGGTTGGGAGCATCAAATTGTCCAAAATGTCTTTGTATATTGAAGCATCAAGCGTTCTTTTCACTGGAACTAAGGGGCCAAGCCCAACCCCTGAAAAACAACCCCACACCATAATCCCCCTCCACCAAACTTTACACTTGGCACAATGCAGTCAGGCAAGTACTGTTCTCCTGGCAACTGCCAAACCCAGTCCGTCCATGGGATTTCCAGACAGAGAAGTGTGATTGGTCACTCCATTGGAGATTGGAACACCTGAATTCAATTATTTTGAGGGGTGTCCCATTATTTTTGGCAATATAGTGTAGTTTACTTGTTCTTTTACACACAAAGTGTATATATAATAAAAACAAGTAATATATACAGAATTACACAAACAGGATTAACAGGTAAACCTGATTTCAGGAGTCACACTACAGAGACAATGCCATAAACTGTCGCTGCAATCGATTTTTGTAGTTTTCAGAGGTTGGTCGATAGAGGTTTTTAATTTAAGCTGAGGAAATAAAGCTCTTGCTAAAACCGGCCTTTCTGCACAGGGTTAGTCTTTATCTGTGTCCAGCAGGAAGGTGCAGGTAGAGCTGTTGGTTTGGGTCATATGTGACTATTAGTGCTTTACAGATCAAGGATGCAGGGACTCAGTCTGATAAGTTGGGAATACTAAAGAGGTTGCCGGCAAACTGAGATATCATTCAGAGTTTGTTCTCATTGGTAGCTGTAAGCATATGGAGAAAACAGATGGCACCAAACACAAGAACTGGCTCAAGTGAAATGCTCTCTCACGATGGCTCTTTTAAACGTTGAGCATTTAGCTATCTGATAACAGTCTAGCCTGGTAAAAATAAAAAACTTTAACCACAAACCTGTATTCTATTGAACAGCCAGCATGGGGCTCCTCCTCTAGTTAAAAAAAGAAGCCAGATTGTATTGAAGTATATGAGAAAATGACTGTACTTCTTCCTTTTGTTACCTCAAGAAACATTTTCCTAATGAGTTTATGGTCTCAATAGCTAGTTTTAAATCTCCTTCAATACAGCGTTAAGTTTATTTTGTGAATTATGGCTTCATTTGAAGAAAAAGAACAAAACAAAACAAAAAAACAGGGTGGAGGCATCTTGTGGGGTTACCTTGTGGGCTTCAGTTGTGTGCGATCAAATTCCAGAGGTATTCCCATAACCAGTGGGTGATGCATGGTTTGATCAGCAGTTTCTGAAATAGTCAGACCAACCTGTCTGGCACGAACAACCAGGCCACGTTCAAAGTCACTTCAGTCCCCTTTCTTTCCCATTCTGATGCTCAGTTTGAACATAGGAAAGCCATCTTGATCATGTCTACATGCCTAAATGTATTGAGTTGATTAGATATTTGCATTAATGAGCAGTTAAAGAGGTTTACCTAATATGTGTACACACACACACACACACACACACACACACACACACACACACACACACACACATATATATATATATATATATATATATATATATATGTATATATATATATATATATGGTCATAAAAGCAGCTCCCACTTTAAGCATAAATTTAATGGGTCTTTGCCGTGACTGCAAAAATTGAGGGCATTTTTTGCTTTTTAGGTCACTTCATCGTCTCTCTTACAAATCAATCAGTGCACTTATGGTGCTGAGCATGTTCTCTGTGTGTGAACTCAGGGTTTGGCAGGGGGTGAAGCAGTTCTCATGTGGCCAGGATGGAGGCCTCATGCTGGCAGAAACATATGGCTCGACTCCCTGGCCAAATCCTGCAGCTCCACAGTCACAAGTGGGAGATGTCAAGGGCTGCCATGTTGCAGAAAGGACAAGCCTAATGCACCTCTTCCACTATGATTCCTACGTTTTTATCAAACGCCTTTATCACACGCTGTAAGCTCCTGCACCACACTGATTAATTGTATTTATTTGAAGAACAAAAGCTCAGAATAACTCCACTCAGCAGTAGTTACAGTCACTGAGGATTGAAACACAGTAAAGGCTAAAAGCTTTGCTTTCACTGTGGTCCTCCAAAACACAACTAAGACAAAACAACAAAAACATAAATGCTTTACTGCAGTACAGATAAAACATACATATAAAGCCAGAGAGACACACATATTCAATGCAGGTAGTGCCTGCATTGAACAAGTCAGGATATTTTCAAGGCCGTTTAGAAGTTGTGCTCTAATTGAATTAATTTTAGACTTGAAGGAAGATTATTTCATTGTACACCAGCAGAATACAGAAAAGTTTTCATCCAGCATGTGTGGAAACACTATGAGGTTTGTTGAAGTACCTCCCATAAAACAGCTGCGTGTCTTTTACCAGTGATCATCCATGAATATTAATTGCTAAGAAATGTTTAATAAAGTTGCAGTGAGTCTCTACCAGGTCTGACTCATAGGCTGTATATAAAAGATGGATATAGCTTCTGGATTTCAAAAGTGAAGCCAACACTGCCTTGAACCTGCATTCTTTCTAACAGTCAGCAGGGGGCGACTCCTCTAGTTACAAAAAGAAGCCCAACTGTTTTAAAGGCTATGAGAAAATGACGCTTCTTCTCCCCTTATTTGTCTTAGTAAACATTAAGTTCATGGTCTTATCTGCTAGTGTCAGGTCTCCTGTAAATCTCTTTGTAAATTATGGTTCCATTTAGACTAAGATAGATGAGAAAGCAAGGTATGATTAAGGGCAGGCTTACTTTGTGAGCTTTACTTGTGTGCAACTACCAAATTCCAAAAGTAGTCTCCTAACCATTAGGTGATGGATGGTTGTTGAATCCATTTTTAAAATACAGTTTATGGTACTGCTGGACCTTTCCCTCAAGACGACCTGTTAAAATTCTAACCGAGCATCAGAATGGGGAAGAAAGGTGACTTAGGTGACTTTGAAAGTGGCATGATTGTCTGACTACTTCAGGAACTGCTGATCGAATGGACTTTTAATACACAACCATCTCAAGGGTTTACAGAGAATGGCTGGAAAAAAGAGAAAATATCCAGTGAGCGGCTGTTGTCTGGGCAAAAGTGCCTTGTTGTGCCAAAGGTCAAAGAAAAATGGCCAGACTGGTTCGAGGGGATCGAAAAGCAAAAGTGACTCAAATAACTACTGTTACAACCAAGGAATGCAGAATACCATCTCTGAACATCGAACTTTGAAGCAGATGGGCTACAGCAGCAGAAGACCACTCCAGGTGTCACTCCTGCCAGCTAAGAACAGGAAACGGAGGCTACAATTCATCAACACTGGACAATAGAAGATTAGAAAGACATTACCTTGTCTGTTGAGTCTCCAAGATGTTAGGGTCAGAATCTTACATAAACAACGTGTAAACATGGATCCATCATGCCTTGTGCCAATGGTTCAGTCTGATGGTGGTGTAATAATATTGGGGATATTTTCTTGGCACACTTTGGGTACTGTTTGCTGACCATGGCAAACCCATTTACGACCACAGTGTATACCAAGTCACAAAGCTCAAATCATCTCAGCCTGGTTACTTAAACATAAAAATGAGTTAGTTGTACTCTAACGGCCTCCACAGTCGGCAGGGTGTATCTAATCAGGTGGCTGGTGAGTGCATATATTCATGGTTGTGATATATGGAAAATCATCTACAACGTAAATGTTTGTCAGAGCTGTGAAGTTGATGAGTGTTGATAGGAATGTCATTTTCAAACGACAGCGGCTGTGAGACGTGATCCCCTTTTCATGCTGAGTGCCTGATAAAAGCACTATGATTTCTTTTAATGAGCTGTTATCCCCGAGGACATAAACTTAATTTCTCACTGAAATCTTTGAGTGAAAACATCTAAAAGTGTTGACTGCCACCATCGCCTCATTTATGCTTTCTGCTCATCCTCTCCTGTATGTAGCTGCTTATGGGGCTCGCTGCTCCCTTCCACTGCCGGTTGTATGAATTTTCATTAGTAATTCCGATTGATAATAGGAATCAATCACTCTTTGATCTGCTAGAAACAAACAAGCAGAGTTGAGAATGACTGTAACAGCAGGGTGCCTTGCTAATGAAATAATGTTGAAAAAACAGATAGCTCACCTGCAACAGATGTGAACTCCGTTATGAACTCTCCAAAGTATTTCTTCTTTAACTTTTTACACAAATTAGTTTAATTCTGATTAATTTTGTATCACACCAATTCACAATATTGTCATCTCAAAGCCAAACCCAAATGGCTCCCTTTGAGCAACTATTTGGTGTCAGCGGGAAGAAAAAAAACTCCTTTTTACCAGGAAGAAACCTCCAGCAGAACCAGGCTCAGGGAGGGCGGACGTCTGCCTCGACCAGTCGGGCTGAGAGTGAAGGGGAGACAGAACACAACATCTGTCACACCTGAGACCACGCCTAATGCCATAATGTACTGCCACACACAGGGATTTCTACAACACTGCAGCAGGGCAAAGTCTTTAAGTTTACAAAGGTTGCGCTAAATTACTGTACAAGAGGAATAATTAACTGCAGCTTTACGCTTTTTAGAAAAACTTTATGTTACAGCGGTGTAAAAAGCTTCCCGTAACCCCTGTTATCCTTCTATTTCTGTGTGTATGTCACAATGAACGGTGTCAAATCTTTAAACTAAATTCAACATAAAACAAAGAAAATCGAAGTGAACACAAATTACTACTTTTGAATGACAATTTTAAGTGTTGCAAGTCAAGAAATATAAATATAAAAACAGACATATTTTCAAATATGCCAGTTTTTTTTAATGAAGGAGCTGCACAGTTTGTTTTGGAACATGAAAAATAAGAACCATGGAGTTGTCAAGTGTTCACAGTGGGAGTTATATAGGAATATCTTCAGTGTGCAAGGAAAATAGATAATAATGGACATTTTTTTTTAGTTTCAGTGGAGGGTAAGATAAAAGTTCTGATAAGGCTGAGGTTTTGTTAATGAGGTCAACTGCATGTGGGAACAAACTGTTCTCGTGGTGCGAGTCCAACTGAGATCAGTTGGACCAAAGCTTCCTGCTGGAGAGAAAAAACAGACAAACAGTGCATATTAGCAATTTAGATATAGCGTGTCTAAGCAAACCTTAATTTTAGCCTTGTTCAGCTCTAAATCACTCAATAAACTCAGTTATTGGCAAACCCAGGTCCCTTTGTTTGCAATGCAGTCAGCCTTCAGTCACTCTGTACAAGTGGTGGACCTACAGGGTTTAGTTGATCCCAGAGAAGTGATGTTGTGCTGAAAAGACACTTTTTTAATTCAACAGCATTGGGTTTGCCCTTAATTCCACAAGGAATTAAGGGACGGCAGTAATTTCTTCTCTTTTATTAAGGATGGACCAGTGCATCTATGCTGAAGAGATAAGAAAGGAAGCACTGAAGCACCTTTTATTGGCATTTAGATCGTTCGACCAGCTCTTATTGATGCCAAATCTATACTTTTGGTTTACCTGCCATTTGGTGTGTTGCAGGCAAATATACAAATACATCTTTCAAAAAATAAAAAGCTAAGTGAACTTACTTCAGATTTAGTGGTTTAGCTTGCTAGCAGTCAAATAGCTTGGAGATTCTGTGACCAACCAATGCTAGCATGTGTCCTGCTGTGTTAGAAGGTACTTACAATAAATCCTAAAGATTGTAGCTTAACATATTTAGCAAAAACATATGAAACAAGTTTGCTTTGTTATTTTTTGATGTGATCGAGGCAAAAAAAAAATAATTTTTGTCTTTCAGTGTTACTTTTTTCTTGCTTACACTGACATGCTAGCTTCAATTGACATCCACTGTGTGCAGAGACCTAAGGCTTTATTTTCATGAACCTTTGGTCATACTCATCAGTTACTGCAGTGTTCAGTGAGTTGGAGGTGAGCCAAACACGCTTTGGATGTTTTCATGGTCAGGCCCACCTGTATACAGTGTGGCAACAGAAAAAATACATTCTCATAAATTCCTATGAAAATGGCTCACTTGTCACAGACACCACAAAACTTTAAAAAAAAATTCTCAAAGTGTTCTTGGACCACATTAAGCATAATGGTGATAATGAAAACAGTCTTGTAGTAGGATTAGTAAAAAATCCCAAAAAGAATTACTTTACAGCCGTTCATGGTCAAACGGCTGCCAGGGGTGGATGGTGGTGGAATGGATGCAGGTCGGTGCGGGCAGAGTGCGGCTGTGGTTTGTTCAAGGGGAAGCAGAAGCCGGCAGATGAAGCTGAGGAATGGTAGGTAGATGATCTCATACCAGTTGTTAGACTCAGGCAAAAGCACAGGGAGCTAGACGGAACAAGATTCATGAAACTGGCTGAAGCTGTTCAACGGTCCGGCGTCGAGTCATGGTCTGAATGCCACTTAAATCCTACAGGGAGAGTGGGTGCAGTTGGGAAGGTCCAACCACGCGTGAGCCTCATCAGCTGATTAGTGATTCGCCGCACCTGCCGGCGTACCTCGCCGCCACACCATGCTGACGCCCACCTGGAGAGAGAGGGAGAGGAGAGAGAAAGAGAGAGAAGGGGGGGACACTACCTGGCGCTGGAGGCAGAGGGCGTGACAATGACTATATATTTAAGATAAAAAAAAAAATGAAATATTTTTTGGGGAATTTTTTCCATTTTCTTTTTGGCCTTTTATGCCTTTATTAAATTAGGGCAGTGGATAGAGTCGGAATGGGAAAGGACATGTGGTAAACACCTGAGATTGGAATTGAACCTGGGACAGCCGCTAACACTTCAGTACTTGGGTCATGCGACATAACCATTAGGCTATCAGGGCGCCCCAATTTTATACCATTTTTATTGACAGAGTCAGAGACAAGGTGAACAGATGAGAGAGAGACATGCAGTAAAGGGTCATGAGCTGGACTCAATCTCACGACCGCTGCTGGCGACCTGCACCCACATGGTAACGCCTTAACTCAGCGAGCTGTACGGCGGCCCATGTTTTAGGTCATTTTAAAACTTTCCGAACATTTATGATGCACAAACTTACTGCTTAATGTCCTCTTCAGATACAAGCTGTCACCCCTGAGACCATACCTACCAACCATCATGTCACACTGCCACACAGAGGAGGACACTTTTACAACATGCCACCAAGTAACAAGGGGAAAAGGTCATTGATAGGATATTCTGGACGAGGAATAATTGACTGTAGTTTTACCCTAGTTTTACATTCACTGGATTTATGCTATTTCTGTTGGTATCTTATTCTAATTTGTATTAGACCTTTAAACTAAAATTAACATTAAACAGAGGAGACCTGAGTCATGAAATGCAATCTTTAAATGATATATGTGTTTAATAAAGCAAAAGAGTTACCCAATACTTAAACTCACCAATGTAAAAAAAAAACAAACTAAACACAGTCACTTCCCTGAACTTAAGGACAGCAAAAAGAATGTAAAGTGTATAAAGAACATACAATGTGTCTGTTTGGAAGGAGTTGTGCAAAATATGAATGTGCAAATGCTCACAGTGTCAAGTATGTGTTTGGTGTACAGGCCCAGAAAAATTGAGACCAATGTGGCGGCTTGTTGTTAATGTGGTGTCTATAGAGGTGAAATATAAGTTTGTGAGGCTGGTGTCCCAGGTCTTACAGGCAGGAAGAAACTGCTCTTGTGTTAGATCTTGGTGCCGATGGATCACCGCCTCCTGCTGGAAAGGAGCATTTTAAAAACTTTATTATCCGGGTTGCGAGGGTCCGATCACAGTCTCTCCTGCCTGCCTCGGGGTCCTGGAGGCCTACAGGTCCAGCAGAGACAGCAGATTGCAGCCAGGCACCTTCTCAGCAGAACGAATGACACGCTGCAGTCTGCCTTTGTCCTTGGCAGCGGCAGCAGCGCGGCAGATGGCGACGAGGTGAAGATGGACTCGGTGATGAAGGTGTAGAAGTGCACCAACATGGGCCCAGTTCCAGTCCCCACCCTGAAGCCTCAAAGACTGAACTGACGTCACCCGGAGAGTGAAATGGTATAAATAGGAACAGCACTTTATGACACATTTATCACATTACCTTGACGACACCAAACACGTTTCATACTGAGGTGGGTTTGAGGCTTTTTTAAAACTTTTTTTTATTCTTACCCTCTTCATGGTCAAAGTTTGCCATCATAGGACAAATTACTACAGAGTTGCGGCTAAAAATCACCAGTGGTTGCCTCCAAATACTTGCAAATTAATATCTTCCTTTTTGTAATCTTGGGGTTGCTTGCTTCACTTTAAACCCTAGTAACCACCATTTTAATGTTAAAACGATGTAAAATATGGGTAATTTCCTCAAAAATGTCCAAAGTAAGTGCGAGAAAGTGCTTATAAAGGTCTCTGACTGCACCTCATTATCATTCTACTGTAGGGGGAAGAAAATCATCTCAATCATCTTGGATGGTTCCAAACCCACGATGAGGAGACGTGAAATAGTAATGGGAGAATTGTTTTGGTCCGACATTTGCATGCAGGGAGCTGAGCGCTGCTAATAAAATGACTAATTCACCAAAAGAACCGAGCAGGATTGCCTTATTGCACAATGAAAATGTTCAGTTTAACCTTCCATTTTCAGCACGGTTGCTGTTTGGAGGTTCTTGTTGTGAGAAGGGATGGAGGAAAAAAAGCTGTATGAAATGCAGGCTTACACCCAAAATGTGCATCCATTGAGTCCGACTGAAGTCAGGTACACTCTGTCGGGATAGATGGAAGATTTACAGAAGCAAAAGACAAAGAAAAGCCTCTTTTTCCTGGACCTGTAGCTAAAGTTAATCCAGTCTAGTGACTGTTAGGTCGAACTATTCCTGGCCACATTGTGTGAAGTCCATGTTTTTTTTTCTCCTCTGGCGTTTCACTTTATGTACAAAAGTGAGCACACTGTTCACCAGAACATCCAATAACTCCACAGTTGTAGCCGTGAAAGTGAGAAATAGATCCGTAGAGGTTGTAACCCTGATGTTCCTGAACTGTTCTCTGGTGAAAGAGCTCCCAGCAAGACTCTATTAAACAAACCCTGGGTTGCTTTTGTTAGACTTAGCTGGGAAATTTAACAGAGTTTAGTTTGAAAGAAAACCAGAAGAAGCCAGAATGGAGTGGAATACATTGTCACAACACTGTTTTACTAATAGTTCAACTTCCACTTCCAGGTATAATGAAAATCTTAATATTTTTAAGGCAGTTTCCAGACTGAATAAATGCGCAGTGACCCATGGATACGTGACTTTTATACTTCGTTCTCGTCTTAAAACCCGAATTCAATATGCAATTATTTCACAGGCTTGAGGGAATCACAGGTTTGTGTGTTCTGCTCTTCAAAAGTAGCTGATTTTACTATGTAGTGCTGTTGACAGCAGTTATTTAGCCAGGTATTAGAGAGTCCCCTGACAGACTGCAACTTACAGGGATTGATTAGACACACACACACACACTCAGAGGATTCATGGAAACGCTCAATAATACTGCTGTGTACCCCCAACACACAATCAGTGGAGGATTTGAGCCATATTGGCAGGTGAGCCAATAAATGATCAAAAATTCTAATCGATTTGCAAGAGGTGCTTTGCTGCATCAGTCCAGAGGCTCAGAGGAAAGCAGATGTGATGACTTTTAATGAACATGCATCAAACGACTACATTATTTCTCTTTTAAAGTTCACAAAATAAAAATTACCAGTGGATTAACATTTGGAAAAAGGCTCATTTCAATGTCTGTTAGCTGCAGGGATTGTATATCCAATTCCAAAATTGGGGGGACAAAAAAAGCGTACAGCCACAACAAGGCAAGAGTTTTCACACTGTTCCAATGAAGTGGCATTTTATGAATGACATTTAAAAAGTTCAGCAGCAGCATATTTTTTCCAGAAACAGTGTCCTGCTTCCCCACATCTCACTGTCAACAATGTTCCTCTGGATTTCTTCACTGGTTGAAAGTAGTTTCAGTAAGATGTGGCTCCCAGGCTGTCTTATCAGTATGAAGCTGACATCTGAGAACTGTCTGGCTCTTCTACCATGGAGGTCCAATGCAGGAAGTTGCTCATAACTGATGTGGACACACTGAACAATGTTTGCAGAGCAGTAGGGAGCGTTATCCAGTTGAAAGAGGCCACTAGGGAACACTATTTCCATTAAAGAGTGCACATGGTCTGCAATAATGTTGAGATAGGTGTCAAAGTAACATCCATCAGTGTCAAAGTTTTCTGCAGAACATGATCTAGAGTTGCCTCACGTTGCCTCCACTGGCTTACCTTTTCCCCATGGTGCTTCCTGCTGCCATTTTTTCCCAGGTAAACATCACACACACCTCTGACTATCCACATGTAAAAGAAAACATGATTCATGAGACCAGGTCACCTTCTTTCATTGCTCCCTGGTCTGACCCTCTTGTATCTGTTGTACTTCAAAACTTCAAAAAGTTCTCGGCCTTACCCAAAGGGGAATCAAAGGGCATAACTACATTATAAAGCCTTCTGTCGCTGTCCACAAAAACCTAAACGTTTGTCATCACTTCTCTGCAGGTGACGGCCTTTGAAAATCAGTAGGGAAATTAAAAAATGGACAAGAAAAAAGCTGGACGCTTTCAGAAGTACTCTGATATGAAGGCATTTTGAGCAGCCTCTTAAAAATGTTAAAAATGTGATATCACATCATACAAGGGAGTCTCTGCTTTAGTCACTGTGAAGTGGTAGGTGGCAGTAAGTTGTGAATTAGTGACTTGGTCTGTTTTTGCTACTTAATCATGTCAAATAGTTGTTAGAGTTGGTGCAGGCTGCACAAACTCCAGCCTTCCAGGACCTTGAATCTACAGTTTTCTAAAAAGGAAAAAGAATGGAGCTGCTTCTTAGTTGGGTGTGTTTTGTGCAGATGAAGACATGCAACAAAAACACTGTGATGGTCTCATTTTAGATAAAAGGAATGTTTTCCTGTAGATATGATGCAGTTAGGTCAGATGTTGAACTGAGGACTATGTGAGACATTAAACACACCGTAGTGTTGATTCATGTTAAACAAAGTGAGATATGAGTGACACATGAGATACTCCAGTATCAAATGACCAACACTTGTTCTGTTAAGTCTCACTGTACTGTGATGTATCACAATGTTAGCTATTATTATCAAAATTGGCCACTCTTCAAGACACCTGCAGTGTTCTCTGCTGGTTCCCCTCACAGCACAAATTATTATCTTGATGATGGCCATTATTTCTACCCGTTCTTGTCAGCTCCTGATGCTTAAAGCCTGAAAGGCTCATAATTACACGGCTGTTGTCTATCAAATGTCATAATCATTTTAGACTGTGCAGACAGTTAAAGTGTGAGAACTGCTGACGAGTTTACCTTCGAGCATTTCTTTCGGTAAGTTTATGGATTCAGTAAGTATAATAATTAAGGTAACACTTCACTTTTTCATTTCAATGACCGAGTATTTCATATTACAAAGTTTTAGGTATGTTTTGTTTTGTATTATTGTCACATAGAACTGCAGATAGTCCAGAAAATATTACTAGTTCATTTTTGTTTTTGTTAATGTGAGCTCAAAAATGAGATTTTTATGGCAGCTTCAGTTTGTTTTATATTTCAACTCACCCATAGTCAGAGATGATTTAAGCTACTGGTCCACTAATAAAGAATCTGAATCTCTAGCATGATGAGAAGTAACAGTGAAAATTTCAGGTTTTTATCTTTATCTAATAGTTCCTGAGACATAATGGTTCCAATACAGCTTCACATTTCAATGTATGTAAACCTGCTGCTAGTGGGCTGATGAGCAGTTTTCTAAAACTTTAATCTCGGAAAGTATTTGATATGTCAATCTGCAAGTTGCTCTTTTAGCTTTTCTGTAATTTGAGCTACAGTAGCTCTTCTGTAGCCTGAGAACACAAAAGACCAGCCTTTGCTCCCCGCAAACATCCGATTACATTCACTTCTGGTAACCAAAGCAGACTAAGAACGCCCCACAAGACCTGCTGTTTTGGAGATGCTACCCAGTCGTCCAGCCAAACTTGCCCATTTTTCCTGTTTTCCACTCATAAACTTCAAGAACTGTCTGTTAACTTGCTGTTTAATACATCCCACCTCTTGTCAGGTGCCACTGTAACCAGATAATTAACGTTACTCACTTCACCTGTCTGCAGTTTCAATGTTGGGGTCAGTCAATGTTAAGGTCCTGAAAGTGCAACCCCAGAAACCTGCAGAACCATCCGACATGCATGCGTCTGTCCGCTGCTGTGACATACTCAGCACTTCACTCATGAAAATGCATCATGTCAGTCCATTTAATCCCTGTAATTGATGACAGTGCATTCCAATCAACCTGGCTGCAGCTGTGCCCATTGCATTAACTCCATCAGTGTCACCCTGTGTACTGAAGTAGAGTATTTTTCAGATCCCGTTGTCATGTTTATGTCAGTTTGGATGCTGCAAATTGAAATGGGAGCTTTTCTTTAAAATTAATCACATACATTTTATACTATGCTAGTTAAGAGTACGGACATCCATACTCATTTTCTTGATTTTTTCTTTAATTTTTCATGCCAAAACTGAAAAAATCTACACTAATGTGGAATTTTGTCGTCATCATGAAAGTAGTAAAGAAAAGCAACAGTCCATCATTAGTTTAACAACATGAAGGTCAGCCCTTCTGGAACAGTTCAACGACTTTGAACGTTGCTTCAAGTTCAGTCACAAAGACCATGAAATCAGTCGCACAGCTGAAAGATACTCAGCTTTTTAATAAACAACCAGGTGAACAGACAACAACGCACACAGAGTTAGACCTAACACTATCACAGAAGACTTTTCAATTGTGGTCTGGCTGCAAAAGACTTTCACTGGTGTCAATTCTTCACTCAAAGCTTCTAAAGTGTTCCTGTTTCGCTGTGAACACTACTGGATGGATTCACTCAGCGTCTCAGTAGTGTCCTCTCCTTTAGGGCGATAAATAATTCTCTTTATAGTGGCAGCGTCAGCACATTATGAGCCAAGATGAAAAGAATCGTTCCCCCACCACGTTTCCTTACGACAGTCACAATGGGTTATATTTAAACTAATATTACATTATGACACCTCACAATCATGTACAACTGCGGCGAATGAAAAACGCTGTCTAAACATAAGCGTTTGAGGATAAAATATAAAAGGTGTCAGCGGGGATTATTTATCCCAACGCCCACCACTGTTAACTCGACTGCTATTGGTCATTGCAGTCTCATCCCAAACCCCTGCAGTATATTTGTCAGTATGTCCATAGTCAATCACTTAACTCTGTTGGAAATCAGCCAATACTGTTTGTTCCTGGTATACCCCTGGCCCTCCAGAACTATTCAGGCTGGGACTATCCATTCCACATGTTTGTGTTGGGTCGATAGGAAGAAGGCGTCTAATGGGTCGATACTTGCAAGCGGCCAAACAGTTTGTGACGCGTTACTCAACAGTAGCAACAATGACATTAGTCAGCTGGAAGTAAAAGCCACATTTATATATGAAGAAGACTGAAAAAAAGAGGTATGTCACACAGATCCAATGTCCAGACCGGTGACAAAATAAAGGAAAAACCGACCCCTTGTCTCCTACAGTGAGGGGATCTGGTGGTTGTTATGCTATAGGGGGGCATTGTGCTGCAACCTAGTCTCCACAAAATGACATTCCTATACACCTGAACTACATTCTTCTACATTCAGAATGTCATGTTGTTTTAAAATAAATGTGAATTGTGATCTGTGACATTGTCAAAAAGGGGCCCAGCATGAAAGAGCAAAACAGTCTGAGATTGGAGGGGTGGTTGGTGGCATGAACCACTGACTGGAATTTCACCTAGAAGACCAGAGTGCATCTGGTGATGGACGAAAGGCCATCGGTGTCAGTGCTACATTTGGCTTTCTGCTGTTCACTTTTGGAATACCACGCTTTGTTGGACACTTTAACATGTTAGAGACCAACATTACTTGGCAATGGTTAGGGAAACAAGTCATGGTTTAGGCTCTAATATGACCCTTTCACAACTTATTTCAAGCATCTCCTCCATTTTCTAGGTCACCAGGGTGCAAGTCTCATCTAATATATGATTGGTTGACTGTCGTGTATTTTCACTGATGCTCCTTTTTCAAAAATACGTCGGTTAGAAACATATGCGATGCGTTAAAATGAACATTTCCTTCAAAACGTAATTTAGAATGCAGTTTAGTTCTATAGGAACATAATTTTGTGGAGACTTGGCTGTTTGCTGGCATGTTTTGGGTCCACTTGTCCCCTTATAGGATAAAAATGATCAATGTGTTGATTTCCAGCGATCCTTTCCACCCTTTTTGGAGCGCCCTCTTCTGGTACGCCTCAATCCACTGGGTACAAGGTGTCACAGACTGGTTTGGTGAAAATGAAGCAAAGCACATGTCATGTTCTTCACAGTCACCACAGCTAAATCCAGTTCAACACTTACCATATGGGAGATTGTGAACCAACACGTAATACTCTCAACCACCATCATCAAAACACCAATTGAAGGGATATCTTTAGCAATGGAAGGGTGACTGGTTGTTTGATCTTAGTGTTATTGAAAGATCGTAGAAATAGATTTGTTTGGAGGCCAAGTTGGAAACTTAAGCTTCTCAACTCAAACTCAGACAATGTGGGGCTTAAATCCATCTTAAGTCTATGGTTGAGTTATTAATGCAACTAGATACTCTGACCATCTATAGTTACAAGCAGAAGTTAAAAACTGAGATGGAAACAGTGAGAAATTGAAGGGAAAACCGCAAAAACAGCGAGTGGGTTGCCTCATGCTGAGACAAACTGATTAAGAAAAGAGTACAAAAGAAGTCTTTGTATTACGAAACGACAACATACCAGAGTTCTCATCAAAAAGATCACAAATGATCAGTTTGCGAGGCAATTTACAGGGAACAAAACACAAGGCTGCAAACGGAAAACTGTGCTGTTCAACTTGCTTTAACTTACAGAGAAACAGAGTCGCAGGTAGAGACTTGACAAAGAGACATGAACAGAAATGAGGGAAACCACAAGAAAACAAAACTGAAGGAAAAAGCAGACTCTTGTCTACCATTTGATCTGGGGATGAGTGTCTGCCAATACTGCTCAAGAACAGGACTGATCACTTTATTATACCAGCCATCAGTCACTTCAGGACTGCTCATGTGCAAGCGTTTTTTCGCGTGTCTGTTTGCGTCGTGTGCAACCAATCGATCACAGTGTTTCAAGCTGCAGTCTCTCTGGGCCTCTTTAATACTTGGCTAAATAACTGCTGTCAACAGCACTACATATTGAAGGCTGCTGCTTCTGGAAAGGAGAGTTCGTGACATCAGGAGTCTTCATGGAGTGACAACCTGTGAAAACACTGAATTCCACGAATGCAACCTGGAACGTCAAAAGTCAAGCTCAAAACAAAAGTACTTTAAAGGTGAATGTGCCAATTGAGGCAGACTACAGCAAAGAGTTAGAGAACTGTAAAACTTGGTTGCCGATTTATTGCCAAAACATACATACCAAGTCAAAAAGTTTTTCTTAAATTTTTCTTTTTTTTTTAACCATTTTCTATGTAAAAAATGAAGACATCAAAACTATGAAACAAGACAAAAGGAACTGCCTAAGCAAAATAAATAAATAAACAAATCATATTTGAATTTCTTTAGAGCACCAGTTTTGCTCTGAAAACAGCTTTGCACATTTTCATTCTCTAACCCAGTGGTTCTCAGCTGGTCCAGCCTCAGGACCCACGATGTTTCTATTAATAACGGTCACGACCCAAAATTTTGAAGTTTGCGGTTTCTGTTAACAAATTAAGGTTTATTTGGGTGTAGTCTCAACACATTTTGATAGAGTTTGGGAAAATTTTGGCTCATTTTATTGCTCATTTTGGTATATTTCAACACTTTTGCCAAGTTTTGGGGCATATTTTGGCCCATTTTGACAGATTCTGAGCACATTTTTGGTTAATTTTTGGCACATTTTAGCATAAATTTCACCAATTAGCTGGCAGAGCCAAATCTAGAGGTTAATAGTGGGCAACTACTGGTGTCACTACCACTAAATATCCTTCCATTGAAAGCAAACTGTGTCACAAGAAACACATCCTTTAAAATTAAAGACTTTATACCACTCTTTTTTTGGAGGGGGGCATGCTTCTGCGACCCTCTAAAAATGGCTTTGCCACCCACTTTTGGGTCCCGACCCACCAGTTGAGAACCACTGCTCTAACCAGCTTCATGAGGTCGTCACTTGGAGCTTTTTCAACAGTCTTAAAGGAGTTTTCACATATGCTGGCTATTTTTCATTCACTCTATTATAAAACTGGATCTCAGCCCATGTCAGTTGGGTTTAGGTTTGTCATTGTGAAGGTCAGGTCATCAGTCCATCACTCTGCTTCTTGCTCAGACAGCTGCAAGGAACCTGGTGGTGTGCTTTGGCTCATTGTCCTGCTAAATGATGGTCACACTGAGCTCAAACCAGATGAATTTAAGTGATGACACCCATTCACCTTCTCTGGGTCTCTGGGTCAGAGCAGATGCAACCAAAAATCTCACATTTGGACCAATCAGATCAAAACTCCAGATTTCCACTGGTCTAGTGTTTATTCCTCTCCTCCCTCAGATGTGGTTTCTTTGCATCACTTCCCACCATGAAGACCTGATTCTCACAGTCTCCTCCAAACAGCTGGTGTTGAGATGAGTCTGCCGCTCAAAACGCTGGGAAGAACTCAACCACAACTATTCCAGTCACACAGCCTGAATCATAAGAAACTGGCTCCAGACACAGGAGGAACACGGAGCCTTGCAACAGACCCCTACAGAGCCCTGATATCAACATTTTGGAGTCAGTCTGGGATTAAATGAGAAGACAGAGGGCCCTGATTCAGACTAAATCCACAGAACAAGGTTGGCAAGTTCAACAACCTACCTGCCAAGATTTGAAAAGCAGCGTAGGCGTACGCAGGCGGATTGGCACCATGTTGCTCTCTGATGTTAATTGATAAATAGAACTATGGCAGTATTTTTGAAAGCATCCTCACTTTGCTTTTACTTTTATGCAGAACTGTTGGTTATTAAATAATATCAAAGCAAACTAATTTCACAGATTTGCTGACAAGTATGAAAGTCATGTAGTAGCTGCTGTTTAGTGAGGAGTCATACGAGTCCCTTGAGTTATACCATCAAAGGTTTGGCACTGCTGTTGGGAAATAGTATTTGATTATAAACACTACTTGATTGCCAAATCAAGAAGCAAAAGGAGGAGGATCTGTCCCTGTATTTTCTGTCAGAGGAAAACTAACTTGATGCAAACAGATGCTGGGAGAGATATGTGTGATAGCCTCACATCGAAAATCAAACGTTGTCTGACCCCAAACTCCCAGGAGTGTCTAAGCAGAAATTCCATTTAGCAGTTCAAATGGTTTCTCACCAGGCTGGCTGTTTGGATTGTAGTCCTAAGCTGTGGTGTTTGAGTGTGCTGTGTATCTTACCCAAGTGTCTGGGAAAACAGACTCACTGATATATATCAGGTATAGGAGCAGACAGGAGTGGGATTGACTGGGCTGGTAAATGGTTCCTTTGGTGGACATCAGTGACTGTCCCTCAGGACTCACTGACAGACTGAACGAACATCCCCATTAAGCATCTGCATTAGAAAACTTTAAAATGATGGTAAAATGATGCATATGAAGAACCCACAGAGGGACTTTAGCAGAAGACCAAGGAGATGAGGACTAACTTGATACTACCTAAGTGACTGAGTAACACTGCCTAAGTAAGCAAATGGTTTTCTGAATGAAACATAATATTATATTCTTACAACGCTGTCCACAAAATATCCTGCAAAGTCCTTGTAATATTAAATCAAACTGAAAAATTCAGCTTTAAGTTGGATAGCTGCTGACAGTAGACCGAAATGCAATTTGCACCCTAGAAACTGAAGCCAATGGAACTAAACGAATTTGGTTAAGGCTGTGGAAGAAGGAAAGCCAGACAAACCTCCAAGTAAGCAAATGAAAGGGCAAGATTTGGTCTTTTAACCACGATACATGAGTTTCATTATTTTCACAGATAATAGTGACTCCATCTGTATAACCTAAAGAAAAAATGTTGCTCGGATAAGCGTTGCTGCGTTAGAGACTGCGGTTTACACATCAGAAAAGTTCAACAAAACCCCAAATCAAAGCCATGCCAAGGGAAGTGCTGACACAAGAGAAGACCAAGCTCCTCCTTGCTGGTTTTATCCTTGGACAGCATTATTAGAAGCATTAATGTGTTTTAAAAAAGTAAGTCCTGGAACACAGCCATTGTTGCAGACTGGCTTAAACCTTTTGGAACTACTGATCTCTTTCCTTGTACAACAACTTCTAGAGTTTATTCCGAATGGTGAAAACGATCCAGTAAGTTCTGTGGATGGAAACACCTTGTTGATGAGAGAGGTCAGAGGTCAGACTGGTTGGAGCTGCCAGAAATGGTCAGGTGACTCAAATAACCAGCACAGAACAACAGCATGTCCAACCTTAAGCTGGATGGACAGCAACAGCGTAAGAGCATGTTGTTTTTCCCTCCTGTCAACCAAAAGCAGAAATGCGAAGCTGCACTGGGTGCAGGGTCAACAAATTAGACAGCTGAAGATGAAAAAACATAGCCTGGGATGATAAATCTCTGGCTTTAGGTCAAGATTAGACTGAATATATGGAGCCAAGTCCAAGTTACTGATGGTGTAATGGTGAAGGCAATGTCTTTCTGGCACATTTTGATACCAACAATTATGGACCAAACTCAACAGCTCATTTAAGTGTTGTTACTGACCATGTGCATCCCTTTATGGCCACAGTTCACCATTTTCTAATGGCTGAAAATGCATCACGTTAGAAAGCAAAAGTCATCTTCAGCTGGTTTTATGAACATGACAGTGAGTTCAGTGGTCTTCACTTTCCATGTCTGGGATGTGGCAGAACAGCAGATTTAGATGAATGTGCAGCTGACAAATCTGCAGAAATGATGTGATGATTTATGTCAACATGGAACAGAATCTCAGAGGAAGGTTTCCAACATTTTGTGGAATTCATGACACCAGGATCCGAGGCTGTTTGAGGGCAAAGGGAGGCTCAACCCACTATTAGCATGCTGTATCTGTGTGTTTATTATTGAGATTCTAATTTGCAGTACAGCTTTATAATAGAAAACTATCTAATATCAGAAAGATTTCAATATAATGCCTTTATGGACGACCTTTAGTTGTATAGTTGTGTCAGAAATGGTATCACCTGGAAGAAAAGATGGACCAAAGAGTCAAAAAGCAGGTAGAAATATGTATTTTAACTTGATAACTTCTATGTTTCTGTCTGATCCTTAAAGCAAGTATTGAGCATCGGGGGAAGTTTAGAAAGTCAAACTTAATTGACTGGCTGGCTGAATTTATAGAGAACTTTTTACACTTTATATGTGATTTATAATTTATGCCACCAAACTTCCATCTCGCCATCTATTTATTTGTCGGCAGCAGCTCTGTCTATCAGGAGCTCTATATTTACTCTATGAAAAAGCTTAATTCAGTCAACACCACCCTCACATACAGTACACACCAGATCGAAGGCAGGTGGGAGTAAGAAACTCCAGACTCATTTCTACAGTGAGTCAGCAGGTAGTAAACAAAAAGCAGACGAGCGGCGCTTCGAACAAAGCCCCAACTTTCTAATGAGATGTCATGTTTCTATTATTCATACCAAATCTCAGATGTGGATGCTAAAACAGTCCCGCAGTAATAGAGTTATAGGCATTAAAAGGACAGTCTCTGCTGCGCTTTGCTGTTATGCTATGAGGAGAAAAACTAATGGGTGCCATATATTTTAACAGTGTTGTCACCGACACAAACACTGTTGCATTTGGCAGGAGCCTGCGAAGCAACAGTCAGATAGTCAGCACAACTGCTGCTGTGTGTTTAGTCAAATCCTGTTGCTGTCATCATAATTCCCAAGTATCCTAACACGCAAGTGATAACGTTTCTCTTCATTTGTGAGCCGTTTCCAAAAAGCATCGAAATTTAATTTTGTGCTGGCATCAGAAGCAATCATGTTGGCCTCTCCATAGAAGCACCATTTACTCATTTATCACTCTCAAATTAATTTAATGCATCAAGTCTCATTATAACTGCCTTCCTTGTGTGAAAAGGACTGGACTGTGGATGCAACAAATACAGCAAATATATTGTGGAACGCAAAGGGAAACCCAATTTTACAGCCATGCTATTGCCTCTTTGGGGCTTTACTTGCCACCACGTCTTGCTTTATCATGTTAGCAGGCTAAGATTTGCAAATGTATCACATAAACAAGGGTTTGGTAGCCTTCTACAAGCTTCTGGTTGTATCTTTGACCCTCCACTTGACAGAATTTTTACAGTTCAACTAAATTTGTTGTCTTTCTGACAGACTTGTTTCTTCATCACAGTCCACACGTTCTTGATGGGGTTTATGTCTGGACTTTGGGGGAGACCAGTCTAGAACCTTAATTCTAGTCTGATTTAACCATTTCTTTACCACTTTTCATGTGTGTTTGGGCTCATTGTCTTGTTGAAACACCCAACTGTGTTCAAGTCCCAACCTTCTGGCTGATGGTTTTAGGTTTTCCTGAAGAATGTGGAGGTAATCCTTCTTCATTATTCCGTTTACTTTGTGTAAAGCACTAGTTCCACTGGCAGCAAAACAGCCCCAGAGCATAATGCTCTGGGGCCTCCATGCGTAATGAGAGTTTTTTTTGTGTTCTTGGGGTTAAAGGCCTCACCTTCTCTCCTCCAAACCTATTTCTGGTCATTGTGGTCTAAAAGCTCTGACCACAGAACTTTCCTCCAGATGGCCTTTTTCTTTGTCCATGCGATCAGCAGCAAACTTCGGTTGAGTTTTAAGGTGCTGCTTGTAGTGGACGCTCTTGCTTCTTCATGGCAGCTTCTCAGCTCATGCTTTTTTTGGTAATTCTTGGTTGACTCTTGAACATCCTGACCAGTTGTCTCTCAGCAGCAGGTGATAGTTTGTGTTATCCTCTGATCTTGGCAGCGACACAACTGTACCATGCACTTTATATTTACAGCAGTTTGCAGAGGTAATTTTGAGATCTGTAAGCTTCTTTAAAACAGCTCTGAGTGACCACCTTGAATTGTTGAGTGTATCAAAGGGACCATATTTAAAACGGCGAGGTCGGCAGCTGTGGGTAAATGTATTTTGATTAAACCAGCTTTCTACATCATCAAAACTGATACTCAGGTTGCTGTCTGTACATTTTTGCAGTATATGTGAGCACAGAGAGCAGGAGAGAAGCAAATGTAAACAGCTGACATTGGTTGAGTTTAGGTTGCACTGAAGCGTCAAATCGTTTTTTTAACATTTCCACCATTTCTGATCCACAAAACTCTGACCCATGAGAGCTATCTCAGAGACTGGTATGAAATTTCCCTAACATCTGCACAACAGGTGACATAGAACAACCACTGCAATGTGTAGACTATGCAATACATTAGGCAGGAGTAGTCGTACAACATCCTTCCAGACAAAACACAGTGTATTTTATTCCCTGTGGCAATTTGGGGTTTGCCTCTTGTCTTAGAATAACAGCAAATGCTTGAGCAACTCCCAAATACAATAGGGAAGCAACTATACTTGCGGAATATCATGTAGAAGACACATAACAAACTAATCATACTGTCACATTGTGTACGAGTGTCCAGCTCAACATCTGAGGGCAGTGATTTTCTAAAGAAGCAGCAGCGGAATGAAAGCTGTGGCACATCACATGTCAACAGCTGTCAGTGAGCAATCACTACAATTACACTCTGTCAGGACCTCAAGTCCCTGCGCCTGCTGAAATCTAACCACCATTTGAAGCTAGTTTGAATGCTGAACCTAAATAGAGTTGCTCTCACTATTCTGTTGCTGCAGCTGATAAAAGAGGATAAGAATACAAACTGCACATTTACAAGTTATATGACGCAGACGTACGATTGCTGTGCCTAATGTTTACAGGAGTACGCATTAGAGTGCTGGTGTTATATTAACCCTGTGAGCCCGAGGCTGTTTTCAGGGTAATTTTACTGCCTTTATTCTCAAGCTCTTATCTCTGGTTATTACTGTGGAATACAGGAACAGAATGCATGCCGTATTTTGTATTTTTTGTATTTTTTCATAAGTCTAGGCTGTTCAGATCTTCCATCTTTTGATATTCTAATGCTTGCAGATTTCTGTCAAGGAAAAAAAAGTGCTGTGTATTATGAAATTCTGTTGTTCTGCTAGTTTTTTCATAATTATATATGGGAGATTGTCTGGCACCAGGCACACATTCTTCCCATTTTTTGTCATTTATTATCCAACTATCATCTGATATTGCCAAACACAAATAACTGCCATTGTTTATATTTTGCCATTAAGTGTTCACATACAGGAGCCTACATTCAAAGGTGGCCAACCAGGCAAATGTTTGCCCCCAGTGGCAACTGTGCCTTGGACCATTGAGTTGAGAATCGCCACTGTCTACTAGCACAGACATGATTTGCATTTGTGTTGTGAACACAACTTTTGAATAATAATAATTATTATTATTATTATAATAATGCATTGGTTTTAGAAAGCACTCTTTAGCCACAGCTGTCCTGGGGTAGACTGACGAAGGCGAGGCTCCCAGTCTGCTCCATCAGCCCCTCCGACCACCACCAACCACTTACTCTCACACTGCATTCACCCAGGCTTCCTTGTGTTTCCTCACAGTCTCCCATCCAGGTACTGACCAGGCCCAACCTCGCTTAGCTTCCAAGATCTGATGAGATCAGGCATCCACAAGGCGGTGTGGCCATCATTGCAATGAAAAGCTAATCTATTACTTTGTATTTATTTTTGGTACACCAGTGGGATGTAATGTCAGATCTGTGTTGGAGAAAATGCAGAAATCAGCTGTAATTTTAAAATCACATTACTCTTTGGCCTACCGACAAACAACTACATTCACTGGAGAGGAAGAATTAAGCTGTTCTTTTGATATGTTCTAGACCTACGTTATAGAACAATAAGAATTTTGGAGTGAGAATCTGAATGGTGAAACTGGGTGAAGAAATAATTAAAGGTATTACTTATAACTATGATTAAATTAAAGGTAAATTCCAGATTATGTTTTTATCACTGAGACTGGAAACGTCCTGTCATCTGGTTTTCATTTGATATATGTGCATCGCCTCACTGCAAAGACTACTGCAAGAGCAATTTAACCAAAGAAGGGATGTGAATCTGGGCACAAAGTTTGTCTGTTGGGCTCTGAGGGTTAAATGGTGCATTAAGGATCACAAAAGCTTTATACACTACAAAGCATTCATCAATGGAATTTGATGAATGGATGCCACTTACGGTAATTTTCATAAATAACAACAGAAAGAAAAAAGATCTTAAGATGTTCTCAACCTTTTATGGTAGGCTATTTGGCTGTTTAGCAAGGATTGTGTTGGCTTCACCATTCTTGTCTTATAAACACATCATTTTCCCTTGCATTCTTTGGAAGCTATATTCCACCACAGAAGGTTTCCTATTGTGGAGCAAACCTCATGCTGAGCTCCATTTAACAAGATTAACAGCCTCCAGCCATGTCAGCACCATTGTGAGGCTAATGTCAAAATGCTAAAATGGTCATAATGGCAATTCAGATATGGTAATGTTTAGGTGTTTAGGTTAATTTTATGGTTTTAACATTTGCTAATGACCAGTAAACACAAAGTGGAGCTGTGGCTAATGGAAATGGGATTGGTTTTGCCTGTACATGATTATAAACCAAAGTAATGGACAAAATAGAATTGATGACAGTTGGGACAGGAGCCTCTGTATTGAATTAGATGCAAACCCTGTAAGAACTCTCAAGAGATTTTACTGAAAGCCAAAAAATATGAACCTCATGGTGGCACAACAGAAAAGTCAAGGGGCATCGTCAGAGTATTAGAATTTATAATTGGGATATGAACGTCTGTCTACAATTAACTAATGGAAATCCATTCAATAATTGTTGACTGAAACATATCAATGGACTGAAAAATCAAACCCAATCTTTACCCATCAGAACATCCTTAGAACCATACCATTAACTGTACCTGCTGTATCCTGCAGAGGCACCATAAACTTGCACAGTAGTGTATGGTGCATGGAAAAAACAATGTCCTTGTCGCAGATCTAAAGTGGACTTTGCAACATGATTCCCCCATTGTCTGTTTATACCTTCAGTCTATACAAGTTCAAAAAGAGGGAAAAAGTTTGGATGTATGTTACCAAAAAACTGAGCGCTACTGTCCACATTCTTTTGAATACTTTTTGCATTGCTAGGCCCCATGGTTCCACCCACTGTGTACAGCTCGATATAGAAAGCATGCAGTCATTTGTCCTTTATTGTGATTTACAGGACAATGCCCCTATGAATACTGGTCCATTTAGAAATGGTTGTCTCATTTTTGCTGTGGAAGACATGGGATAAGCTATTATCATTCAGCTGCACAGATCCCCATCCGTCATCTTTGAACTGAAATGATGAGCCAAACTTTATCACTTCAGTACTGGACCTCACTTATGCTCTATGCAAGTAGGTTCTAATATCGGAGATGGATATAAAATGTAGAGATATAGAAGACCAGCAACTTCAACTTCAAGAATGGTGGTAAATGAGGGTATTAACAGAATCCCAAAAATAGTTTGTCCATGATTTTGCAGTGCACCATGACACATAGTGGCACAAAGCAAATGTGTTGAGAAAGGAAGAGGTAAGATTAGTACAAGATTTTTTGTCTTTATCAAAGGACAGAGTGATCCATCACAGCAAATTAAAGGAGGGAGAGAGATGGGGAATAACAAACAAACAACAAATGCTCATCAATACAAGTCTGACGCTTGGATGTCCACTTTGAGTCATATAAGTGACTCTATAATGGTCAGAACATCTTGTAATTTAAGTATATCTTCAGAAGTGGTTCATGCTCTTAGGTGTCGATGTTGGAGGTAAAAGAAAGATGTCATAAGACATGAAACCATTAAAAAAAAACCCTCAGAAATCTATGATGTCGTTGTAAGCACCAACATGCTAACATAGTTTTTATTTTTTGTTTACTCTGCATATATAATGCAGCAAACCTTCTATAGTCAAGCAACTGGAAGCCAATTCAAGCAAGGCATATGAACATGATCCCCGGGTATAAATCAAACCTAATCCTTCCACCTGTGGTTCTCCACACACTAGGAGACAGATATAGGACAAGGTTAATTGCACAGATGGTCGATTCTTGGCTCTGTCTGCCTTCCGACTCATCCAGATGTCACCTACAGGATGACGCTGACTTCTCTGGCACCACCTGCTCAATGGTCCCTTCACCAGTGTGGACACCTGGCTGCATAGCAGTGGTCATCATCCAGATAGGTGACTGTTTGAGGGGCGTGTCGATGCTCATTTAGCCGGTGTCAGGGGAAAAAGGACCATTCTAACTACCCCATAGTCACCAATCTGTGCATGGTGGTCACATGGTCACCTTGGTCGTCCACCAGTGACTTTGGTTTGTTCATTGAAGTAACTTTTCTGAACCAACTTCACAAGTCCTCAGTACTTTAACAAGCTTCTAGCACCTGACCAGTTTCCACAAAGTTACGTTCCAATACAACTAAACTGCATTCTCAAGTATGTTTTGAAAGAAATGTAATTTTGTTTGGAAATAAACTGAATTTGTATTGTGATGGAGAAAGGCGCCCAGTTACAAACTTGACAAAGTTGAAGTTAGGAGGTAGGTGGTGGTATAAACTACTAGCTGCAATCGTCACCCAGAAGTCCAGAGATGGTGTCCCATGATGGACAAGACACCATCAGAGTCAGAATTATGTTTCATTTTCTGTTGTTGTCAATGTTTTGGCTTTCACTCACTTTCTGATTCAGTTTGGGAACAAATGGAGCTTAGTTAGACATTTTAACATGTTAAATTCTTGATTAAGTTTAAGCTACATAACTACTTGGTTAGGGTAAGAAAAATATCTTGGTTTGGGTTTAAATATGTCTCTTTCTTTACATGTTTTGAAGCGTGTACTCCATTGTCTGGTCCCACCGAATCTAATATATAATTGGCTGGTTGAAAAGAAGAGACAATGAGCAGTGAAATAAATGGCAAAGAAATGTTGATTACGAATGTA
Organism: Dascyllus trimaculatus; assembly: GCA_024666655.1. Taxonomy (NCBI): domain Eukaryota; kingdom Metazoa; phylum Chordata; class Actinopteri; family Pomacentridae; genus Dascyllus; species Dascyllus trimaculatus. The sequence goes on along the minus strand of CM045457.1, from coordinate 6,980,564 downwards.
TTACCGATACATTACAAACAAACGTAATTAGACAGAAAATATGTTTCCTTCAAAATGTAATTGAGAACACAGGTTAGCTGCATAGGGATGTCATTCTGTGGTTACTGAGTTGGAATCTACATGAAACAAGTATTGTATACAATATAACAATGATGAATCTTCAGCCTTAAAAACCCTCAAATCTGACACTTTACTGAGGACGATTTACCACAGAGCTATCATAGAACCTTAGTGCGGAGCCGCTTAAGTTGTAGAAACCGTGCTATGTTTCCTTCTATACATAATGGGAAATGCAGTTTAGCTGTATAGGAATGTAGTTTTTTGGAGACTGAGTTGCAATGGGACATATTTGTAGCCTCCACTATGTCATTTGTGAAACATCTATTTAAAATCTCGTCAACATGGTCAACAGAAAAGCTGAACTCTACAACCTCATGCATGTCTCGCTTTGTAGGTCAGACCAGCATTTACTGCAGTTTCACTGAAGTGGCTTGATTCAGTCGAAATGGGGTTGTTAGAAATGCTGCTGCAGCCGTCGCCCACTGGGGAAGATGAACACTGTGACAAAAAAGCTGTAAAATTGACCCCTCACTAAGCCCCACAGTACAATCCTTTGTTGGCAACCAGGCGTGGGAGGCCTAACAAGCTCTCAGAACACGGAAGCATGCCAAAAAGAAGCACTCACTTAAAGAAAAACCCTTAATTATTTGACAACTGTCTTTCATTCTTAGTAAAAGCCAGTGAAAAATGAATTATATTTACTGTGCTGGGTGGTGACTGATACATCAGGTTCCTCAGTGTGTTTGATTCACACTGAAAAGATTGTAAGTGAAAGGCTCAGCTCAGCCACACGGCTTTGGAGGTCACCTCTATTATGTGTTGTGTTTTGGTGCTTTTATGTCTGGATGAACTCCACTCGTGAGCCTCAAACTGTAGCACAACGGCAGCAGATGATTTTTGTTCATCTTTATGTCATCCCGTCTGGTGGGAGGAGGATTATTTCCAGGGCCGTTGGGGTGGTGAACTTGTGATGAATGAGAAACAAACCAAAAACACCAACGGTAACGGAACATGCTGTGGAAACGGAGCACAGCTGCCTTCAATTCACACCAACACAAACCTTAACAGAGCCCCTCCTGCCTTTAACTCCACTCCTGGCACTCCAATGTGCCTGTTTTCCCTTTCAAGTGTTTTGTACACGCCTGAATCAGAAGATGATGAAAAATGTTGGCGAGTAAGCTGGAGTTTTCTCTCTCAGGTTGCTGTTTTCTCATAAATCTCTATTTCACTCTCAAATAGAACAGCTTCAGAGCAACTTCACTGGTGTTTTAATCATAATCACAAATAGTGGCAAATGTCTACAGCAAGCCAATAGAGAGAAAGACGCCACGTCTTCTGCTCTGTTTTCACTAGGTATTTTTTAATGCACAGAGTTAGAATTCATCCAAAGATTTAGTGAGAAAGACAGAGATACAAATGTCCGACCTTATGTTAGGGTAACAACCAGAGGAAAAACTGTCCAAAATTACTACTCCAGAGCAGACGTTCTGTATTTGACACAAAATCACAATCATATAGTCGTGAGCAAAACTTTACATGCACTTGTATATCATTGCAGTCTACTGTAACTGTAACTTTCTATGATGGACTTATTGAAACACATGCATTTTTGTTATTATTATTATTATTATTATAGGTCTTCTAAAAATATGACCAAATCTGCTGGGTCAGAAATGTACACACTGAAATACTTAGTAGTTTGTATGTTTCTTTAATATCTGTTCATTTGTTTTTGTTTGGATTACTTGATAATTTTCTCTTTGTTAGTTATTTTTGTAAATTTATTATTTGCCTATTTATCATATTTTGTTTGGGTTAATTAGTAGCTTATTTGTGGGTTTATTTATTAGATTTAGTTAACACTATGGGCACCTGATGTCTACTTAGTTAGGTAGAAGTCATAGGACCAGCATGCACCTGGGTGGGTCTATGGTTTTTACCTGAGCAGGAGATGCAACAGGAGGATGGCGCCTTTGTTCTTTTGTTTGTTTGCTTGCCAGGTATGAAATAAAATAAGAAGAAGTGCAACACCTTGGTATGGACAATGACTCTTTTGCCTGCGTAAACCACATACCCATGGTGCATCAGTGGCCTTTTGATTATTTGGTTAAAGTTAAGTTTATTTTTGAGACAAATAGCCGCTACACTAACATTTGGTTGAATCTCCTTAGGTTGTTTTCATTTTATTAGGCACGCCATCCACAAGCTTATTGATAGAATTGGTGCAGTTCCAACTAAAAGTGTTGGCTTTCTGACACGGACTTGTTTCTTCATCACAGTCCACAGGTTCTTAATTGGGTTTAGGTCAAGACTTTGGAGACACCAGTCTAAAACCTTCATTCCAGCCTGATTTAACCTTTTCTGTACCACTTCTACTTCTACCTACCTTAGATGGAACATCAAACTGTATACAAGTCCCAACATTCTGGCTGTTGGTTTTAGATTTTCTTGATTATTACATTTACTTTGTGTAAAGCTCCAGTTCCACTGGCACCAAAACAGCCCCAGAACATGATACTACCACCTCCATGCTTGTTAATAGGTTTGGTGTTCTTGGCCTTAAAGGCATCACCTTGCCTCCTCCAAACATATTTCCGCTTAGTTTTTGTTTCATCTGTTTACAGAACTTTCCTCCAGAAGGCCTTTTCTTTGTCCATGTGATCAGCAGCAAATTTCGATCCAACCCACCACAGAAAGAGAAGAGAAAAAGTCAGCTGAAATATTGAAATATCTGAAGTTACATTTATTAGAAAAGGGCTTCTGGTCGGCGTATAGCTCGCTGAGTTAGGGTGTTACCATGTGGGCGCAGGTCGCCAGCAGCAGCTGTGAGTTGGAGTTCAGCTCACGACCCTTTGCTGCATGTCTCTATCTCTCTCCTCTATACCCCCTTCCACCCTGCCTCTCTCCCACTGTCAATTAAATGGAAAAAACTCCCAAAAAATACTTTAAAAAAAGAAAAGGGCTTCTAAAGATGCTTCAGAAATTTCAGGCTCAAAACAATAGTATCCTAAATCTTGCCTCCTGATATTCACATCATGCCCTGCTGGAGCTCAGTTCTATCTCCGTCAATATCACAGCATCACCATGCCACTTCTGAACTCTGCTTTAAGATGTCTCACAGTGAACAAAGAAATATAGAATGTCGCCTTCTTTTCCTCCGCTTTACTATTCAGCTGCAGAATCACTGCTGTGTCCAGACTGAGGCTCAGTCTGTAATGTGACACAGCAGAGGTAACTTCATGTAAATGACATCTTCATGAATGCTTTTCTGCACAGCCAATAGCAGAGCAGATTCTCAGTTTCTACACTGAGATCAGTCGAGCTCAGGTTGAACCCAGCATTTTTTATTCTCAAGAAAAGTCCAAATATCGTTTTTTCCTCAAGAGAATAGTGTTTTTTGTTCTCACACATCAAGTGGATTATTGCGCTTGCACTGAGTTGTATAGGGAGTTTACAGTTTTAAAACGCCATAACATTTTGCAGAAGAGGCAAAAATGCAATCAGATCTCATCACTAGACTGAATTAGAAAAAAAAGATTTCTTCTTTTTTAAAGTTGGCTTTACAGGATTATTCTCCTCCTTTAAATTAATATAAAATGTTGCTTCATCCAAACCCAAAAGGAACAGAAAGCACATAAATGAAATACAACAAAAATGAGAATCTCAGAGGAATCTGGCTTTTTAAAAATAGATTTAAAGACTTATAGATTCTGAAATTTTATCAATACAATGCAGGCGAATTTAGTCTTAAATCAATAAAAAAAAAAATCATTAAAGCCCCACATGAAGCCAAAACGCTTATAGTTTCAAAAACGTTCTTCATAAAGACGGAGCTGTTTCAGAAAATGTGTTCGTCCACACGAAGTCACTTGATACGCCTGAAAACGATGTAAAACACACGCCAGGCCTGTTGGTGGCGCTATGATGCTGTCACATGAACAAGTAGAAACTGGCGGCGGGACTTTAGGCACGCGCAGAAATCTGTATACGATGTAAATGTAGAACACAGTGGCGACAAATACGAATGGACGAGCTGGTAGGACGCTAGTCTGGATAGACAATGAGGTGGAACTATCAGCAGTACAAACACAACACTACACAGCGCCATTGTCGTCGTTTTCGGAGTTTGGCGCATGTTACAACCCAGCCTCTAGGGGTAGCTGGGTGCAACAAAAATAAACCCAGGTTTTATTGGTGAGGTAATGCAATTTATTGCTTAGTGACTAAATTAACACAGAACGGCTGATACACAAAGTAACAAAGTTGGTAGGTGTTGCTAAAATCAAAGAACTGAATAAAACCAAACAAAGGCTAACAGAGTTATCAAGAACTTACTAAAACAGAACATGACTAAAACTCCCTAGCCAACCAAACACAACAGCAACACCACACCCAACAGAAATAACAAACAAGTGTCAAGTGCGCATAATTAAACCAAAACTGGGGCCTCAACACACATTACAAATATCATACGTGACACAAATCATCACCAAGGACATTAACGTCATAACCACACAGAAGACACTAATGCCTGTCTAAAGCAATGCAGGGCCTCATCAAGACATGAACGAATGTCTCTCCACAAAGTTAGCAACCTGCCGAACAAGTTACATCCAATACACACAAAATCACAGACATGAGGCACCAGGGCCAACAGGTCACATGAAACCCCCGTCGCCGCGACTGAGGGTTTGTTGGAAGCCTTATCCTCTTCAGATGTGAAGGGGCTTTGGTGGATTGGCTGGAGGTGGAGGGAGCCAAGTGGTGGTCCAGCTAATCAGTCGAGATGGATTTCAGCTGGGGCTCTGGAGCAGTCTTCCCAAGTCAGCCACAGCTGGGCTTACAAACACAGTTTTAAAAGGCCACCACATAAGGAAAACGGCACACTGTCACCAGTGGCCGTAACACGCATTTATCGAGAGGTGGAGCTATGACGCGAGCGTGTCAGAAAAAGAAGCGGACAGAACGTAACAATAGTGCCATGTAATCGGTGTTTTCAGATCTTTGCACTCTGGGACCTCGGTTCAGACATGATCGTTTTCAGACCCCCAAAACGCCGGCTTGGTGTGGTTGATACATGGGTTTGATGAACTATTTGTGCGTTTAGGCTTGGGCTCGTCTTCGTGTAGATGGGGCCTTACAAAGCTCAGTTGTGACATGTCTCAGTTTTGACTGGAGCTACATCCTAATGAAGAAATAATCCCTTTGTCCATTGCAAAAGCCCTGAACTTTCCCTCCTCACTAAATCTAATTTAAGTTCTCATTTTATTGCCTTATCTTGCTTTCATGTTTTCAACCTCCATTTTTGTAAATGTCACCTTCTGTAAGTGTGTCTTTGAGAGCAAATCAGTTTTAAAACTCATAAAATAAGGCATAGAAACATCAAATAATCATGTAGTAGAAGATGAAAACATGTTTTATGGGCACTAAAAATCTGAAGTCATGTCATCATGTAAAACCTGCTTCAGCTTGTGAACAAAACTAAATCACACCGAAGGTTGTTGTACATTTCAACAGGTTAATCTAATTGAAAATGAAATACTGAAACACCTCCCGCACTTCCTGTGAACCACATATCACAGCGACACATGATGCAGCCATTCATCACGCGTGGTTTCTTATTTTAAGGTTAGGACCCAGCAGTTTTCCGTGATGTAAAACGCAGCGGTAATTGAATGGCTGTTGGAACACCTGCCACAGTTCAGGCCACCTTGTCCTGAAGCCTGAGTGAAGCCGGCGCATGGCGTCGGACCCAGCAGCTGCCACTTTCCAATTACCGTGATTAAACACGGTGATCAATGAGCATCTGGAAAGATCGACATGAGGGCGGAGAGGGATGAAGACCACAGCTTAAAGAGTGCAGATGCCCTTTTTAAACAAGCAGCAATGCAAGAACGCCATAAGCAATGATAAACAAAGCATAATAAAAAAAATAAATAAATAAATAAAAATATTTTTATGTCTTGAGGAAAAACACAGAATGTTTTTTTTTTTTTTTTACATATCATACATACCCATATACTGACGTACATATAGTAAAAAATACATATTTTGTACATGCATATGTATAGACATCATGCTTGTATACTTCATAAAAACATTTATGAAGCATCTAATAGATGCACATAACACTAAAACTGACACAAGTATGCACAGATTTAAGATGCACCAAATAAAAATGACCCTTAACTGAATTTCTTTCAGATCTTTTTTCAGGATTTGTGGATCAATGTTGTTGTACAGTTTTAAGTTCTAGGTTATTCCTTTGCCTGAGAGCGTTCATACATCAGGTCTAGACCATCCTCCATCCAAAAAAGACCATAGAAAGTTTGAAATGCTTGCGCTGATGTCAGTGTTTGAAACAATACCAAATATCTGAGCCTGAATGTTGGTGAAATTCATATGAATGGCTGTAAATCAAACAACATGCATGCTCCCGATGGAGAAAGTGGAGCTACAGTGCAAAACTATGAATCAGATATAAGGTGGCGCTCCATGAAACACTTTTGATTGAGTATTTCCTGCAGTGTAAACATAATATAAACAGCCTTAAAGCTACTTAAGCCGGAAATAAAGGAGAAAATCAACCAATCAGTCAAACTTTATTTACCGGTATATAGCACTTTTCATACAATAAAAATGCAACCCAAAGTGTTTCCCAAAATAAAAACATTCAAAAGAAGTACTACACATAATGAAAACCCACCCCTTCCCTCCAAACACACACACAGACCCACAATCACACCTGTGCACACACACACACTCACCCACAGAACCACATACACTACAGTAACTGTGAGTATAGTGACATGGCAGGACACTGACGAACCATGAGAGGAAAAGCCACCTGTGGGGATCTCATCCACACTGAGAGGGATCACAGCCCACGGCCACAGGGAGCGCCACAATCACAGAGACCCCCGACCCAGAAAGACCGGGGTAGACTCCACACACAGTGCAGAGCTCCCTAGTCCTCCAGGCCTGAGGGGTCTCCAGGACGACCATACATAAGCAGACCAGCCACATCTCCCAGCATAAAGGCCCCCCATGAGGAAACACTGGAGGTAAATTTAAAAAGAAAAAAAGGTGTGCTAGTTAAAGGGTTAAAAGACTGTCAGGAACCATAAAAGAGTTTCTAAGAGTGACACATCGGTGCAGAAAAGATTGAGTCAGACGAATTTATCCACTAATGCTGTTAGACTTCCTACTGAGATACACGATCAGCCTCAACATTAAAACCACTGACAGCGAAGTGAAAACCTTTGTTATGTGAAATGTTCTGCTGGGAAACCTTGACATTCAAGTGGATGTTACTTTGACACGCAGCACCTGCTTTTCCAGTGCAGGAAAAAAGAAACCGATGCAGCACTCAAGGCTACAGATACAGTATGTTCTGGTAAAAATGGGTATAAAGAACTTTCGTTAAGTGAAACTGCACAGGTTACCTTCAGATACTGTAAAATCCGTCTACTGATAATGGAATATATTCTGAAAATGGGATGAGGGAAAAATGCTCACAGCTTGGGTTAACGGTTTTTTCTTACCGTGGTAAATGTAAAACTCTTTCCTTCTGTAACAGGAGCCTTCAGGATCTCCTCCAGGTTAGACACTTTAGTGCTGAAAAGCTCCCTGCAAATAAACACCTGCTAGCCTAGCAGCAATGAGGCTACAAATAAGACCTGCACAACACTGGATACTGTCAATCACATGCTGAGACACTGATTGTAAATGAGAGTTTGCAAGTGCGATCTTCTTCAACACAAGCTCAAAGTTCAGTTCTCATAGACTCAAATATAAAACAGCAAACGTCTGTAGTTCACAAATATGAATATTGAATTACGTTTGCAAGTTCACATTGATTTAATGGTTTGATTGGTTCTTTAGGTTTATTGCATATGAAACCTTGGAAGTCTGCATCTGTGTTTTTTTTATGATTTCTCCAACACTGCAGGTTTAAGGTGGAAATGCTCAATGATTGCTACTTTTTCACTCATAATGTGTCCAGGTCGCAAGGTCGGCGGTTCGATCCCCGGCCCCTCCGCATGCCGAAGTGTCCTTGGGCAAGACACTGAACCCCAAGTTGCTCCCAGTGGTGCCAATTGGACGCCAATGGTGTGTGAATGTGTGTGAATGGGTGAATGAGAAACCCACTGTAAAGCACTTTGGATACCACCAAGGTAGAAAAAGGTGCTATATAAGTGCAGAGAATTTACCATTCCAGCATATAAAAACACAATATGGACTTGTAACAAGATGAAAAACTGGATTTTAACCACAGGACATCTCTAAAACTAACAAATTGAATCCAATCTGCTGGTCTGACACGTTTCTGTTGCATCTCTTCCCTCCTCTGTGGCACTTACTCTGAATTTCAGAAAGCTGGAGAAGATTAAAAATAAAGAGTGAGCAGATCACCACTAACTAGAACAATTTAACAGCAGGACGTCTGACCGGTTACAGATTGTCAAACTGGCATTCACACAGATTTAACACCCTGCTGGTTTTTCACAATAAAACATTACCCCCCAGTCAAGTCGGTCAGTTTCACCGTCTTTAGCTGCAAACTGATATGTTCATCGAAACTATTAGCGTGTTCGGCTAATACAACCCTATACTGATCATGCACAACACTGGGACTCTCAGCACAGCTTTTCTGTTCAAGCCTTACAATGACAGGAAAAGCCTCAATGGCAAATGAGGTGCACCTGTTTCTTGAGAGCATTCTGTGACCCCTGGAGAAATAAAAAAGATAAAGAAAGTGCTGTCAGTGACCAGAATTCAATAATCCAATGTGGATCCATTTAGCGCTGATGTCACCAAAACTGTCCAATCAGCGAGCTATCTGTCAGGCTGTATGACCTCATGTCTTCACTTGTTGGTTAGTCTGTAATAAGTCAGTGTGAACATGGCAGGGATGCTGGTCATGCTAGCTGCACAGCTGTAGAGTAAAACCTCAGCAGATTCATAGATTCATAGAGGAACTGCTCTGAAATTTTGTAGAAAGAGTCATGATCCCAAGAAGATGAACCCTACAGACTTTGACAATCCACTGATTTTTCTGCTAGCAACACCATGAAGCTGACATCTGTATCTCAGAGTGCTATATTTTGACAACTGTTGAATGAACTGCCATCATTTAGGAGATATTAAAAGTCCACAGAGAATATATTTCGTTGATATTCATGATCCCCTGACTTTTCATACTCCTGCTGTGGTGAATCTCAACATCTACTCCATGACCTGGAACAAATCTTGGCACCAATTGGATTTTAGGTCTCTATTAAAATGACTTGGATTGTAATGAAACAAGCATTCGTGGAGCAGAAAAGATGAATCATGATTTCTCTCCTTACTTTCCATCTAATGCCATGGTCTGGTTCAAATCAAATAATCAATACTTTGGTTTTATGACCAAATATACCTGCAAAACTCATGATACTGTATTTACATTAGTCAGTCCTGAACCGTCTGCAACACAAGTGTCTGTCAGTGCTGAAAAATTCTGACCTTCTTAAAAAGTTTGAGATTGACTCTCCGTAACCTTGAATTAAATGTTTTGTTTTTCCCCTTTAAGTCGTAAAGTAACAGGAAACACTTTCAGAATAAAATGACCTAGAGTCGAAAATCTAAATGAGTCGCTGCAAAAGTAGGTTTGAAACAGGTGAATCCGATAGATTAATGAACTACCGGGAACAAATGAGCCCCAGATCTCTTTTAGAGCCCTGATATAGCAGGAAGACGCAAGTAGAGGGTTTCATATGAATGCTTTCCTCTCATATACCAAAAGAGTAATGGCTTGTAAACAGCGAAGTACTGCAAAGTGTTGAGGGAGGACACAGAGGACGGGAGCAGCAGGGAAATCTGCAGGCTGATATTCTCCACTTCCTTTACTAAATCATTCAGGCACTGCTCACATTTTTCAGGGCAGCAGCCTTCTTTGTTATGGCTTCAGGGGGACTGATGACAGAAGCAATTACATTAAAGAGGACCCCAGAATTGTGGGAGAACAAAATAGGATGATCTCACATCCTTGACCTTTTTTGGGCACTTTGAAAGATTATTAACCCCGTGGAGCAGCATCGGGGTTCAACAATACACCGCACAGTTACTTCTCTATGGCCACCACCCCGATAAATCACTGTTACGTACACAGAAACTACACTTAAACACCAAAAACAACACAACAAATCATCCAGCAGAGCTGAACAGGACTCAGGCGGTCCAAACCGAACAAATTGCGTCTCAAAAAGTTGTTGTACAAACAGTTTCCAGCTCGTTTAAGTCGACTTTCTGGTTTTGAGAACATGGCTATACAAAGATTCAGGGGTACAGCTTCTTGGAGCGCTTGCAGCTATTGTCTCATTGTTACAGGATTTGGTGAGGGGATCCGTCCTTGAACAATGAAGGGGCTTCACTGCAGCATGTTTAAAGCCAAATCAATCTGAAAGTGTGCTCTCTCTGTTTCTTTTAGTTCCTTTCGTCGACCTAAAGCTCTTTCAATCTGCAGACTGGATTCCACCAGCTGTTTGTAAATCCATCATCCAAGTAAATGCAGACAAACCTATTGAAGGTCTTAGGAAGTATTAGCAAGTTTTGAACCAGCAAGTTACTAATTTGGCTGCATGAGTCAAATGTAAGACATGTCTGAGCAGTAAATCCTAACAGTAAATTGATTTTTGGTGGTTTTGACACCATGTGCACCTTGTTCAGCCAAAAAAATGAGCACAATTAGCAAAAAAGTAGCACAAAAAACACCAGTATGGCTCCTAACCTCTGATTGGAAGTGAAGCCTACATCCTCAGTGTCTCTCAGAGCAAAGCCAGTAAAAGCACACACATTGTGTGTAGTTAAGGTGTCATTTGTGATGATTATTTTTGTCAGAGATCAAATAAAAGTCGCTAAAGCAGGTATTAATACGTCCATCCATTCATTTTTTCTATCAGATATGCAGCCACACATTTGTCTGATCTTTTTAATTTTACTTGTGAGATAAAAGTGCATCAGGAATGTTTTCAGTGATCTCAGATTTGATGCCATCAGCTTGCAAAGTACATTATCCTTGTCAGTGATTTTAACTACAAAGTGGCAGTTTCATAACACGGTGTGTGTTACTACATTTTGATGCAGCTACATATTTCCTAATCATATCTTCCTCCAACTGTTTTGATTTTAATTTTAGCCGGCTAAAAGGCTGCAGACAGAAGCAGACGACTAACAGGTTGTACTTTTTTTCTCCACTGTGTGTGAGGGGGGTCAGAACTTAAAGAAAGCCACGTATAGATAGGGAGAAATACAACTAGCGCAATACGTAAGTTGATGTGAGCTCTGTGTTTGCACATCTGCTGACCAGAGACTCATATAGAGACTTTTGAACTCATTCCAGTTTTAATTCTGACACAATCTTTGTGCAGAAATACAAAGAAAAGGCCGAAATACTGCTTCAATATCTGTAAAACTAACATTACAGTCTGTAATGCAGCCATGAACTGTATTTGTCTTGTAATGTGCAACAACATATTCGCTCCCATGTTAGACTAAATTTGAGAACTTGAAAGAAGCTCTGCCCTAAATATTCAGGGTGGGAAATCATTGATGGCCTCCAGGACCTGCCGAATCCAGAGCTTTAGCAGCTGCTGTGTTTACTGTTGCTTCATTAGTGCAACCAAGTGTATAAGTGGGAAGGAGTGTCACACACTTATGTCTTCTTTAATGGCTGCTTGTTAATTAATCCAATTAGCTTGCACCACACGATGCAGCTCCTGGCGATTTGGAATCGGCTCTGTTTTGGTCAGTTCTGGTTGTGTTCAGATCTCACGTTTGGATTTATTATTTTACTGTATGTACATTCAACTCAGCTAGACTTTCCACGGGTCTGTTCTGCACCACCTATGAATGCTCGGAAACCAAAAAGGCAAAAGCAGAACTACACACATCCACAACAGGTGAAGTGAAAGAACACTGGACATCTTGTTTGCAATGTAAAACTGTTGGAAAATCTTGGGTCTTCACATTCATGTGTTGGGTTCAAAACCTGAAAATACACACAGCACAGGAAGGAAGACAGCACTCACGAGCCACACTCACTCTCTGAGTGTCAATGTTTTGTGCAGTACCTGTCGGTTGTTCCTGATGCTGTTGTCTGTTCAGATGCCGTCAACCTGGAACCCCGCGGAGCCCGAACAGGGTTTAACTGGTCGACGTGGAATTCAACCACGGAGGGCTTTCGTCCCCGAACCTAGTTCCAAGGGGCTGTGCACAGACTTTGGTCTCCCTCGAGCTGCTCCTTTGGGTCCCAGGTGTATTGGCATCCGGCTCGAAGGACCAAGTTATGTTAGGTTTAAAACCTGAAAATACGCACAGCACAGGAAGGAAGACAGTACTCACGAGCTCAGGTCTTTTACTTGCGCACAAGGAGAGAACGGACACTACAGCTCTGCAGTATGCATCGTTACAGCATTCCAGCTCTCTGGTAGTCCTTCCGTCCTTGGCTCTTTTTATTTGGTAAAACAATCATGTAACACAGGGGTGTCCCCACACGTCAGCACAAGAGGCAGCATAAGATAAGTGTCACTTACACAATCTTAATGGGTCAGTTCTGTTCTCTGTGTTCTTTACTGTGAGTACATACAGCTTGGAATGTTTATGGTGATTAATATCTTTACAATCATGGTTGCTGACACGTATGGTTTAAAGTCCTGACAGTCACTCAGTGATTACCTAACAAGTATAATTCTTAAGCACAATTCTTCTAACACATGTTTTCACCCAGCTAAACATTCGTACGGAACAATTGCACAATCTCTACCTATGACCAAGAGCCAAAAGCTTTGACCGGTTCTCCAAACTCTTCAGGTTCCAATGTGATCTGACAACACCCAAGGGCCAGGGACTGTTACGGTGGCACGATATGGACCTACATAATAGTAAGGAGGTTTTAATGTAGTGGCTGAGCAGTGTAGACCTGGAGGGGAGGTCTGCGGGCTGGTTTTGCTCACTATGCTGCGGCGCTTCAGCTTTTCCAGGAATTGAAAAAGTGTCACCTCAGCATCTGAAGTAAAGGTGGCTCCACCTTGCCTTTTTCCACAGTCTCCTCCTGAATGTAGGTCTCCCCTCGCTTGTCACCCTCCGCATCTCCCTCTACCCAGCATCCTCCTCTCCCCTCCGTCCCCCCCCGACCGACAAGCCACCCATCAAACGAGGTGAAGCTCCCTCTCCCTCACCTCTCGTCTCTCTCTGCAGCAGCTGTGCTTGAAGAGTCTCTCAGCCGTCTCTCTCCAGCAGAGCTGAATGCCTCATTACCTGGATTGTATGGCCTAACATTGGCATTCCCCTCACTCTCCCCTCTTCTCTCTCTCTCCTTTGCTTTCTGTCTTTCTCCTTTCTATGTCTCTCTCTCTCCTTCTTCTGTCTCAGTTCGGCAGCTGTAACTTGTCAGTGCCAGCTCCGGCCATCACTCTGTCTGTCCTCGCTCATCCTCCCCGGCTTCATTTCACTCCCTCCACTTGTTCCTCCCTCCTATCTTTCTCCAATTGTTCCATTCCCTCTTTTCCTGATTCTCCACATCTTCTTCTTCTTCTTCACCCCTGCTCTCTCTTTTCTGTCTTACTTTGGCAGCATTCAGCACTATCTTTGCCCACAGAGACCGGTCTGCCAAGGATAAAAAAAAAAAAAAAAAGCAAAGGGGTTGCAAGAGAAGTGAGAAAAGCAAAGAGAGAGAGACACTCTTCCTGTTGGCTTGATTTCAGCCCGGCTAATTGGTTTATACAGCAGCCTTTCCCAGCATTGCCTGGTTCACTCTGCGTTCATTTTGCTGTGAGTGTGCAGTCAATCCTGAGTGGGAAAAGTGTGCATTTGTTTGGCCGGGCCCTTCCAAAGTGTACACAAGTGTGTTGGAGGCCATTGTTGAAGAGCCGGTTTGCGTTTTTGAGTGGGAGGGAAGCCAAGGAACCAGAAGAAAAGAGGTCCACAGAGATAGAGAAAGCTGAAGTGGGAGAAAAAGAAAGCCATAGGAGGAGAAAAAAGCCTAAATAATCAGAACTGGAGTTAATTGAGGGAGAAGTAAAAGGCTGCGAGCGGCTAAAAGCAATTTACAGGATCAGACGGGCGCATGTAGGAAAAACATGTGAGGGAGGCTGAAAATAGAAAGTGGTGGATGTGAATGACCAGAGTTCATTCAGAGGAAGGAAAGGGAGCAAGAGAAAAAAGCAATGGTGCTTTGATTTGAACAGGAGCTGTCAGCGTCGTTTGCGTCGCTTCGCTAAACTCCCTCCGAGCCACGTGAAGAATCTGACTGTTGGTCCACCAGGTCCATCATCCCTTCTGCTCTGATCTCCTGCATCAGACTTATCGTTATATAAGATGCGATAAAGCAGAAAAATGAACAACAAATGCCACAGTTCTTCCTAAACAAAGACAGCTGGCTCACACTTTCAGGCTGAGAGCGTCGGAGCTTAAATCTGCTCTTAATTCTGAGTTGCTTTTGGATGTCAAACCGCAGATGCTCGCTCGAAGTCAGTTTGCGATTGTTGCACCAAAAAGGAGCTTGAAACCTGAAAAAGGGCAGCTTGTTAGGAAGTGAGAACACGAGTTGGATCTTCTCGTGAAACATACGGAGCTTTAAATAAGATGCTGTGTGTTGAGATACACAAAGATCACCAGCAGATGCTTCATGGAGACGCTGCACTGGAGAAAACTCTGTCTGCTGGAAACCACAAACTCATGTTTCCACTATGCTTCCAAAGCAGTCAGTGCAGAGCTGCAGCTAATGATGGTTTTTAATAGTAATTAAGCTGGAGAATGCCAGAAAGTAGGGAATGATGCCCACCACAGTTTCTACTATCCATTTTAAAGACTTATTTGTTCTTAGATTAAATTCAGCTTGAGCGATTGAGCTTATCATGTTTTTGATTAAAATATATACAGTAATCTCTCGTCTATCGTGGGGGTTAGGTTCCAGAACCTCCCCCTGCAATAGATAAAATCCACAAAGTAGCGACCTTATATACATTTGTATTATTTATATCTTTTTTAAGGCTTTAAAAAAAACCCACACTGTTATTACCCTTTCCCACACTTAGCCATGTCCGATAATGAAACTAGCGACGCAACGATCCACTTGAAACGCCCACTTTGGAAAAACTTTGCCGTATTTTAAACACACCGACACCGAGGATGTTCAGCTGCCTACCGAGAAACTGATGATGATGATGTTATGGGTAATCCTACAGACTGTCACCAGCTCTCTGATAGTTATTTCCAGTAAACACTCACCATGTGGGACTGCAGGCTTTAGCTGGCTTCCATCACCGCCAATCAATCAGTGACCGACTAGCTCAACAGGAAGCAGCCGTAGCTGTGTTTTCCATACGAGCGTCTACTCATCTGCTGTACGCTATGTATTTTATATACAATTTAAAAATCCGTGATACAGTTAGATCGAGAAAAGTGAACCGCGATATGGCGAAGGACTACTGCATATTGATTATCTGAATAATTGAGGTTTAATTTTCCATTGGTTAATTAGTCCACCAATCATTCCAGCTATTTTCTGTGTATTTCCATTGTGTTCCTACAATATCAGCTATGATAAAGCACAATTAAAAAGTGGAAAAAGTTGGTGGATCAGTTTATTACTTCTGTCTGGATGTAGATGAACTATATGTTTTGAAACTTACAGCTTCCTCATTGGAAAGAATCTTGAAAATAGGTCATTCAAAATAAGAAAAGGATTGTGGAATCAGATTAGATCATGTAATCCAGTGCTGCTCTGAAGCTTTTAGTAGTAAAGATCAGGATCAATGGTAGATTTCAGAGATAAAATGTAATAAAACTTTAAAACCTGTCAAATAATGCAATACTTCTGTCTTGTAGCATACATGTAATTATATTTTACACTTTTACTTGTCCAGCCATTGCAGTAATAACGTAAATACAATCTACATTAGGCTACCTCTTATCCCAACCCAACCAGTCGAGGCAGACAGCCGCCTTCCCTGATCCTGGCTCTGTCTGAAGTTTTTTTTCCCCCTTCCCTTTTCCTAGGGGGTTTTTGATTCCCTCCCACCGTCGCTGACTGCTTTCTCATTGGGAATCCAAAAGCAACTTTGGATTGTTGGGTTTTCTGTTTTCTGTTTTCCTTACAATGTTTAGCGCTATGTGATGACATATGATGTAAATATGCGCTATATAAATAAAACTGAATTGAACTGAATTAGGCCTCTCAGTATAATCAATTCCTATGAACAACTTTATTTTCAAACAACAATAATATATTTAATTTTAATAGTTATTTATCACTGCATATTAATTGCAATGACACAATAACACAATCATCTCTGATAACACAGTGATATTTTCATATTAGAGATGATTGCGCTCTGCCTCCCACAGATATCAGAAAGCCTCTATTATCATTGTGAGCTCTGCATACAATGGAATGAATGAGTGCTACTCCTCTGGTGCATTGAAATGTAAATACTGAAACACAAAGCACAGAACGCTCTCTGTAATTAATAATAAGATAAGTATCGAAAAAATATCCGTGTCTATGTATGTGGAGTGTAAACACTGAATAATGAGGCTGACTGCAGAGGTGAGGCACTGTAAGTAACATGAATGGATAGATTATATTGATGTAATGTCTCACAGGTACAGCCAGAGTGTGAACGATAATCAGCAGCAACATGAAATATATTATTGCACTCTAGTAAACATTGCTGGTCAATATTGACCTTGTGACATGCAAAGCAGCGTGACTGAGTGACTGTCGGTGTAGAGGAGTTGCATAAGTCTCAGTGTTTACTGGAGTTAAATGTGCTGAGGAAGAACCAGCGCTACATGTATTGTAGTATTGGATCATTTTCCTCAATCAATAAATAATACCGTTTGCCTGATTTGTTCAACTGGGTTCTTTTTAACTACAGAAGTAGAGCCTTGAGGAAGTCCCACTCAAAAACACCCCATCCTGCAGATAATGTAGTTATATTAGTATACAGTACTAATAAAGGGACGTATACTTTGGCTTTTATTGCCCTTTCAACTTCATTTCTCGTCCCCTCCCCCCAACAAATCTAATCTAAGATTAGCGCCTGTCTCTGCCTGACTCTGAGTTTCACTTTGTTGTCTTGATACTTATGAGTTTATCAGTAAAGATATTTATAATTTTGTTGGGGACTTGAAGATTTCTTGGCCCATTAAAGAGGTCCTCTAGACCAGTGGTTCTCAACTGGTGGGTCGGGACCCAAAAGTGGGTCGCGAAGCCATTTTTAGAGGGTTGCAGAAGCATGCCCCACTCCCCCCAAAAAAGTACTGGTATAAAGTCTTTTATTTTAATGGACGTGTTTCTTATGACAGCTTGCTTTCAATAGCAGGATATTTAGTGGTGGTGACACCAGTAGTTTCCCACTATTAGCCTCTAGATTTGGCTCTGCCAGCTTATTGGAGAAATTTAAGCTAAAACGTCCCAAAAATGAACCAAAATGTGCTCAGAATCTGTCAAAATGAGCCAAAATATGCCCAAAAATATACCAAAATGAGCAAAAAATAAGCCAAATTTTTCCTAAATTGTATCAAAATGCGTTGAGACTACACCCAAATAAACCTTAATTTGTTAACAGGAACAGCCAACTTCAAAAATTTGGGTCGCGACCATTATTAACAGAGACATAGTGGGTCCTGAGGCTGGACCAGCTGAGAACCACTGATCTAGACGATCCCAGTGCAGTCCTTTACACTGAAGCCTAAACCAACCTAATGCAGGAAACAGAACATAAACCCTGATCTTTAGTGTCCAAGTCCTGTAATACCGTATGTTTGTTTCACCACTCAGACATTTTGCACAGTTTAACCCTCAAGCCACCAAGCTAGCCCATTGACTTTATATAGGAATACTTCTATATAAATGATTGTTTCAGGGATCTTCATATTTATTACACTCTCTAATATATTTGTCCATCATCTAATGTAATAAGGTATGGAATCTGATGTTTTTTTGAACAAAAAAGTTGCCAAAAAACACTCCGATAGATCAACATTACATGTATGTAGACAACCCTTGTCTGTTATATCTTGTAAAGTGCAGCTGTAAATCTTGCTATTCTAGCTCTGTTGGCCATGTTTCCCTGCAAAAAGTAAAATATAATGATTAGAGTTGGAAAATTACAGTACCATCTGAAGCTAAAAAAATCTCATAGATCTTCCCTGGGATCCCTGGGATCATAAGTTTGGATTGTACTTGCCATTGGTTGATCCTTGCAAAATTCTATGAACAAATGCAGGACAGGTAGACAGACAAATTCATGGTAGGAAACTTTTTTCCGATTAAAATTAGAAAAATGGTGCACAAAAATATATGCCCAGGGTCATAAATGACCCCAGTCGGTCGCTTGAGGGTCAAGGAGGACTGGATGAACATGGTCAGTGATCCAAAAATGAAGTAAAAACATATTCAAGAGATTTTGAAAAGGACACGATTATACAGTGAAACAGTGAATCACGTCAAGATTCTTACAGTTCCATCGTGACATAAAATTTCACACTTGGTTGAAGGGTCGTGGGAGACTCTACACATGGGAAATGCTGACAGCCTTCACTTATCAGTTGTCAGCTGGAGAAGAAGCTGAAGGTTAAAGATGAGGGAAGGTCACGGGCACGGTTCGAACTTTGTAGGAAAAATGAGAAATCCCAGCACCAACCCTCAAGGTGCCCTTGAGGAAGCCTCCCAGCTCATTACTCCAGTTATTCCAGTGGAGTAATGGGGAGCTGCTGGCCGGCTCCCAGCGGAAGCAGACTGGCTGTGCTGGAAGGCTCCAAACAAGCTTAAGGGAAACGGGAATCTGGATCTTCCTGTCCGTGGAGAAATAAAGGCTGAGCAGACTTAAGAGCAGACATATGCTTCAAGGTTTGTCTAAAACAGAGGAAGGAGATTAAACAGCAAAGAAAGTGGCAGACTGAAATGATGCGAGATGCAAATCATCTCAACTGAGCTTCAGCAAAGCAGTTTTAATGAAGCTGAAAAGCTCCACTAGCAGTAAATTAAGGCAAGAGAGCGACGCTATGTTCATCTAAAATCTGGAGAGGGATTTTCCCATGTAGCTGATAAGCCTCCTTCCTTTAAACAGCCTTCCAGGGAACAATTTGAAATTGTAATCAGTGTTCCCAAGAAGGTCTGATTTATGCAGCACGTGCACACACACACACCCCTCTGCCACCGCATATTCGTAATTGACAATGTCATAATTCACACCTGCATCACATAACTCAGTGCAGTTGTGTAAGCGTCGAGGGATTCATGGCCTTCAGGGTGTGTGCTGGAGTGGAGGAGGGAGTGTGGAAGCAGCGGAGATTAAGATGACAAATTTGTGGCAGGAAAAAAAAGGGATTTGATTGCATGTGAGCTGACAGTCAAACTGCACATTGCGCCACCAAAGAAGTGACGCATTGACGCGAGTGTCGGCCAGGATTACACACATTAGCATCACGCGCATTAGCGAAGGTGACTTTCAGGGAAATGTTTTGAACGCACACGCATCGAGAACAGAACAGGTGTGGATCAGACAGAACAGGATTAGATCCGCTCGTACAAAAGATCAGGTAAGAAGCTGTGAGGGCGACGTACAGCAGGGTTTCATCCCGTCACTGATGGTCATCCATCAGCCACTAGCTCAGGCGTCTCGCTAATACCTGCATCTATGTGCTACAGCTCCACCACAAGTCACACTATGTGATACCTGCAGGCAGTCAAGGCTTGGAATTTAAATAACGACTGACTCTTTACTCCAAAATCTGACACTGTGTGTATTTTGTTGGACTTTTCTGTTTTTTTTTCTGCAGTTCTAAAGGAGTGCACTTTCCCTCGCAGCAAACATCAGTGATAATAATAGCTTTGGAAACCGGAAACCATGCTGAATCTACACTTGCATAGCAGACCTATCCTGCGTCCGTGCTGAGGAATGGTCTGACTGCATCATTATCATTCTGCTATCACGGGGAAAAAAACACTCTGACTTGTGCGCATTAAGTTCAACCAGTCACAGTCGTCTTTGGTGGTGCTACCCCAGGATGCAGTGATGGTGCCCCCTCGTCAAACAAACCCACTAATTTACGTTCCTATACAACTAAACTGCATTCTCAAGTTTGTTTGTAGTGTATTGCAAATATGTTTCTAATCAACGTATCTTTGCCATTAACTGTGTACCAGATCAGGGGTCGGCAACCTTAAGCACTCAAAGAGCCATTTGGACCCGTTTCCTACAGAAAAGTAGACACCAGGAGCCAAAAAACCCTTTTGACATATAAAATAAAGATGACACTACACATATCCTTTTCTACTTATATGATACTCAAGCAAACGGTGTCGGAAAATACCACGAGTCAGAGTACTTGTTTTTTCTGCATGGTGCCCTAAACAGGTGCTTTCATTTTAACACAGAGGAATGAAACCTGAGTTGAACCACAGTCGCAGGTAACCATAAACCCCACTACCCTTCTCACTCATGGTGCTGACAACCATGTTAAAAATCCCATTCTCCCATAATGCATTGCCGCACACAGTTCAGTCTTTGATTGGCTCTGCGCTCGCTACACCATTAAATAAAACTGTAGTGTGTTGCATTTATGAAGTCTATGAACTGCTACCAAGAAAACAAAACTTTATTTTCGCATGCAACGAAAACATTTGGAACAGTGTGAACTCTGCAAAAAAGACGCTGGGTTGAAGGATACTTTCAAAATAAAATACTCAGTGTCTGTTTGAGTCCTCCTTGTATTTATGAAATAAAAAGCAGAACTTGCCACCTGCTTCTGTGTGCCGTCATCCTTTAATCGTTTACTGGAGCGTGCAGTCAGCTGTCAACTTGAATAAAAAAACAGTTTGTTTTTAATATAGCTCAGGCTGGAGAAGACCTGCCCACATATGTATGTGGGTTTGACGATCGACAGGACTCCAAATGCATATTTCTTCATGTTCATATAAGTGTCGGGGATGGCAAATGCGTGCCGGCATTTGTGGCGCATAATTTGAGCGACAAAAAAAATTAAACACATTTTATTTTAATGTTACAAGAACGTCATAACCTTCAAATTTAGAATTATATTTGAAAACTAACTAATTAAAACAAAATAAAGTAGCGATCGCAGAGCCGGTCGCAAAGACTGAACTGTGTGCTGCAATGCATTATGGGAGTTTGAGATTATTCCTTTGGTTGTTAGCGCCATGAGTGTGTAGAGTAGCAGAGTTTATGACTACTTACACTCTCAAGAAGTTGCACATATTCCTGAGTGTCAAAATGAAAGCATCCACTTGGGACAGTGTGGTGAAAATACTAACCTTTACTCAAACATTATTTTTCAGTGCTGCTTGCTGTAGTCACAGGGAGCCACAGCAGAGGAATGAAAGAGAGTCGCAAGTTGCCGACCCCTGTACTAGATGGTGCGGGAATTGTCACCCTTCTCACTCTAACTTAACCAAGCTTCTAATGTGTGAAAGTGTCTATCAAGTGTAACATCTTCTTAAACCTAACTTGGATTTTGTGCTTAAATTTAAGTAGAAATCAAGTGAAAACCAAAAGTAAACAACAGAACACTAAATTTAATTTCGAGACTGATCTTTTGTCCATTATGGGATGCTGTCAGACTGGGCACCTTACCCACCACAAATTGTGTTTATTTCAGAACAAAATTACATTTTTTTCCAAAATGGAACTGAGAAAAATGACATTCTGTCTCCCAGAATGTCATTTTGGGAGACAGGGTTGTGTCAAATGGTAACATACAGGTAGAGGAAGAACAGGAAAATGCTGCGTGAACTACATGGTGGAAACGGCATGCTGATACCCACAGTCTACATTTGTTGAGTCAGGCTGAACGGAATCTAAAAACTTAGTTTTGTGTCTGGTGTTTAACAAATATACTGTTGAGTCAAATGAGCAGTCGACCTCATGACTCAACATTTCCCCTTTAAAACTGCAGTATAGCAATGACAACAAACATACAGAACCAAGAACACCAACTAGCAGAGTGGAGCTTTCCATGTTGCTATTTGAGAATTTCCTTCTGGATTAATACAGTTTCAACTTTTTTTATTACCCTATCTTATCATAGAAGAAGCACAGATGCTGTTTTTGGTAGCAAATGGAAAAATTGTGAGCCTTTATCTAATGTTAGCAACACATCATTAGCCATTTGATAATGTAGGTAAGCTGAAGACTCATGTTATGTACTAATGGTACTAACATTATCATTCTGATGCATCGACTCATAGGTGAATTAGCCTCCCGTTAGAGCATGTATGACTAATTACTCTAATATTATACTATATATTTGCCATTGCATACAGTGAAGTAATTCAACAGTGCTAAAAAAGAGCTCTAGGTGAGCTTCATATCAATTTAGTTTCTGTTATTTAGCAAAAACTCCCACAAAAAGTTATGTTTTTATTGCTGGCTGATTCAAACTCTAAATTAGAGAGTAAATAGCAGCCTTCTAACACTGAGTCAAGCTTTCTCAGCTTTTACACTACCTAAATGGATTCAGAACGGAAATAAAGCGCAACAAAGCTACATCCATTTCAGTCAGAGTAGCACTAGGTGGCCTCTTCATTGAATGGGCCTAACAAAGTTTTAAAAATGGTGGAGAGCTGCGTTTTAATAACATATATCATCTGCTCCTGGTTCATGGACCTGCAGGGAGGGAGGAACTCATTTTTCACCAAGAGCTTAATGCTACTAAGTTATATTAACAGCACGAACCTATGTGTTTGTGTAAGAAATATGGCCACCATTAACCGAAAGACTTGACAAAGTGTGTGGCTTAGTACTAGTGGCATGTTTTAATTGCTTTTTTGCTTTTGCAGAGAGCTCATACACACACAGCCCCAGCCAACAGTTGGACTCAGGCTGCTCTGAGGCTCCACAATGAATACATTTTTTGTTCAACAAAGACGCAGGTTGGAATGAGTCGGGAGGCTCCTTTGATACTGAAATGCTCTTTTTTTATTTTAAACTGCTAAGCAGAGCATATTTAACGCTGTGCCATTACCACATTTACACATGTGAATGCAACCCTGCGCAGCACGGTGAGGATAATTACTGCTTAATGTGTCCATACAGCACACAAGGTGCTGCGCTAATTAGAACGATGAGAGGAAGGTTTGCCGTTGACTTTTACAGCCGAGAACACACACGCTGTTATGCAAACCATCACCACCCCTCAGACACACCCCATCTCTGCGTTCATTATTTAATCTTTCATACAAACAGAGCGACATGTGAAATGTAAATATTTGGAGAGACGAGCTTTCATGACTACATGAAGGAATTTTTATTTTTCCTTTAAAGCAGTTCACCGCATCAGGATCCATTTCCTTGCTTCTAAATCACTGTAATCGCCTCTAGTAGACTACTTATATACGGGCCTGATGGAAATGGCTGAATACATTCACGGGTAGGCACAGTGTGAAAAGCAGAGCGGTGACTCATATATGCTTTGTTTTGCATTGAGTTGAGTTACAGCAAAGGTGTAAGGAAATGGTGTTGAAATGAAATGTTACCTTTCAGGGCTCTACAGTAAAGTGTGGTTGGAACTGGTACCTGTAAGTCTCTCTGGTGGTGGAACCAGATTTGGTGGCACCTCACTGTGGCATAAAATGAAGAATGCTTTTCCTTACAGACAAAAGCAGATTTATGATGAGAAAGAGTGGAACACTGTTTAATGTGGGGCGAAGTGCAAACTCATATCACAGACAGATGGGACAGGAAACACACCTCTGTGCAAAATTAAAATGCAGAAAAAACACTTTATCCCCGGCTCATGATTCTTTTTTTAACGATCTGAATTTAGTTAAAGCATCTCCTCTTCGTATGTCTTATTGATGAAAGCCGGTGAGAGGAAAAGTCAGTGCAGTTCAACAAAGCCTGCAGAGTTTGTGCTGTGCAGTTTGAAAGTTGTATACTTGCAAACTTTGTGTTGCAGCAGCAGCAACACCACATCCTACCGCACACCTCGCCTGCATGTTAGAACGCGATAGAAACATTTATGTTCTTCATCCACATATAAAATCATTTGCTTGTTGCCAATCACTTTCAATCACTGGCTGGCATACGCTTCAACAAATCACCTACATGTAATGTTTTAGCTCACACATAATGCAGTTCATAGATAAAAGCCGTAACTTCTTCTAAAATCAGATGTGATATATGAGCTGTGAGGCCACGAGGCTGCAGTGGAAGCATTCCGATGTGGTTGAAGTGATGGGAACCAAAGTTGTGGATGGTCTTTTAATAACAATAATGTATTGGTTTTATACAGCGCTTTTCTAGACACTCAAAGATGCTTTACATTGCATTATTCATTCACTCCATAGGGTGCTAAGCTATGTATATAGCCACAGCTGCCCTGGGATAGACTGACAGAGGTGAGGCTGCCAGTCTGCTCCATCGGCCCCTCCAACCACCACCAACCACTCTCTCTCACACTGCATCCACCCAGGCTTCCTGGTGTTCCTTCACAGTCTCCCATCCAGGTACTGAACAGGCCCAACCTCGCTTAGCTTCCGAGATCTGAGGGGATCGGGCATCCACAAGGCGATATGACCTTTTTCATTGGTTAGCTTTGCTTTCCTTTACGCTGACAACATGCACTACACATTAACATTCCTTCCCTTCAGTGATTTTCAGTAAGTTTCAGTGAACCCCTCAGTGCATCTCCCTCACCTCAATCATGTCACACCAAAGTTTGTCCTTTTCCAGCCATATTTTTTTTCTTAGCCCATGACTTTGGCTTCAGACTGCGCAGCTGTTATAGGCGAGGCTGCAATAATAAAATGGGAAAATGAAAACGTCACGTCTGTATTGCAATGAATTGTGGGTTATCAAACTAGCGAAGTCTGCACCCCAAGTAGACTCTCTGGAAATCTGCAGAAAGTCTGCTTGAGGCCCCCTTGTGGACTGGATGAACTGTGGATTTGGACAGCCCTCAGCACTCCCAGACTTCCCATGAACACGCTAGCAAAGTCCGCAAGTCCGGAAGTGCGGTCAAGTCCGGAGATTTGGAATCAGCCAGAAGCTGCAAAGAGTCCACCACAGAAAGAAAACCACACGGCCATCAGGGGCCTTACACAGTGAATTGCAGAGAGATGTGGATTGGAAGCACATTTGACTGACTGAAAGTGCCTCAAAGTGCACACATCAGAAAAAGTAATGAGAGGGAAATATTCATTATTTGAAGAAGAGGAAGCAGAAAAGGGTTTGCAGAAAAGGTGCAGAATTAGCTGATAACTCCAGGGAGCTACCAGATAAAATTATGCTCCTGTGCAGAACAAACACGAGGAATTTCATGCTAAAGTTACTTAACATGAAGAAGAGTGAATGAATGAATGAATAGCAATGCTACAAACCAATGTACTGTGGGGCATTAGGTGCCATGATAGACTCACTTTGACCTTGCAGCTAAACAGAAGAGCGAGTACCAATGATAAGCAGTTCAAGTTTTGATGTCTAACAGGAATATTTTTATTTTTTAAAGGTAATTTAATTCAATTTTAGACAGTTCTTGTTGTGTTTTTGCTCATCAGATCAATTTACAATTCAGATTCTGGAGTCATATCTTTAAATTTCTATTTCTGATTTTCTCTTTTTCAGTCGGTGCCTTTGTTGTCTGTGCTTGGTTTGTTCATTACAAGAGCATTTGGAAAGACTAAGAGCTGCATGATTAAAGTTTAAGAGATGTATGATTATTTCATTTGATCCTGTTCATCTGTGCAGGGAGCCAAGAGAAAGTAAGACAGCCTGGCCAGACAAAAGTCTCGGATGTTTAACTGGAGAGGGACGCCAATGAACATGGTCTATGGATCTAAAAACACCTAAAAAAAGCCTGCACCAAAGAGATAAATGCGTTTCGACAGTGAACTGCCTTCATAGGAATGAATTAGATCACAGCTTTGACTGCAACTTCCAGTTCTCCTTAATATTTCCATGGCTGTAACTGACTTCTTTTGTGGTGTTTTTTAAAATAATTTTCCATACAGCTTCAGATACATGACCACCCCTTTCTGGACTCAGATGGTGTAAGTTAAACAGCAAGGCACCAGTAAAACCAAGTAAGCCATAGTGAATAGAAAAAAAGAGTACTTTATTTTATTAGAATACAACTTTGGTAGGAATGATTTGAGAACCTCTCTCATAGAAATCACATTTTTACCTTGTTAACATGTCCTTACGGTAAGGGTTTATACTGGCAGACATACCATGAGTGTGATGTGCCATCAACACCACGACTGAGCATTCCTAACTTGAAACAATCTCCAAAACACAGATTCTGACTTGTGGGATTTTATATACAACAGACCTACAGAACCAGTCCTGTCAACTTGCATTATTCTACAACAGTGTTACTGTGTCTGAGCAGAGCTGTGGGTGAGCTGGTGTGCTCAAGCTGCAGCAAGTGTTGGACGGTGTGATTGAAGAAAGAGCAAGATGAAGCTGCTGATCACTTCAGCTTATTTTAACCAGCAGAGGTCAGGTGGCTAAAGCACACAAGAAAATAAAAGCCCTTTGATAACTGTATGAAATCACTCCAGCTGACCTTTCTATATCTGGTAAGATTACTACAAGATTCTTGAAGGCAAATTACATGCATGATCTGAAGACTATTGCTTACTGTGATCTAACCTGACATCCATAAAAATCAATCACCTAATTGTAGACCGTAATAGAGGGAGAAGCACAGCACAGAATCAGGCAAACATCCATATCAATCATATAAGGCTTGGAGCTCCTTGTGGCTACTTCACCTGTAGCTCGTCAATGTAGTTTCTAACCTATGCAGTACGCTGCAGCACAATGGTTTAACAAGTCTTTAACTGATATGTTTTCCTTAAATTTCATTCACATTACAAAACCATCTTGCAGGTTAACGGCTGTAAATAATTGTATTGGCATCTTTTTATTATGAAACAGAAAGGCAAAATCTCAGACTGAGCCTTACGATTACTGTATCCCTAGCAAATACTCCATGTGTTACAAAAGGCGCTTTAAGAATGAATATGAGGTTCCAACAGAGGTATGGAAACTCGAGTATGTAGACTGAGTTATAAATGACCTGCATATTACATTTGCAGTGCAAACACATGGTCTTTCTGCGCAGGATCCATCTGTATCACTTACACACTGCCGTTATCAGTGAAAGCAGGTGTTGTTTCCAGCTTCCTGTGAACACTGATAAGCTGCGTGCTATTGATTAGAAGTACAGGACGGCATTTCAATCGGATATCTATCTACAAAGGCCATTACCATGACTTATACCCTTAATTA
This sequence comes from Dascyllus trimaculatus, assembly GCA_024666655.1. Taxonomy (NCBI): domain Eukaryota; kingdom Metazoa; phylum Chordata; class Actinopteri; family Pomacentridae; genus Dascyllus; species Dascyllus trimaculatus. The sequence continues at coordinate 6,953,199 of CM045457.1, read as the reverse complement.
TAGGATTTGTTAAACAGAAAGGATTAGAGTGCATTCCAATAAACATTTATCGCCAGTGACGTATGACTGTATGAAGAAACTACCCTAAACCACTGTACCTGATTCACAAGACAAGTCCCAGCTCCAGAGCAAGTGTTACTAAGGAATCATCTCCCTTTAATTCAGCGCAACATAACCTACATCTACTATATAACTAACCAAATTCATAAATTTCATTTTACTTTTCTTATGGTTTTTATTTGACCGTGTTTGATGTCAGTGATGAGATTTTAATTTAGACCGAGAGGAGAAGATTCACATCTTAATGAGTCATTCTGTTTCAGAGGCTTGAGCAGCAGCAGGGCTTTAATGCTGCATGTTTATTGCTCTGGGGGAAGAAAAGGGCATCATTTCATTTGACGAAACGTTTACAAATCCAAGATATTTACTGAATCAAAAACGTTCATCAACATTTAGCAGGGGGGACGACTCGGAGCTTAGTTAGGCTGCTCAGACGAGATGACGAGCTGGGAAAAGTGTCATTTTGTTTCGGCAGTAATATTAGTAACAGTTGCGTAAACTGGGGCTTCTGTAGGATTTGCCAAATTAGATATTATGATTTGAAAAAATCCCTTTTTATACCACATAGAATTAAAATGTAATACCCTTTCATTGGTCCCACTGGTAAAAATACTAATGGAACAACAGTGCAGTCTATTACATCTACACTTATCTATTAAGTAGCAGAATTTATTGACATTTATATAACATTTTTTGTATTTTCCCCAAGGATAATAATATTTCCTAGTAGTACAATTAACCGATTAATGTGATGCCAATGAGTGATAAAAGTGATGGAGTGATGAAGTCATACTTTCAACTCTGCAAGTCCCTGTATCAGGAGGCTCTATCTGTCTTTAAAACACAAAATGCTACCATGTTTACAAGGCTGTCAAGCGGAGCACATTCAATAAAGAGGCTGCCTAATGCTGCTATGATATTATGGATGTAGTATTATAGTGCTGTTGCGTCACATTTGCTACAGTTGCAGTTGAGGGCTTTTAGAGGAGGCGGATGGGGATGTTTTATTTAGGAGGAATGATACTGTGGCAGTACTCACGACCTTAATTATGTATAACTTTAAGCCTTAATACAATTTAAACTGGAAAGTTATATAAAAATTCATCCTCCAGACAGTTGACATGAATGAGGACATTAGCAGCACGAGTCTGTGGTCTAACAAATACCTGGTTTTCTATTATTTGTAGTGCAACCATCCATTATGTAGAACAGAGAATATTAAAATACTACAGCGGATAAATGTGCTTCTCAGTTCAACTACTGTAACATGTAGTTTCTAGAGGTCATCCCTTAATCCCTGTTTTTATCTCAGATTTCTCATTAGTGATTCGTACGGATTATATAGATCTGCTGGTGAGAGCTGCGTCACTTTCCTGCCACATGAGTGTAAAAGCAAAAAGGCTTCTCTATTTCAAAGAGAATAAAGAAGCAACAGTAGTTAGACCCAGGACTGTTCCATTAATGGTATATTAAAATGGACGAACCCTCTGTGACCTCACATAAGGAACCAGGAGTTAGCTGTAGAGACCAAAACTGTTTTCTGTAACAGGCTGTAAACATGTTGATTTCTGCTGTAAAGTTGGACATTTTAACATGGGGGTCTACGGGGATTGACTCGCTTTTGGAACGAGCCTCAAGCGGACATTTGAGGAACTGCAGTTTTGACATACACACAAAGGTACTGGGACACCCCTCCAAATAATTGAATTCAGGCGTTCCAATCACTTCCATGGCTACAGGTGTATAAAATCAAGCACCGAGGCATGCAGACTGCTTCTACAAACACCTGTGAACAAATGAGTTGCTCTCAGGACCTCAGTGAATTCAAGCGTGGTACCGTGATTGGTTAGGAATGGATTTCCATGGCCGAAACCCGACAGGACTCAAGAGCAGTGGAGACGTGTTCTCTAGAGTGACTAATCACGCTTCTTCTCGCTGGCAATTTGATGAATGAGTCTGGGTTTGGCGGCTGCCAGGCAAATGGCACTCGTCTGACTCCACTGTGCCAAGTGTAAAGTTTGGTGGAGGGGGAATTATGGTGTGGGGTTGCTTTTTAAGGGTTGGACTTGGCCTCTTGGCTTCAGTGAAAGGAACTCTTAATGCTTCAGCAGACCAAGATATTTTGGACAATTTCATGTTCCCAACTTTGTGGGAACAGTTTGGGGATGGCCACTTCCTGTTCCAACATGACTGCGCACCAGTGCATAAAGCAAGGTCAATAAAGACATGGATGAGCCAGTCTGGTGTGGAGGAACTTGACTGGTCTGCACAGAGTCTTGACCTCAACCATATAGAAAACCTTTGGGATGAATTAGAGCAGAGACGGAGAGTCAGGCCTTCTGGTCCAACATCAGTGTCTGACCTCACAAATGTGCTTCTGGAAGAATGGTCAAAAATTCCCATAAACACACTCCTAAACCTTGTGGACAGCCTTCCCAGAAGAGTTGAGGCTGTTATGGCTGCAAAGGGTGGACCAACTCCATATTAAACCCTATGGATTAAGAATGGGATTTTAAAGTTCATGTGCGTGTAAAGACATCCCAATACTTTTGACATATACAGTATCACTGGCTGCATTTTTCATCAGCCTTGAGTTGTACCTGTCAATCTCTCACTTGTGTTTGCACTCAAGTTTCCTGTTTAATGCCCAATTGCAGACACGCACGACACACAGGTTGTATTAATGAGGGGTTGAGCAGATTATCAAATAAAGGTGGGCAAACACTCAAAAGGAGGAAGTAAAACTAGAAGAGATGCACAAGGAAAGGGAAAATTTCAAAATAAAACAGGACATCAACTACAATTAAAACCAAAGACAAAGATAATGCATGCAGTATGACACATCCAGAAGATAAGAACAAAGCTGATCTAAAACTTGACCCTGAGTGATCAAATTTTAAAAATGCTCAGTTCAAATACCACAACACTGCCAAAAGCTGCAGACAAATTCAGCAAATTATACAGAGCACAGTTATAGTAGCTGCTAAAATCATTTCAAACTCAAAAGCTTGCAGTTTTTATGATATGACCTTCCCTCAAAAGCAACTGGAGTTTCTCAGAGACCATTACTGAAATTATCAACAGTATCTAATCTGGGTTTTTAGGGGAAGTTTTACTACTGCAGTTTTAGAACCACAAAGTAAGCTTCCATCTTGTCACTAATAGTCACTAAGTCACTAAGTAAAACAGACGTGTGTCTTTTTTATCAAATGTGATACAGAGCACTGAAAAAATCTGGTGTTCAGACAAGTCTTTACGCTCGATGAAGGCAATCTGAAAATGTAATCAAAAGTGTAAGAAATATAATATTAGAAACTTGAAAACTGCATAGAAATCTATAGAGTTTGTATATTATGAATGGTCCTGAAAATTTATATTTTTTAGTTCTGACACAAATGTTCTGGACTCTGTACATGTGCACACATAGCAGAGAAGGACTGGAAGCACTCAGGAGATAACTGAGTACAGACTCTGAGATAATGGGGATACAAAAGCTGCTTTCCACTTCAGGAGTCTTAACACATCTACATGTCTGGAATGAAAACATTATAACAGTGTGACCAATTCCAAGAGTTGCTCCAAAAATTGCACAAAAATACATCCTTGTCTTGCCCAGCAGTGTCTTTGGTTCTGTTTAACAAAATAAAACATATTTTTGCCATGTAATGTTGAGGTGATGTTGTCTTGTTGGTCTGTTTGCCTTTCATTCAATGGGAAACCTTAAAAAACTGGTATAGTTATCCTGTTTTTGAAATGTTGTGCATATTAGCAAATATTAGCAAATGGAAAACCAAGGGTACATCCCTATCTGACAATCCTTGCATGACCTGAATATCTTTTCTGTCTGCAACCATGAAGAACAATCTAATGCTTTTATTTCTGCTCTGAAGAACACCGTTTCCTGAAGTCAAACACCGGACAGACACACCTCTTTATTGAAAATCTGTTAGGAACTGGATGCTGCAGCTGACTGGACTAATCTGATGCTGCATCACAACATCACTGCAGTTTTTATACCAGAGTGGACAAACAACTGAAGCAACTCGAGAGCATTGATCCTTAGTCTGAGATTTGACTTTTCTGTTTTACGGTATGAAAATGCAAAAGACTGTGTGAAACCAGAGTGCAAACATACAAATTTATTCTCAGTTTTTAAGGAAACATCAACAATAAATGATCGAGATCTTCAGTAGGCTACATTGACTGCTTAGCTGCTGCAGATTTACCTCCTCAATTTATACACTTTAGTCATCTGTTGCCACTCTCACCAAGAGATATTTCTCCTGTTTGATCCGTGAAGAGCTCCATGAATTTGACACTTCTATGTAAGAAGGAAGCACTTCCAGCAGCACCTCAAAGCTCGACTGGAGAAAAGTTCTTTGGTCAGATGAAACAAAAATTAAGCATTTGGCAAAATGACAAGAAATACAGTTAGTTAAAAGAAGATGAGGCCTTCAACCTCAACAACACCAAGCATGGTGGTGATAGTATTATGTTCTGGGCCTGTTTTGCTGCCAGAGGAACTGGAGCTTTACAAAAACTAAATGGAATAATGAAGAAGGAGGATTACCTCCACATTCTTCAGGAAAACTTAAAATCATCAGCCAGAAGGTTGATGTTGGACACAGTTGGGTGTTTCAACAAGACAATAACCCCAAACATACATCAAAAGTGGTAAAGAAATGGTTAAATCAGGCTAGAATTAGGGTTGTAGACTGGTCTCCCCAAAGTCCAGACTTAAACTCCATCAAGAACCTGTGGACTGTGGCCAAAGGACACTTAACCAAATATTAGAGTTGTTGTATGTATATTTTTGACCCCCAGATTTTGTCATATTTCAAGAAGACATATATGTATGTGTGTGAGTGTGCATAGCGTTTTAAAGATTCCCTGATCAAAAATTCTGACACATAGGAGCCAATTGAAACTCAACACTACTATAATATACATGGTCTTTACAAGTGGTATACAGTATATCTAAACATGAAGTACAGATAACAACACTGAACAATGCTTCTCTTTTGTTAAAATAGGCAAATGAAAACCATGGCTAGAACTTTCTCTTCCTGACAAACCGACCCCTAAACAGAATATGCTGAGTAACAACAAACACACACCAAAAGCTCCCTGTAAAAGCCATGCAGACAGCACTTACTGTCTACATTTGCACCAAGACAAATCACATTCACAGCTGTATTGCAGACAAATGGCACCTTGATGTGACAGCCTGTGTTCTGCTGCCTCTACATCAGCACCAGAACATAACCGAGTGACTGGCTCACCACCGCTTCCTCTTTCATCCGTGTGCTCTCTAGCAAGATTTACAAGTGTAGACAAAATCGATTTTTATGAAGTTTGACCTTGCAGCTACATCCCTAAGGTGTTATTGATGAGAATACACTTATCCTATAAAGGCTGTGATCATCTTTTTTCTTTGGGTCCAGTGTTTTTGGTCCTGAAAAGAGGGTCGGTTCAAGGGCTGCACAGCGAAACTCTGATCAAGTGTGTCAAGCCAATGCCGCTATGGCACAGAGCCTGAATGCAGTCATCACCTCCAATGTGCTGCCGCTGCAGGAAATGAACAGCTCAGGTCTGGTAATCAGTGTATTGATTTGGTCATGAAGTTGTGACAATCAGCTGAGAGTCACTGACATGCTGCCAAACCGATTTCTTCAAAGCAGGCCGTAAACATGACTAACAGCTGAACGTATGACTTATTTAAATGAGGCCTTTTATGAGGTCATCAACTCATGTTTCCTTGTTTACATGATGGGAATTAGTCAAGACACTCTGAGAGTCCTTCAAACAACAAAGATGGCATCCTTCTCTTCATACTGTGAGAATGTAAGAATCACAGCAAGTCTTTAAGTCCTCAGAGCGGCTCTCAGATATAAAAGGAGAATTTCCAAGACACCACTTAAACGAGATAATCACACAAGCACAAGGATGAAGAGTTTTACTTAAACTTTGTCCCGTCACAATCTCAAAACAGCTCAGAAGGCGCTTTGGTTCGGCTACTGAAGTTGAAGACTGAAACAAAGTGAACTACAAAGGCGGGAAGACACGCTGAAAAATAAAAGCAGAAAAAGTTGAGTGGTGTGAGAGGACGAGGAGAAGGACTTAGATCTCAGTATGTAGGTCTGGTGTCTGGAGTGAGCTCGTCATGAATAGTTTACTTGTTGTTATATAATAGTACAGTCCTGTTGGCTTTCATCACACACACACACACACACACACACACACTGGAACAGATGCAGAGGTTCCTGTGTGGCTCCACTGTCATCCTCTCATTAATATGTGAGTGTGTGTTTGTGTGGATAATGCGAGTCATGAGCGCTCGGCTGATTACAAGCAAAGACTCAACGTAGTTCCTCCATTAAAGCACTTTGTTGCTGGTGCTGGCGTTGGGGAGGAACATGTTGCTCTGATGCGCAAGTGTCTCTGCAGCGTCTGACTTTCTGGCGTCTTTGTCCTGGAGGGTTTTCGCATGATGTTGAAGTCCTTCAGGAGCAACACCGGACTCATCAGAACAGAACGGAGTGATTCTTAATTCATGAAATTTGCCTGTTTTTTTTTTTTTTCTTTTTTCTTTACAACACTGTAAACCAAAACGTGAGTAGAAGGACTCAGGAACAATTCAGGAACAAAACAGAGGAGAGTGCAGAAGATAATGAATTCCCAGAGAACGGACTGCATTAATAAATCATTAGGTGATGATTAGTTGGATAAATATCTTTGAAACTGAGTAACAGATCAGTTACTCTCCTTGTGTGTCCTCAATTAAAGTGACACATCATACTGTGTTGTTTTTAAGTTGTGCTTCATTATATCATGATTATCTAACCAGGCAATTATTGTCTGTCTGCTCAACTACACGCTCAGATCTTTAAGATACATTTGTACATACTTTGTGTGATTAGGGATAATGACTCCTTAAATTAAACGTAATCAGAGATGACAAGGACTGATTTATAGACTAAATTGCTGTTTTTAAAATGTCATTTATTAAAAAATTAAGTTACACATTTTCCCAGTTTTGTTAAATTGCAGATAATAATTGTTGGTATTAATTTACATGTCAAGCATAACATCATAAAGCTGTGGTTTTACAAATAGTAATTTATACAGATTATCCAAATTTAAGAAAGTTAAGAAAATCACATAGAATATATTAATTTACATGCTGACTGTAGAAAGAACAGGCCAAACTGTAGTGTGTATTTTCAGAAATAGACATTTGTTCTTTTACAAAGTGTGACAGTCCATTTTGACTGCATTCTAATCCACTAAAAATATTACTATTGTTGTATTATTTCATTATTTGTTATATTATTCCTTGATTCTACCATGATTGGATTTCTTATATTATTTACTTTGTTAAATCATCATTCATGTAACTTTATGTGTCCTTGGAGTTATAGACAGCTTGCACTGATTATCTTTGTTGCTATGGAAACAGGAATAGCTACACTCCCACTTCCTGTCCTATCCAGTTCCCATGGACAGTTCGCCATTGTTACGAATAAAGTCATAGTCAAAGTCTTTTTACTGTCAATACTGCGATATGTACAGGACATAAAGAGCATTGAAATTGCTGAATGAAAACTGAATGAAAAGGGAGTAGATGTGCTCACAGCTCCCGTCTTATCTGTACTCAGTAGTTTCTGTGTTCAGCAAAGTTCTGCATGACAGTGGCAAAATAGATGCACGTCTTAATGACAAAAACAGACACACTTGTTTCAATGGCACATTTCAGTACATCCATGTGAACAGTGGTTGGCGTGTTCACTTCAGAGATAGCTGTCCAATTAGACTCGGTTGCGTCTAAGTCCAACCTGTGTACGGGGCAGGACCAGCCCAAGAAGATAAATGTGAATTACACCCGGAAATGGGGGCTCACTCTGACGGAGTTCCTGGGAGAGCTTTTGTCACTCCTCAGACCAGCCTGTGTTGTCTTACTTTTACCTGTGACCTAAATAAATTCTACATCTGTGAACTGAAAATTTCTCTGGGTGGTTCTTGGGCTTCCAACAAAAGAATGCTCTGACATAAACCAAAGTGTAATGTGTGGGCAACTGGGTCAGAACACTTCCAAAACCGCAGGTCTTACAGGGTGTTCTTTGTATGAAGTGGTTAGAACTTACAAAATGTCATTTGACTAAGGACAACTGGTGAAAAGGCAACAGGGTCATGGATGCTCAAGGCTCATAGTTGCACATATGAATGAAGGCCAGTTCATGTGGAACTGCTGTAGTACAAATATCTGTAACCCTTAACATTCGCCACAATAGAAAGGTAGTGTCAGAGTTGCAGCTTATCTCCAACTCACAGAAATCAGTCACTGTGATTATTTAAAGGCTAATTTAAAGGCTAATGTTGTGTATTCAAGGCTTTGATTGGACTTAAATACATTAAAAGAAGAAAGAAAAAGACATTAAGCCCTGAAACAACAGATTTGTTCCTACTTAATGTATTCCTTAGAGTTATTAGCTGCTACTAATGTTAGCTTGTTTGGTAGTAAGATAACTTTAAGGATACTACCCATATTTATGTGCTTGATGTACACTAAAAAGCCAATTTATGGTTTCCACGTGACCGGTGTGGCTTTTCAAAGCTGCCCGAGCAGGTAGTTTGATTCATACTGCAATAAGTATGTGTTGGTCTACCATGCAGGCCTTCGAGTTGACCCTCATATAGATCACAATAACAAAGAATGGGGTTTACACTATTATACTGAGATTTTAGCTTTTAAATAGTTTTTGCAGTTTTTCAGTGTGACACTAATTCACCATTTAACATATTTAGGAATCTGTGCTGCCGGTTTTCATTTATTTATTTATTTTTACACTATACTGTATGTGGGCTGAGCAGCAGCAACTGGTGCTAATATTCACGACAATATTAAAATCTGTCATCGGTACACTGGAAATGTCCCGTCATGGCCTTGACTGCTTATTTCACCTTCTAGCATATAATATTTTTTTTAAAAAAAACATCATACGGACATGTTAATATGGGATGCTTGTGATAAAATCTAATTGATCTATCTCTAAAATCTGAAGCAACCAATCAGAGAGCAGCTTCAGATCAAACAACCTTGTTACAAACAGTTCAGAGACTCAGGTGCAGGACAACAAGACACGACAACCAAAGCTGAATATAAGGTGTTTAATGATACAATGAACAAACTACAGGCGAAACCAGACACTGACCAGGACTTGGTAACGCCAAGCTAGGAAAGTGAATTAGATTATGGCGGAACATATACTAACCAAAACTACTGCGATTCTAGGAATTATTTTACCAGTACACTAGTAGTAAGAGAACAGACCAAGAAGGCTAAGAGCTCAAACAGGTTAGCTCACGGACAAACTACACAAGCTACAAACAGGATAGAACAAACTATAATACACGACTAAATGGCTTCTATACACAAACTTAGCTCAGGAAATAGGGGGAATAGGCAAGGGTTGGCAGGTGGAGAGTGATGTGGTGACGGCTGGCGGGCAGATACGATGAGTAGTGGTGAGTGTAGGAGAATGATGAGCGGACAGGAGCATAGAAATTATCAAGGAAACAGTCTGAGTCTCAGACAGAGCAGACAGGAAGGAAAGGTGAGGAATGCAGAGAGGAGTTGTCTGGGTCATGGCCAAAGCAGATGGTGAACAAACTGAAGACAAAGAGAGAGATTATTAGTTTCTAGCAGGTAGATGGAACAGGAATCGGGAGACTGACTGAGGCTGTTCAACGGTCCGGCGTCGAGTCATGATCTGAATGTGGCTTTTATGTGTCAGCAGAGGAGATGCAGCTGGCAGCTCAATAACAGCTGATTACGATAGGTTGCACCTGCCTGCATTCCCACCTAGGAAGGAAGGGGAGAGAGAAGGAAGGGGAGAGAGAGGGCTGCCACAACCTGGCGCTGGAGGCAGAGGGCGTGACAAACCTCCACAGACACTCAATTATAAATGTGCACAGGAATGATAAATATTCACACAGAAATGAGCCAAATCCAACTTATAAAAACTGTTTTTAATAAATGCTGACATCTCCACAAGATGTGTACCAGGAATAAATCATTTGTATTTCATAAATATTGCGCAATATATATTTTATTTATGTTTAAGTAGCCTTTCTTCTCTGAATAATTGAACATTAGCAGCACCCCGGTGACCTGCATTAACCAGCTGCTACTGGATCTGATGATTCCAACATGTACTGTAAATCCTGCTGTCTGCAGTCTTCTCAGCGCTGTACAGTTTCAAGGTATTGTTCTCATATTATGGCACTTAATACTTTTTGGTGTATTATCTATGTCAGACGCTGATATCATGAGCCTCAACCACAGCTTAACAAGAGTTTTTTGTCTCTTCTTCTTTTGTACTCAGGACTCCCTGGAAAGCTGCATTGATACCTACTACTGATACATTATGTTTGTGAAAGGAAATGACATTTAAGCAGCTCCGGTTTGCAGGCAGAGCTAATTTGGCTGAGCACAGCGCTCAGTCAGAATCAACTTCAAAATAAAGAAGTGTCTCTCCTGCACCTTCAAATTGGCCCATTTACGGCGTTTTGTTTCTTAAGTGGCTTAGTTAACAAATTAAATTTCCTCCTGCATGAGAAATAATAAAGCGTGAAATTTGTTATAGATTGCCACATGAAGGACGGTCTGTTATTTAATGCAGCAGGACTGCAGAAAATAATTACTGTAATTAACTTTCAGGAGTCCGTGATCAAACAAACAGCTGATTTTCTGTTATCTGTAATGCAACCATCCATTATGTGGAACAGGCACAATATTAAAATGCTACACTTGATAAATATACTTCTCTGTCGCAATTTAACTACTCTAATGTGTATTTTCTAGTTCATCCCTTAATCTTTGCTCATTTGTCAGGCTTCTCATTAGTTATGCTTAAGGATTATATAGATCTGCGGTTGTGTGCAGTGACGAGAGCAAGTCTTTTCCATGTAGAATAAAAAAAAGTAACAGTATTCAGACCTGGAATGTTCCATTAACTGTATGTAAAAATAATCAAATACTCTGTGGCCTCACATCAGGATCAAGGGAGTTAGCTGCAGAGAGCAAAACTGTTTCATGCAACAGCCTGTAAACGTGTTTATTTCTGCTGTAAAGTTGTGTATTTTAACATGGGGATCTATGGGGTTGGCTCAGTTGTGGAGCTAGCATCTAGTGGACATTTGAGGAAATGCAGTTCTTCACACGTCCTTTGTCAGGCTTGGAAGTTGCTGCTTGGACTATCTGCTCCATTGTCTTTTGGTTGTTCTCAAAATCATAAAAACAGAATAAACTTTCAGCTAATACACACAAAAAGACACTAGAAATTAGTATTCCCTCTACTGTCTGTCAGGTTGTAGCCCCTTCAGGCATTTTGTTTAGCTTATCTACTTGTATTATCTACTGTCAGTTACAAATAAGACACTCCATAGCTTCATTTAAATCCATTAATCTACAGTGAAACAAGAGTCAACAAAACTACTGTTAACAACTCGAGGTCTAAGTATGTTTCTTTTGGTTTTGTTCTTTAGCTTTGGGTTCTTTCTGCCTGCAAACCTGCCTGTGCACATTTTCAATCCAAGCAGTTGTCTGATTGATTTGAAACATCACAGCTGATGTGCCAAAGTGTTGCTGACATACTGATTCTTGTTTCTGCAACATACTTTCCCAGGATTACGGCAGTGTCTGTCTTTAGTGTCAGAAGTCTAAAACAGAATTTCCTGCATAAGCAAATTGATTTGACAACTTACAAGGACCCCTGCTGTGAGGCTTTCAGGGGGTCTTTCCTGAAGTAAAAAATTAGTGCTTTCAGTATATGCAGACTCTTCTTGTTTCACTGGCGTCATTCTGCAGCAAGGAATACAGGCGATGCACAAACCAGCCACAACATCAAAACCACTGACAGGTGACATGAATAACATTGGTCATCTTTTTAGGTTGGGATACATTAGGCATCAAGTGAAGTCAGTTTGAAGTTGATGTGTTTGAGGCAAGAAAATGACAAGTGTAAAGATCTAAGAGGCTCTGACATAAACCAAAGTGTAATGGGTGAGCAACTGGGTCAGAACACTTCCAAAACAGCAGGTCTTACAGGGTGTTCTTGGTATGAAGTGGTTAGAACCTACAAAATGTCATCTGACTAAGGACAACTGGTGAAAAGGCAACAGGGTCATGGATGCTCAAGGTTCATAGCTGCACATATGAATGAAGGCCGGTCCATGTGGAACTACTGTAGCACAAATATCTGTCAACCCTTAACATTCGCGACAATAGAAAGGTAGTGTCAGAGTTGCAGCTTATCTCCAACTCACAGAAATCAGTCACTGTGATTATTTAAAGGCTAATTTAAAGGCTAATGTTATGTATTCGTGGCTTTGGTTGGACTTAAATACATTGAAAGAAGAAAGAAAAAGACACTAAGCCCTGAAACAACAGATTCGTTCCTACTTTAAGGTATTGCTTAGAGTTATAGCTGCTACTAGTGTTAGCTTGCTTGGTAGTAAGATAACTTTAAGGATACTACCCATATTTCTGTGCTTGATGTACACTAAAAAGCCAATTTATGGTTTCCACGTGACCGGTGTGGCTTTTCAAAGCTGCCCAAGCAGGTAGTTTGATTCATACTACAGTAAGTATGTGTTGGTCTACCATGCAGGCCTTCGAGTTGACCCTCATATAGATCACAATAAAACACGGTGCTCCACAGGAAGTTGCTGAAATTCTGCCACTTTGCAAAATTCACAGGTTTAGTAGCTAGTTAGATTGGGCTGTATTGTGCCAGTGAATATTCCCGAGGTGTACCGAGCATTCATAGCACAAGATACCTGGAGATTTTAGAACTTCCCTTTGTGTTGAGGTACCGTTGTTGCAAAGCACGTACAGATCAAAGCACGGGCAGAGTCCTGCAGCAGCTATCTCAGCTACAAGTCTTTGAATGATGGTTTATAAAGGTGTGGACGATGGGAAATCACCTCGTACAGTCTCTCCACAATACAAGCATTTGTTTTAAAGACCAATCGTTTCTCTGGCACCTGCGTAGTCCATGTGCAATAAATCAGCCTTTACACTGTCAGTATCCCTTTACCCACATACTGATACACCCGCTTTACAAATGAACCTCAAAAGGCAGACTTTATCAGATAAAAGTCAGTTCTACAGTGTAGTTTGTCCACAACACTTTCCAATCTACACTATTCTCACAACTCCTTTTCCCATCACACCAATCCCACATTCCTAGAGAGTGCAAGAGAAATTTCGGGTTTTAAAATGGAAGGTTTTAAGGGGGTTGACTTTTCATATTTCCTAGTTAATGAGAAATTAAGGGATTCACGACCACAAACTGCTGGCAGGCTTAAATTAATGACTAATTAATGGTCTTTTAATTAATTCTTGTTTCAAAGTGGCATAGTGGTGGTGTCATCACAAGAAATGTGTGGTACTGGATTTTTTTCTACTGATTCTAAAACTAAGTGGGTGAATTTTATGTGCACATTTGCATTGCAAATGTGGAATTAATTAATAGAGTGTGATATATTATTATGCATGGTTAAAACATGTATTTATAACTCACACTTGCATGTATTTATTATAATATGCAACAACAGATATGTGATTAGAGCAAATAAAGTATGTACATACTATAAACACATACTAGTATAGTCATTATTCAGTGTTCATATAAAGCCATATATTAGACTTTGTATGGGTGTTTGGCTCCATATGGTCTAAACCAGTGGTTCTCAGCTGGTCCAGCCTCAGGACCCACTATGTCTCTATTAATAACGGTCGCGACCCAAATTTCTGAAGTTTGCTGTTCCTGTTACCAAATTATGGTTTATTTGGGTGTAGTCTCAATGCATTTTGATACAATTTAGGAAAAATTTGGCTTATTTTTTGCTCATTTTGGTATATTTGGACGCTTTTGCCCAGCTTTTGGGCATATTTTGGCTAATTTTGACAGATTCTGAGCACATTTTGGTTCATTTTTGGGACGTTTTAGCTTAAATTTCTCCAATAAGCTGGCAGAGCCAAATCTAGAGGCTAATAGTGGGAAACTACTGGTGTCACCACCACGAAATATCCTGCTATTGAAAGCAAACTGTCATAAGAAACACGTCCTTCAAAATAAAAGACTTTATATCAGTACTTTTTTTGCTTTGGGGGGGGGGGATGCTTCTGCGACCCTCTAAAAATGGCTTCGCGACCCACTTTTGGGTCCCGACCCACCAATTGAGAACCACTGGGCTAAACTGACTATTTTTTAGTCTTACAAATGAATACTGTAAATAATTTAAAGCAGTTCAGAGAGCTTTGAAACAACAGTTCAACATTAATATAGGGGAGGTGATGACAATATTAAATACAAACGGTAGAAAAAACATGGATAGGTTCTGTTTTGATATCTGGTTTAAATCATCTGAGGGACTTATTATTGTGAGACGGTATTTGTAAAAGCTCCAGGTATTATTGTCTTTGCTCAGGCCTTTCATGCACCTTATGCAGGGACTTGCAGTAGATTTTGATTCAGAAGCTCTGGTGTTGCTCTTGTGGAGATGTCCGCATTTACCACAGCATGAACTGTCTGCATGTACAGTTATTTGTCTGACATGACATAGAGTATACAGTCTACTTTGGGAAATTGAAAATCTCAGCTACAATGAATATTTTAGCATTAAACGGAACAGCTGAATTAGTCTTTAATGTGAACATACAAATGCAGTTAAATAATACATGGAGCTGAGGGAGGCAGCTGAGATGTGAGGGCGCTGGTTTGAGCCCAGCTCCTCACCTTCATTCCATCTCCTCACTAAGTCTCCCTGTGTACAATCTAATTAAGCAAATATTCTGTGAAACGCTCACCTCACTGCTGCATATTCGACGTTGCGCTGCAGTGTGTTGCAGACAGCACTTCTCCGGCAAAGGTGGCTAATTACGGTATCTTGTGTCAGCGAACAGGGAAAGTGTGTCCCAACAGCTGTCATGATGTCTTGCCCATGTGTCATAATAGCTCCTGCTGTTACTAATGGAGATGAGAATGTCAACAGGCTGCAGATGCTGATAATTATTATTCTGTGGTATCAGCACACAGAGATACACTGACGGAAACTAGTGTTTGTTCACAAACATTCTTTGATAGCTTCATGCACACTGCTACGCAGCCATGCTAATATGTAAGAAGCTGATATTTCAGTGTAATTTCTACAGTGATTTCCACTGAGCACGTCTATAAGATGAACAGCCCAGCAGCTCTGATCTACAGCAGGTTCTGAAGCCATCCAACCATCCATCAAGCCTCTCACAGAGGGTTTCTCTGCATGCTGACCCTTCAGTCTGATCTAATCTGAACTGTGGAGATAAAAAAAACAAAAACCTGCCGCTCAGATCGCTGTTTGAGGTGAGTGATGAGGTTGTACTGGTGGATCCTCTCCCGATGCACGCAATGATTCATTTCTATGTGGAACAAACTACATTTTTTCTGTTAATTGAAACCTGCTGCATTGTCAGACTCACATCCACACAATCTTCTTGCTTGTCCAACAAAAATGGTGCTAACATTACCCAGAATGCAACTCGGCCAGCACTGGTTCAAATGATAGCGGATATGGTCACTGTAAAAAGTGTTTTTAAGGTGCAGCTGAGATAAAGTACTGTTTCAAATGTAGATTCTATCAACTTTAAATTACATTTTGTCCCTTTAAACTGGTGTTGGCATTTCAGCAAAAATGCAAAAAAAATTTGGTTAACAGCTCCACATGTCTTTATTTTTTTTCTGCTGTGGCCCAACCACCATTTTCTTCCAGTATGATTAGTACAACAAACTTAAACCAGTGGTGTTAATGCTGCTTTTCAATTTAATCTGGATAAACTGGATTCAGTTGTGTGTTAACCCCTTAACGCCAGTTGTCGCAAATTTGCAACGTACCACTGCAGCCGAGATAGCGTATGCATTTCCCCAATGCTGGTTTGTGCATATTCAATACATACCTAGGAACCTTTTGCGAGCACTGGTTTCTCTTAGGACCGGTTTTAATGGTATTTGCAGCATCAATAAAAAAGTTTTTATCATTAATGCCTGTTGCATTACACCTTTATATCTACTATATGTGCTATAGACAAATTAACAATCTCCACCTAATTTAACATCAACTTGAAATCAAAAACACATACAGTTATTGTTTTTATATAATTGTAAAGAAATTCAGGCGTCAAGGGGCTATCAATCAAAGCAATTCAATTAAGTCGGTCCAACAAGTCAAATTTTACGGAAGCCCTAAACGGCCATAGTTCGACATACTTTTTTTTGCTCCTTTTTCTTGAGAAAACCAGATAATTCTCCTCCGTTTTCTTGTTGTAACAAGATAATTTTGTCGTTATCATGTGATAACAAAATCCGTTATGTCGTGATAACAACAAAATTATCTCGATATAACAAGAAAATGATTTTGTTTTCTCATTACAATGAGTTAATTTTCCGGTGAAGCCACTTACTGTTAAGGTCGATAACTTGTATCCGCAGACTTGCAATAGTACAAACCAACATATGGAACAGCCTTCACTGACCTCACTAGAGCGTGCAGCTGCAGTAGAGCATGTCCAGGCCTGGCTTCAGTTGGTAGTATGCAGTGGCAGCAGAGCACCTTCTGGTCTGGGGAGTGGTTTCGCTTTCTACCTCCCCGGAAAATGAACTCATTATAACGAGAAAACAAAATCGTTTTCTCGTTATAATGAGTTAATTTTATCATTATCACGACATGAAGGATTTTGTTATCTCGTGATAAAAACAAAATTATGTCATTATAATGAGAAAACGGAGGATAATTATCTTGTTTTCTCGAGAAAACAGTGCGGAAAAAATTAAGTTGGACCATAGCCGTTTAGGGCTTCCGTATAATTTAGCCTTTTCCACATATAGTACTAGTCAAAAGTTTGGGCACCAGCAGATATGAATTTCATTTTCTGTTTTTTTTTTTCGGTTTTTATTCAGTTGGGGGTTCAGTTCAGGGAAATATCAGGATTTATAAGACACTCCTACATGTTAGAGTCTTGGTTAAGGTTGGGCAACATAATTACTTGGTTAGACTCTGGAGAAATGGTTGGGTTAAAAACTCTTTCACTACATGTTTGAAGCTTCTCCTCCATTTTCTTGGTTCTTGCCACATCTAATATATGATTAGTTGGCTGACAAGGAGCGACAGCGGAGCAGTAAAATAAATGGCAACGATCTGCTGATTACAAATGTCTTTCTGTCACGTCACAAACAAACGAGATCCAGCAGATATACATTTCTTTTAAGACGTGACTGAGAATGCAGTTTACTTGTTCAGGATGTTGTCCAAACATATGCTATGTGGCTGCCCTCATGTGTATAATTGGCTGACTTGTCCTTTAGAACTGGATGGTTCCCTATAACCAGTGAAAAATCAATACCTCATCGATAACTGAGCTCCCATCTTTGAGCGTGAAGTGCACACTTGTGAACCCTATTGACTTGTTTACTGTGCACCGGCCTCCATCACAGCACCGTGAATACATATCTGACAAAACTCAACATACCATTTAACCCGAAAGACGGAAATAAACACAACAAGGTTTCCAAACAAAACATCTCAGTAATAGAATCCTCCCCATCTCCCTCTACAGCAATCCCCAAACATTTTATCACCATCAGCCGTAATGAGATGTTCAGTGTGCTCTCCGATCCTTCCACAACCCCGCCGAGGCCAGCATCAGACTTGTAGAGTGGCAGAAATGCATCTCGCTCTTGCCCACATGGTTTCTTCATGTTTACTGATCCTGGTTCTGCATGGGAGTTGAATAAAACATGAAGAGGAGCATTGGAAGTGTCTCACAGGGAGTACGCGCACTGCAAAAAGCTACATCTAAGTGAGATGAGAAATCCTAAACCAAGTCAACGCGTGCTTGTTTTCCCTCTCAGCAGCCAGATTTCATGTGAGTTTTTTCCCCTTAATTAAATTAATAATGTATCATAACTTGTTACTGACATTTTCTTGCTGGTTCTGAGTTTGTTAATACTTGAAACTAGAATTTCCAGAATTATAAATCTGTTTAACAAACGATTTGTACTTGTCAGTGTTAATCAAAGTCAGAATTTCTCATTTCAAGCATCTCAGCGGTTTCATCTGCTAACATAGAGAGAATGACCAAATTTAATTGATATTTTTTTAAAATCAATCTTAGCCCACAGCCAAAAACCAGTACAGGACAAAGACGGTACTCTGCAAGAAACGACATTTTTACTTTCTCCTTGACCAACACTGGCCTTTAGATTGTGTTTGCATGCTTTGGTCTTTTGGCTACGGAGTCCTTAAGAAAGAAGTAAAAGAACTGTACTGCAGAGCTCTGAGTAAGCATGTTAACAAAGTTCGTAGTATCAAGTGTAAAATGTTCTGTCATGCTAAGATGGTCAATGTTAGCTCCATTATGTTCAGCTGCTCAGCTTGCTCAAGCTCTCTTACTATATTAGATCTGAACAACAACGTTAATATAAATTGCAACATTACTTTTCTCAATATTTTGTGCCATATCAGTTTCAGGGTTAGTGTAACATTTCATTTTCATGTGCAAAATGTCATTTTCATCTTCAATATTTCATTATCTTGTGTGATATTACTTATTACCTCGGTATAACTGCCTGCATTACTTTTCACTGTTCCATTCTAGTTCTGTTTTGGCTTACTTATTTTATTTCAGTAATACATCGTTCATATATCTTACTGTTTCCTTATTAGACACTGCATTTCTTATGTAATATTGTTTTTTTTCTGAGCACAATAATTTCTTTTGCGATTAATGAAGTTTTTATCTTATCGTATTTAAGTCTGTAAAGAGTATGTCACTGTTTACTACAGAACTGTGCTTCATTTCTTCCTTTAAACAAGCCAGTGTAATTTCTTGATGTAAAACAAGTCATTTTAGTAAATTAATCTTAATTAGTATGACTTGGTTTAAGAACAATATGCAATTTTTTAAAATCTATTTACACTGATCAGGCACAACATTATGACCACCTGCCTAATATTGTGTTGGTCCCCCTAATGTGGTCCAAAATGCTCTGAACCATTGGGCATGGACCAGAGGACCTCTCAGGATGTCCTATGGGGTCTGGATCCTTTGGGTACTCTGGCTTGTGCAGTGGGGCCTCTGTCAGTCAAATTTGTTCCACTGCATCCTGTTGATGCTTGATCACAATGGGATGTAGGAAGTTTGGAGGTCAGATCAACATGTTGGGCCATTGTCATGTTCCTCAACATGTTCCTGATGGTTTGATGTTGTTTCCATGTGGTGGGGTGCATTTTCCTGCAGGGGTAGACCAGTGACATTTGGGATTAACATTGACATGAGGGAGTGTGTTTGTTGTGGGACGATGTTTATTTGGTTGTCTAAGTCTCATCAACACATCCAAATCCAAGGTTTTCCATCAGAACACCATATAGTACCAATATGATCAATGCTATTCACTTCACCTGTCAGTGGTCAGAATGTTGTGGCTGATCAGTGGATATAGTATTGCAGGGTATATAGCCTTAGTATAGGATGACTGCAACAGCACTGGATGCAAAATTTAAGCATGCTTTCATACATATCGCCCAAAAAAATCTCAAATCTTTTTATGTAAACTATTATTCCCTATATTATCACTGGTTTTGTAACAGCAATAATTATGTATCAATTTAAGCTTTAATACAATATTAATGAGTGGATTATATGAAAATTCAGCCTCTGTACAGCTGATATGACCAGAAAAATTAGCTATTGAGACCAAAACCAGTTTATGTACCAGGCTGTTAGGATGTGTTTCTGCTGTAAAGCTGGGCATTTTCAAATGAAGGTCTATAGGGGCTGAGTCACTTTTGGAGTCAGCATCTAGTGGACATTTGAGGAACTGCAGGTTTTGGCACTTCCATCCCGGCTAAATTTTTCAATCTCAAATGTTACTGCTCGACCTTGTTAAAGGTGATTGTTTGTAATGTAGTTGTGCTTTTTAAAAAATGTAACTCCTAAACATCCTACATAGCTGTATTTTAAGATGATGGCACTAGTATTTGCTAAATTGAAGCACATTTCCCTGTATATTGGGAAAATAATTCTTAAATCTTTTATTTGTATCTAAACAAATGTGCTTCTTTCAGTCCGACCTCAGCAGTTTAAAGATAAATGTGAAGTCTTGAGACTACACATATTTTGACTTGTTTTTAAAAATATCTTGTTATGATATATTTAAGGTCTGAGCATCAACGGTGCATCGAACCCTATTGTTATTCCAAGGAAGATCATGATTTTTGTACCGCCACTTCAACTGCAATTTTGAGGCCCTAAACACACTCGAAAACACGTATAACTTGGCACGCTGATCAGACCTGGTGAAATTTTTTATATTTTGGGGGAATTACACATGTGAATGGCAAAATGGCTGAGTAGCACCACCTTGAAAATTTAAAATAAAGGTTTTCATACAGTTACTTTCAATTAGAGCTACGAAATTCAGTACACATATATCACAAGAAGATGCACAAAAAAGCTCCACTGAACAGATACCCAAAATGCAACAGAAAGTCCGCCATTTTGAATTTTGATTTTGGCATAAATTTTGAAATTTTCTAGAACGAACTCGTCTTAGGGACATGCACATAGCGATTTCCTGTCTCAGTCGCTATTGCAGCATGAAACAGGAAGTGCTGTCTAACTCGGCTGTACATGCTCCAGTCAGCCTCAGACTTCACATACGTGATCAAACTCTAGCCCTGATGATGACGTGCATCAGCCCGTTGCTTGCAGCTTTAATTATTTCAAGTAATCTTTTTCCCTCTGTAGTGCTTTTATTTCTGGTTTTCGAGAGAGTTTTTGCAGTGCACAGGTATGCAAAAGGAAAACAATCACGTTCACATTGCCTCCAGTCATATTTGGATTGATTTTTGTTTTTGTGTCCCACATGGAAAGAGAGAATGCTGTAGATGTTTGCTTTGCTTTGAGGCTAACGTGAGAGACAAAAGGTTAAAAGCTGCTGAAATTGCTTGTAAAAGAATAATTTGCAGCGTCTGCTTGTGTGGTTTTAGCAGCCTTGCTTTATCTGCTTTCTCCAGCGTACACTTAGCGCCGTTTTTCTGTTCTTTCTCAAGGTTTAATTTCTCTAATTCTCCGTCTGGGTGTTATTTATTTGGTATTCAAATTTGTTAGACGTCAGGTGTTTACTTGATAAAAAAGTTTTCACTTCAATGTGCATGATGGAGACCTTAGTGATGACAGTTTCTGTAGAGACTTTTTTTTGCTCCACGGAAGATTCACTCGTCCTCTGCTGGTTATTACATGAACAAGACAAATATCATGTCAAGGATGACGAGTTAAACCCCGTAGAAAGACAGAGGGGTAGAGATATGCTGCTACAGAGTAGAAGAAACAGAGTTTACAGTGCAAAGACTGCATGATAAGATGACCTCCCTCCATCCGACTGGCCACTCGTCTAAGTTTATGTAAGCAGATATCATGGGTTTGTTTGTGGTTTATCTTGAATGCCTCCAGTCATGTTTGTACTGATTCATGGACTGCAGTGTCTAGTGGTCGATATTTTATTTTCTCTGGGCTGGATCTCTAAACGTGTAGAGTATTTTAAATAAAATGCAAAATTATATATAATGTCAGCTCAATAATGAAGTGAAAGAAAATCTAACTTAAGGCAAGCATGTTGGCTCTCCTTGAAAGACTTTTTATCTTTAATAAAATCACCACACTGACGCCATTTATAACAAACAGAAACTGTGAAACCTGAAAAAAATCTATAGATTTTCTTGAAATAAATCATGAGTGACGTCGGGAAACTAACACCCATTGCGCTGCAGACGGCCTCCGAGATGCAGACAGATATTCTGGCGTCTGCACAACCAACAAAAAGCTCTATTCTGGCCTGGTTTGGTCGCATTTTGGCTTCACTGCCATTTATTCCCAGAGCAGCAGAAACAGACTGATGCGTGTTGAGGCTGCGCTTCTTTTCGTCACAGTGTCGTGGACAGGTGTCAGTTTGAGATAACATAGCAGGCTGCAGTTTTACAAATCTGTGTTTTGTGGGGGGAAGAAGGCCCGATGCTTCCACTGATAGTTTATGTAAATTGCAGGCTCCTCTACTCTTGACTCCATGAATCAATATTCAGCCAGCAGCTCCCTTTACGTCAGCAACTCTCCGGTTCAGGCCACAGACGCTGCTCGGATTAAGATCAGCCAATTAAAAACTTTTTTGGGTGAGGTTAGGTTTCGTTCAAAAGGAAAACACAGTTGATACAACGTTACGTAATGTATCTAATAACTTCTTGTTTCCTGCTGCATTCTGTCTGTGTCACTGTCTCTCTCCTTCTGCTCTCACAAGGTTTCATCCTTATTCGGCTTATTTTTATATATTTATGTGCACGTCTTTGATGTTTTTATTCATCTGCACCACTCTGGAATGCGTTCCCTCATTCGAACCAGTCCCGTCCTTGTTCACGGCAGAGGAAGGACAGACAGAGAGAGCGAGGGAGACGGCAAAAGGAAAAGTAGAGTCAAGCAGCCGATTTATTCCAAGTGAGAGGAAAAAGGCAAAATAAGGAAGAAAGACGGCCGAGGCTCCAAGATGCTGCTGTCAGAGGTCAGTGTTACAGTTACCCTCAGCTAATTTGGCTCATACCGGGTTACTGACTCAGAGATATAGATGTATAGATGGATGGATCAGGCCAGGGATGTCCAGGTCTGAAAATGTGGAAATGCCCGAGGGCCGACCATCCTGTCCGACATTCTTTGAACCATTAAAGTTGAATGCAAATGCACTCTTTTTTAGCAATATGATTTCAAATTACATAAGTTTTCATTTCTTTACATGGGAATGCAAATAAATCTAAGCTACCCAGGCATAAAGAGGTCTTAACAAAATCATTCTGCCTTTCTGTAGGGCCATATTACATAAAGAAAAAGCTGTCTGGGGGAAAAAAACTTCCAGGAAGCTGATAAATATCTTAACATCTGGTTGATTTTAAACATGACCTATTATGGGTGATGAAATGTTGTCTGTCAATTGTTAAGTTTAAAACATAGAACCATTTCACCTGTCACACCTAAAGGTACATAACACCAACAGTGCAACACATAAAGCACCATAAGTCCAAGTGCATATATTTATAAATGTGGTTTTGACCAACACGAAACAAATGTAAAAGGGCAACAAGTAAGTTCTGAGTCTCAACCCCGGACGCTGTGGGTGGAAACTCAGACCTGACAGGTGTATTTTAATTTTGATTTCCATTTACAAACACATCTAATTAAATCGGATAACAGATAAAGGATAATGAATTGGGGCCCGTTTTCTGTTTTTCATTTTAGTATTATCACGGAAACGGTTTATTTTTCGTTTTTATTTTGAAATCTCAAAATAAGAAAACGAATGTACACAGACGTACACGGACCCACAACCTCTATAAATACCTTTTTTGTTTCCAGTGGATTCTCCTGAGAGCCTCACCCTGGAACCCACCAGACGGCTTCAACACATACAGGGACAGCTGGGACGTACAGTCAGCACTTTATTCAGATCTTACAAGGAGGCACTTTATCTGTCTAACCTGCCAACGTGTTCACTGTATAATTAACATGCTCGGCTTTGCTAATGAGGGAATTAACGGTGGCACTGCCATCAAAACATATCATACAATGCAGATTTAACAGCTGTATAATGTGGGGTTTTGAACATGTCTCTTAAATGATACCCACATCAGATTACCACCGGGCTCCTCAGAGGCCTGTAGGACGCAGCTGGATTTGGAAAGCCTCTGTGAAACCCCCTCGACCCCAGATTAACCTCGATTAGATGTATGAATTTACTGACTGATAGTTTTTGTTCTGAAACTAACAACTTCTGATTAAGTTCCTCAGTTTTTACTTAGAGTCTGGTTAAAATTCTTATTGGCCTCTTGAGCTGTGAGGCGATCTAGTTGTGAGGGAGGAAGTAAACGTCTCTCTTTATGCTCTCACAGCTTTTATTTTATATCTCTAAGTTTTTAAGACAAACAAAATACAATAAAAATGGATTTTCACCATATGGAAGCTTTAACAGACAGCAGGTCGCTTCATCTGAGTGGGATGAAGCAGCACTAAGACTCTGGAGCCTCTTTGTCCTCTGTTTTGATCAATGCTTTATTACCCAAGATCAGAACAACACCTTCTGCTTTTCTTTATGTGATCCAACACGTGTACTTCCAAATGTGAGTCTACAGTATGAGTGTGTCTCCAGTATGTGTTTCTATGTGTGTCTCCAGTATGTGTGTATATGTGTGTGTCTCCAGTATGTGTTTCTATGTGTGTCTCCAGTATGTGTGTATATGTGTGTGTCTACAGTATGTGTGTATATGTGTGTGTCTACAGTATGTGTGTCTGTGTGTGTCTCCAGTATGTGTGTCTAATTGTGCGTCTCCGGTATGTGTGTCTATGTGTGTGTCTCCAGTGTGTGTCTCCAGTATGTGTGTCTAATTGTGCGTCTCCGGTATGTGTGTCTATGTGTGTGTCTCCAGTGTGTGTCTGTGTGTGTCTGCAGTATGCGTGTATATGTGTGTGTCTACATTATGTGTGTCTGTGTGTGTCTCCAGTATGTGTGTCTGTGTGTGTCTCCAGTATGTGTGTCTAATTGTGCATCTCCGGTATGTGTGTCTATGTGTGTGTCTATGTGTGTGTCTACAGTATGTGTGTCTATTTGTGTGTCTCCAATATGTGTGTCTATTTGTGTGTCTCCGGTACTTGTGTCTATGTGTGTGTCTACAGTATGTGTATCTATTTGTGTGTTTCCAGAATGTGTGTCTATGTGTGTCTCCAGTATTTGTGTCCATGTGTGTGTCTCCAGTGTGTGTGTGTCTATGTGTGTGTCTACAGTATGTGTCTATTCGTGTGCCTACAGTATGTGTGTCTATTTGTGTGTTTCCAGAATGTGTGTCTATGTTTGTCTCCAGTATTTGTGTCCATGTGTGTGTCTACAGTATGTGTGTCTATTCGTGTGTCTACACAGTATGTATGTCTATGTGTGTGTCTACAGTACGTGTGTCTATTTGTGTGTCTCCAGTGTGTGTGTCTATGTGTGTGTGTACAGTGTGTGCTGCTGCTATGCAAATGTCACTAATTAAATCAAACAATCGGAACTGTGCAAGTGTGACTGATCCAGCTCATGGAATCTGTGATGAGGGATCACAAGCATGTTTCTGTTTTTCTGACTCAGGGAAGAAAAAACTAGTTTGACTCTAAGAAGTTGTTGAGTCAAATTAGTGTGAAAAATGACGTCCTGCTGCACCTTCACTGATCCAGACAGTCTGTATAAATGATATGTTCAGTAATTTGCAGTGTCTGGTCTGAAGCTTGACTCCCTCAGCTGGACTCTCCCCCACTCCTCTCTTGTAAACACATCAGTTGTGTTTAAGTGCTGCTCTAATATTCAGGGATGATTGAAATGAAGTCTGATAAATATTCGTGAACTCACAGCTCCAGTCCACCGACGGTAGCAGCTCATTTCAGTCTCCTCCAAGTACCCAAACTCCATCACTATAGTCCAGTAAAGTCCTCAACATGTTTGTGACTCAGTTTTTATATATATATGTATTCCTCACTTGTGACGCAACTGTTGTGAGACAACACATTCTTTTGAACCTTGACTGGCCTTCTCATCCTTCGTTGAAGTGTTCTTACTTACCTCATGTTCTTTAAAACACCTGTCAGTTTCAGCCATGTTTGTAGTTGACAGTTTTAGGACTCATTCTGCAGTTTGTAGGGGTTCAGGTGCAGCTGACTTTCATCCATCCATCTTTTATACGCCGCTCAATCCTCTGTAGGGTCGTAGGGGTGCTGGAGTCTATCCCAGCATACTCGGACGAAGGCAGGGGACACCCTGGACAGCTCGCCAGCCTATCACAGGGCCACACATAGAGACAGACAACCAAGCACACTCACAATCACGCCTACAGACGATTTAGAATCATCAATTAACCTCAGCATGTTTTTGGACTGTGGGAGGAAGCTGGAGTACCCAGTGAGAACCCACGCTGTACAGGGAGAACATGCAAACTCCACACAGAAAGATCCCAGGCGTCCTAACCGGGATGTGAACCGGGGATCTTCTAGCTGTGAGGTGATGCTGCTAACCACCTGAGCACACAGCTTATGTGTTGCAGTTATGAACATACAACAGTATAATAAATGATGTTAAAATAGAAACAGAGAAGTCCAAGCAGTTAGATAAAGTATGACCTAGCTAAAACTACTAAAATATTTAAGATAGTTGCGTTGCTTTTAGATATTTTTAAAAATAGAACTGATAAACAGGGAGATAGTCAGCTAGCATGAACACAATTGTTAAATATCAGTGATTTACTTGTAGCTTTAGTAAAAATGTTGCGCTGAATGAGACATGACCTGCTTCAAGTCCAGGTGGGACATGTCGATATGACAAAGGAAACTGTATTCTGAGAAGTAAAATCTTTTCTGTTTTTTTCTTCCTTGACAACAAAGAGCACCTGACCCAAAACATTCACCACTGACACTTCTGAATTCAGAGCAAAGCTTTTTGTTTTAATTTAAAAAAAATGGTAGAAACAGTCATCAAGAAGCAACAAGTGGCACTTGACTAAACTGAATTTGCGAATGGAATCAAATTAACTTTTCAACAAGATAACCTCATTCAACTCAGTTAATTAAATTTAAGAGACATCATCAGCATATGAATGGACGTCCTGCCCAGCGTTCGGTGACACTGAAGGCTCTAAAAATGTGCTTTTATTTTGTAGTTTGAACAAAACGTTAATTAAGAAAGTCCAGCTGTTAGTATTGGAGCTGGAGTTTCAGCTTTGGTTGAAGACTCGTAGGATGACTCAAGGCTAATTATTCAACTTAGGTTGAATTAATTCATGTTTGAAGCAGCAGGAGAACCGTGTCAATGTTGCAGCTACTGAAAAGAGAAAGGCAGGGACTCTATAGGTCTGCATATTCGAAAGGAAGCAAATGTAGAGTTACATGTAAGTCATTTTAAGGCAGGAAGGGAATATTTTTATGGGGAAAAAAGCTGAATATGTAACTTTATAACACACATAAAAGTGCATTATCAGCAACAATGTTACTCTCTGGTAGTTTATGTGCTTAACTTTGCAGTGTTGTAGCCACTTTACTTAGAACTACATAATTTACTCCAGAACGCACCATTTATTCTCTCAGTGAGCAGCTACTGACAACAACACATGGAGACAGGATGTTCAGTGGAGGCCGACTCCTCCATGAGTCGACTCTCAGTCTGCAGTGAAGTAAATAAATGGACAAACACCGTCTGTGTGGGGGTTAGAAGGAACAAAGTGTAAAATAACCAACAGCAGGGAACACTTTGGGATAATAGCTGGCAGTTACGTACAATATCTGTAATTTTGTGATAAAAGGTTGACAATGAAAAACTAGTCTGAGCAGAGCAGCGTGGTACAGTACAGAGGAAGTGTGTTTAGTAGAGGAGAGATTTCGAGTTGGTCCTGAGAACAATGCAGGTGTAAAGAAGGAAGAACTTAGAGGTAGAAAGCAGGAGAAGAGTGGGTGCGGTGTTATATTCAGCCCTCGAGCTGAAAACACGGCTGAACTGTTGCGTTCCATTTGTGCGGGTTTCTGATGTCGACTTACTGCTCCTTTATCAAATCTGGGACTTTTGAGGTGCAGCTCCGAAAGCTTCTAATTATGACGCACGGAGCGGCCAGAACGGGGCTGCTAACAAACTGATGATATCTATGAGAGGACAGAAGAGATCTGAAACAAACTGGACCGTATTAGCATTTCTCTACATGCCTGCGTCTGATAAACAGCAGCGAGAGAAGGAGCTGGATCCTTTGCTCTGCTCCATTACAATGGTAATTAACAGCAGATAAGCAGCGTGATTGAACACGCTCGGTCCGATTACACACAGTAATGGCCTCCACTCCCGCCGTGCTTCACTTATTATTATTTTATTATTATTATCTGCCTCTCAATATGATAAAGAAACCTCATTTGTGATTTTTACACAGTTTTCTGCTAAAATTGATTCGTCATTTAGGGGAAAGCCATAAAAATGTAAAGGGATTGCCTCCCACCCACAAAGCGTTTCGCTGTGGAGAATGTGGGCTGAATGGAAAGAGAGGCGAGCGCTCAGTGCTTGTGACATCAATAGTATATAACTGCATTTGAAAGCCACAGTTACTGTATTTTGCAGCCATGAAGACACTGAATGGGAGCTGCAGGGACTTGCTAATTTGCTAATCTGAAAAGCTTCTGATACACTTGACGGGATATTTTCATTGCTTTCATGTGAAAAGGCCGGGTATTCGACACAGTTTTTTTTTTTGTTGGATTCCAACATTGTATGATTTTTGCACTGTAAAAAAAAGTCCCAGTTTACAGCACTGTCAAACGATGCTTTTATTTTGTAGCTTGATGAAAACATTCATGAAGAAACTTCAGCTGTTCTTATTAAAGCCAGTTCAGCTCGAGTTCAAGACCGAGAGGACGATTTAAAGCTGGCTGTTCAACCTAACTTCAGTTCGCTCACATGTTTAGGGCTGCAGTAGAACTTAAAGAAGTGAAAATCAAATTTGTTAACCTTGTTAATGCGTCCATACAAAGTCTTCATATTAGTAAAGAAGAGAAATGTTTGAAATAGTCCAGTTTTTATAATAGCAGTTATGAAAATCTACCAGTATGGTGAGAATATGTCATTTATTATAGTTTTTTATTTAATTTACAGGGACAGTGCTGTAAAGCAGTTAGCATAAAAGTCAAAATTAAATCTTGCGCTCCTTAATGATTCCCAAAAAGGCAGAAAAGCTGCATATCATAATTAGTATGCACAGATAATGCATTCTGTTAAACTGAACTTGTCCGAAGGATTTAACAGATGGCTGCATCTTGACACAAACACGAGCAGGTTGCTGTACTAAAATGAAGAAACACGACTTTTAAAAAGTGCATCGTTTGAAGTTTAGCTCAGTTGTTATGGAGACAACGGAACCATGACAACCAAACAGAAGTCCATCTGTCGATGAAGACAGGAAGCTGCGGTTCAAAGTGTCGAAAACAATAAAATGCTAAAGTGACTTTTATTTGTAAAGACGTTAAAAGTATTCTCACAGCAATGGAAATATGAAGTTAAGGCACCATCTGTGTATCATAATTTGCAAGTATGTTTTAAATAGTGTTGGGTTTTTATCATATGTCTGTAGTGCTGCTGAAGGTTCAGAATCAACGTTTAGTCTTTCCCCGTCTAGTATGAAAACTAAACTGATTCATTAGCTGGTTTGAGCTTATTGCTGATATATCAGTAAGTGAAATAAAACAAGGATCTATGTCATGATTGTTATTCAGTGCACCATTTTTCCCCCTTAGAGACTGTTAGGGGACTCACAGTTGGAGAAATTCTACACTTTAAGGCCGGCACACACTACAGGATAATCGGGCCGATTTTTGTCCCGATCTCCTCCTTATGATCAAAGCCAGCAAAGGCCCGATTGTCGGATGTTTGCAAACGACATGGTGTCTGATTTTCCTGTGGTGTGGGGTGTAAAGAGTGATTTTGTCCGTTCCGATCTGTTCGGAAAGTCTCGAAAGGAGAGATCGTAGATAATGAACATGTTTAATATTTGCGACTAGAAATCCTGTAGTGTGTGGGGGTTTCCTCCGAGAGGAGCCGAGCACGCTCAGTGTGTGATGTCACCTGTACTGGATTTAAGCCAATCAAAACGTGAGCTGACTCAGCTGACTGACGGAAGAGGAAGTAAAAACAAACAAGTAGAGTTACTGTTGCTAAAAAATCAATCAGATTAATCATGGTGATGGATTAATCTGCACTAACATGTCAATTTTGACAGTCCTAAAAAATCTCTGCCCCTCGGCTCAGAGATCAGGATGATCTGATGAAAAAACAGCTTCAATTCTAGTAACGCGCCACATTTTTGGCAGTAACAGTAACGCCGTTATAATGATGGGAAGAGTAATCAATTAGATTACTCATTACTGAAAAAAGGAACGCCGTTAGTAACATCGTTATTTATAGTGCCGTTATTCCTATCATGTTTGTTTACACTGAAGTCACGTTTGACTACGTGAGATTTGGAATACTGAGTGTGAAGAACCGGATAGTCTGCTGAAGAATCGGTTTAGAATCTTATAGTGTGTGGTGTGCTCTGTAGTGAACACCACACTATAAGATCAGAAGAGAGAAATCTTGTGCGATCTGTCTTTTGTTATCTTCAAGTGTGTGGTCTCAAAATCTGAGAAATTTTTAAAAATCCTGTAGTGTGTGCCAGCCTTTAGATGTTAAGAACATTTATTGGGACTGATGACTGAACTGAGCGAGTTTCACATCTGTCCAGATAAATGCTGTTAAATGTCATTGTTGTTTTTGGCTGTTTTAACCAGGTTTTGGGAAAAAACATTACACAGTTAGAAGATAAACACATTTTCCCGTCCTAAGTCTGTGAATCATCAGTCAGCTGTAATGACAAGCACTGTGTGGTACTGAACAGTTCGTGCTGCCTTACACTCCACAACGTAATTCAAAAGCTTTGTGTTCTCTCTCTTGCGCTGTGTGAAGTAACATTGTTGAATCAAATTCACTCTTTATCATTAATCCGCTGTTTATTCACAGAAGCAGGGCTCTGGTAAAATACTTTGATGTCAGGTCTCTCACAGCCACCCTCGCGGTAAAAGGCTCCAGTAAATGCTAAAACACAAGACAAGTTATGCGGCTAACAGTTGATTAGCATTAGCATTGACTAGCGCACACCTCAGATCTGCAGCGGCCCAACAGAGGGCGCTGGCTTCACATGCAGTCCCCGTGGGAAATGAATAATGCATTGTGGGTAAGATAAAAATAATAATTGCTGTAATGACAAATGATGGCGAGTGGAATCATTAACTCCGCTACACGTTGCTGCAAAATGAATGTTTGAATTTATTAATTTAATAAACCTTTCGAGTTGCAAATTGTACTTTGATGAGCTGGGTTGACATGAAATATAATAAATATTGTGTGTAATTACAGCCCCTAACTTCTGCACTAGTACATTTAAAACTAAATGCAAGTTCATGTAACTTAGATTTCACATATCATAATGAAGTAAATGGTAAATGGTCCACACTTATATAGCGCTTTTTTCTACCTTAGTGGTATCCAAAGCACTTTACAATGTGTTTTCAATTCACTCATTCACACACCATTGATGACAGAGCTGCCATGCAAGGCACTAATCGGCCATTAGGAGCAACTTGGGGTTCAGTGTCTTGCCCAAGGACACTTCGGCATGTGGAGGGGCCGGGGATCGAACCGCCAACCTTGTGATCAGTGGACAACCCGCTCTACCACCTGAGCCACAGCCGCCCAGTACAAAAAAGTACAAAACAATTAAAAATTTCCTTTAAATAACCTGGAAATACGTGTTGGACCAATAGAATTTTTATGAGTAACCACCTTGAAAACTTGTAGTTATGCTCTACATCATTATGTAAGTGGTCATTAAAAATATATTTGATTGTAGAGGTCAACCTAATCCAACTTAATGTCGTTTGTTGGTTGAACATAATTTTATTTAACACCAAAAGATTCATGTAAACTGCAACTAAATTTGCATTTTTTTCCCAGCCCAAACAATATTTTTTTAGAGTGCACTATGCTACCAAAAAAACATGCAAAACCACCAGTATGGTCCTTTTAAGTCATTTTTGTCAGTTAATAGTTCTTAAACAGGGAAGATATCAGCAGTGTGTTCATATCAGTGTGTTTGTGATGATTTCTGCAGCATTTTTAATCCAGTAATTTTCCCTGCTAGTCTTGTTTGAGGACCAGAAGCCTCCATATAAGTGTGTTTCATCAGAATGTGTGTGTGTGGGTGTGTGAACATGTGAGTACACTGAGCTGCTGCTGCTGAAACAGAGGACAAAGGTGCTTTACCTCACATGACTGTAGTCAGGAACAACACACACACAGGTAGACACACATGCACCAGAACTCTCTCTGAATTATCCGTTTATATTTTGTTGGTCTGAAAACCATCTCGCAGGTATTTCTCTCTTAAGGAGGTATGCCTGCTTCTGTTCTGCGGCCGTCTCTTTACATGTCATCACATTCCACCAAAAAGACTGACAGAAACAAATTGACAGAGAGATTCCTTTCTATCCAGCGTTGGGAAACAAAAACAGAATCATTTCCACGAGTTGGACAAAATGTTAGTATAGATGTTCCAGACGTTCACAGCACGTTACGCTCAGCCAGGACACGAACACCAAACTGGTGACGGCGAGGAAACAGCAAGCTGGACCGACGTCAGCCTGCAGGACAGCAGCAGTGGACAGTCAGCGGATCTGATTCAGTCCAAGCAGCTTTTCAATGAAAACCCCAAGACACCCTGAGGTCATCAAACTGATCACAAACACACATGACCAAAGGCGACGTTCAGCAAAATATAACAGTTGTTTTACATATGGTGACTGAAGCTTGACAGCTGAGCCATCTCCATGACAACTAAGCCAAGGACATGAGATGTGGCTGAAAACTTTGGAAAAATAACCCACAAAATGATGTTTCTATACAACTTAAAGTGCAAGTAAGGAGGTGTATTTTCTGCTGGATTACATTTCAAATCAATGCCTCAACATTGGGGCGGGACTTGTCACCATGGTCACCAAGAAAATGGAGAAGAAACTTCGAATATGTCATGAAAGACTTAAAGTTTGACCCAAGCCATGATTTCTTCATAACTTCAACCTAGTAAGTTTGTTTCCTAAACTAAACAAAATTCTAACATGTAAAAATGTATAATAAAGCTTGATATTTTCTAAACCAAACCAGAAAGCCAGTGAAAACCGAAAGTGCACAATGACAAAAAAATGAAATTTAAGACTGATGGTGTACAAACTTTTGATTGGTACTGTAAGTGAAAAAGGCTACATCAGACTGAAAAAGAGAATTGTTGGACCAACTTAAATGAACTGTTTGAATTGCCATCAAAATACTATTAATTAATTGATAATAATAATATTAACAGTAATACTTATATAGCACTTTCCAAGACACTTTACAAAGTAGGGAAGAACAAAAAAACAATCAATAAAATATAGTGGAGAAAGACGCATACTAAAAGGGGAATTTAGTGTTGAAAAGATGTGTCTTTATGGATTTCTTGAACATGGAGAGTGAGGAGGATTCTCTGATGCTTTGGGGGAGTGAGTTTCAGAGGGTGGGAGCAGCCATGGAGAAAGCCCCAGGTCTGGTATCTGGTCTGGATGTTGGGTGATCGGAGGCTAACATGAGCAGAGTGGAGGGCGAGGTAGGAGTGTGCCAGTGGAGAAGTTGGGAGAGCTTTGGAGGTGATCAGGAGGATTTTAAAGTGGATTCGCTGGGAGGTGGAGAGACAGTGGAGGTTCTGAATGGGGTAATGGGATCACGGGTGTGGGAGTGGGTGAGCAGGCGGGCAGCAGAATTCTGGATGTACTGATTTTCTTGAGTATTTTGGATGATGTACCCTAGAGAAGACTGTTGAGTAGTCAAGTCTGCATGTGATTAAAGCCTGGATGAGAGTTTCTGCAGCTGAGAAGGGGAGGGATGGACGGAGGCAGGGAATGTTTTAATAAATCCACCTTTTCTACAACTCTCAGTGTTCTGGGTCCGAAAGAAAAACCCAAACCTCATCAATTAGGTTCAACGAAAGACAATTTACACAAGAGTTGGATCCATCTTTTATATTGGAGGCAACTTCTAAAGAAATTAGGTTCACCCAACCAACTACCCTGAATCTGGTCGACAGTCGACAAGTCTTTAAATGGATTTAATTTAAATTAATTAATTTTCCACATTGGTTAAGGGATTTTTCAGTTTTAAGTACTTAATTACCATAAGTAAAGTGAACACAAGTTTTTAAATTGACAAACATTTGTCAACATTTGGCTCCAGTTAGATTTTCTTTCTTGTTTGTATAAGATTTTGGTTCACACATGAATGATTTCATGCTTGAAATATGTTTATTTTTCACTTTATAACAGATTTTGAACTTTTTTACGAACGAAAAAGAATATTACACAGAACAGCAACTGAAGGACTGAACTGATGAAAACTGCCTCCACCTCCAAACACTCACTGAATAACAAACACCAAGACAGACAAAAGCAGCAGAAGATGCACAAACATTCAGGCTGAACTGATGGATTTATGATGCAGATTCACTAAATATTTTTCACCCTCTGAACGCCGAGCTGCAGTTTCTGGGTGTTTTTGTTGCTCCTGTTATCATTTTACCTCAAGTTCATTAGAGTCACCAGCCTCAGAAACTGCAAATGAACAGCACCTCAGATTAGAGCCCACCTAAATTCTTCACAGAGTTCAAGCAGCAGACAATCAGCCTTCATGGTGGAACTCCTGCAAAGAAGCCACTACTGAGAATGTTTGGGCCAAGAAACACAGAGAATGGACAATGGACCTGTGGAAATCTGTACTTCGGTCTGATGAGTCCAAATTTGAGATTTCTGGTTCCAACCGCTGTGTCTTTGTGAGACCAGAGAAGATGAGCGGATGGTTTCTGCATGTGTGTTTCCCACCGTGAAGCATTGAGGAGGAGGTGTGATGGTGTGGGGGAGCTTTGTTGGTAACACTGTTTGTGATCTATTCAAAACTCAAGGCACACTTAACCAGCATGGCTACCACAGCATTCTGCAGTGCCATGCCATCCCATCTGGTTTGTTCTTCAACAAGACAATGAGCCCAAACACACCTCCAGGCTATGTAAGGACTATTAGACCAAGAAGGAAAGTGATGAGTGCTGTGTCAGATGACCTGGATTCCAGAATCACCCCAACTAAACTTAGTTGAGATGGTTTGGGATGAGTCGGACTGCAGAATGAAGGAAAAGCAGCCAACAAGTGCTCAGCAGCTCTGGGAAGTCCTTCAAGACTGTTGGAAAACCAGTCCAGGAGACGACCTCATGAAGCTGACTGGGAGAATGCCAAGAGTGTGCAGAGCTGTCATCAAAACAAAAGGCAGGTACTTTGAAGATGTATGAATGATATCAAAACATGTTTTTTGAGGAATACCTGGCATATGAAATGATAACAACTTTTCATTACAAAGATATTGCAAGAAAACGACCTCAACGGGTCATTTTTGTGACCCACTTACGCATCTAAGGTTTATGAACACTGCTTAGTTGTACTTAAATCATTTAATGATTCTTAGATGAGCATTGCTGTAACTTCATTTTAAGAAAAAGCCAACATTGTAGAGACAAATTTCATTTCTTCTGTAATCCTGCTGGAAGAAAAAGGTGGTTGAGATGCAGCGGAAAAATTAGAAGAAATGTGGACAAAGCTAAAGGAGCAGAAAACCTCATTTTTGCTCCTTTACTAAAATTCCAATGCCAGTTTAACAGGGCAAAATGGAATTTCAAGTTGACAGAATCGACAAAAGTAAGAGCAAAAGTACAATCACTGCTTTGGTAATTCAAAAAATGGAGAAGTTTCAAGCATGTAACAAAAGAGTCGTATTTTAACCCAAACCAAGCCATTTTGGTGCCGAACCTCAACCTAGGTTCTAACATGCACAAGTACACAACAAAACCTGATATTTCCTAAACTTAACCATGTAGTTTTGGTGCCTAAACTGAACCAGAAAGCCTTGGTGGAAAACCAAAAATAAATGAGAAAAAAACAAAACTTAATTCTGAGACTGACGATCATTCGTCCATCACGAGATACAAACCCTGGTCTTCCGGGCTACAGTCTGGTCCCTGGTTTATGCCACTAACCATCCTGAAAATCAAACTAAAAATATCATTTTAAAGCCATAGTTCAAGCTTTTCAAGCAAAAAACACTGCAGTTACCCCAAACCTTCAATTACCAGCAGTTGTTTTCTGCCCTCTGACCTCAGTCACTTCGTGCACCACAGTGAAGGAAAGAAAACAACATTTAACATACAGCATACAGCAAACTACACGGACTAACTGATCAGCCACAACACTAAAACCACTGACAGGTAAAGTGAGTCTGATTGATTTTCTCATTACCATGACAGCTGGTCAAGGGGTTGTATCCATCAGGCAGCAACTGAACAGTCAGTTCTTGAAGTAGTTGTGATGGAAGCAGGAAAAATGAGCACCATGAGAATGTGAGCGACGTTGACGCACCGTGGCAACGAAGCGACTCGGTCAGAACATCTCCAGAACAGCAGGTCTTGTGGGATGTTTCGCCACCCTTCTACTTATGAAGTCCAAGAACTTTACCAACTCATTAGGCCTTAATTGACTCGTTAGGACTCCCGAGGCGGGTCAAGAGGAGTCATGAGAAACTGCCAGCTAATGACAACCATTAGCTCCTCCAAGCAACTGACCGAGGATCTGAACATGAAGCCAACTGATGCCACAAAGCAGAGACGGCTTCAGAAAGACATCTACCCAGTCTCCACGAAATGATGCCGACACATCTAAACTGTTTCACTGTTGTTCCTTTTCAGCCAACCAATTATGTATTAGATGGGATGGGACTCGTCACCCTGGTAACCCAGCAAATGGAGGTGTAGTGTCGTGAACATGTCGTGATTTAACTCAAACCATGACATCTTTTTCCAAACACTAACCATAGGCTGCTTACTGAAAGACTCATTTTGTGTACTTTTTGCCTCACAAATGGAGTTTAACTCATTTTTATTTTATTTATTTTCATAAAATTGCCATTCCCACTATCGATCTACACACGGGGACCTCATAACGACAAAATTAAAACATGTTTTGGCATTTTTGCAATTTATTTTCCTCATTTCCGGATCTAAATCTAAAACGGTCTCCTGCTCCATTCAGAATACCACTTGCCTTCATTACAACGGCACTTTATTCAGTAATGACTTAACAGTTTTGTTAAGAAGCTGCCTGTGTGGGAGTGGGTCAGAGGCTCAGGCACAGACAGGACTTTATAATAAAATATAACTTTATTACAAAAAGGAATATTTACAATGTACGAGCTGAATGGATGAATGCAGAGGATGTGTGCAGCTGAATAACTCAAACTCCTAAGGGAGCCAACTATATGTAGGAGGCTGAATAACAAGCTGAGCTAGACACCAACAGGCAGTTAGATAGATATAGATAGGCCTATAGATATATATTAGGGTGACGGGAGCTGACCACGACTAGGCACTACCAAGCAAGGAGAGCAAGGCTGAAGCAGATGAGCATACAAGAGCTAACGGCACTACTGAAAATACATGTCAAGCAGGTGGACTACACAGAACAGCTAGACACGTTAACAAACACCAAGCACAACTAATACTGAGCTGAGCCCACGGGAGAGCGGGGTAACTTAGCTCGCATCTGAAGGAAAAGAAGGAGAGGGCTAGGAGGGCGGGGGAGGTGTGTGGCATGGCAGGAATGGCGTCCAGGCAGATGCACGGCTGTGAGGAGCCTTGGTGAGGATCCAGTTAGGACAGGGTCAGCTTGGTGATGGCGAGCTGGAGCTCCGAGATGGCAGAGAAGGCACACAAGCTGTGTCCCAATTCAGGGGCTGCATCCTTTGAAGGACTCAGCCTACCCGTCCTTCGAAGGCTGGGTCCTTCAGAGGACGGGTAGGCTGCATGAGAAGGCTGCATGAGCGTTTGTTAAATGAGACGGTCTAGCCTAGTCTCTAGTCATGACGTCCTGAAGTGCCGTTTTGGTTGCCTAGCAACCCGGACTGCCGAATTTTTTTATCTGAGGATCAGGATAAGACGACGGTGTGATTTTACCTAATTTTTTTGACTGAATTTATCCTGAAATTGTGATTTTTGTTTTTAATATGTTTTATATACTTGAAGACTTGAGGGTCTTGTACTGTACGATGGTATGGGACGAAACTGTCTGAGAAACAAGAAGCGTTAACAGCTTGTTTAAATCTGTTCATATCATATGAATCTATGATATTAAAATAAGAAAGTGATATGAACCTCAAATATTATATATACATATATAATATACAATCTCTAGGCTGAGTGTGTCTGATGAGGATCACTAAATACCTGCTGTCTGAACAGAAACCAAATATAATTTATGTTAAACATGTGATCAGATAACTTGGTGGAGCTAAACTAAGAACAGTGAGGAGTCATGTTTTCACTGGTCTACAGAGAATTACAACCAGTAGAAGCTTTAGTAACTGTTTTACTTCACCATATAATAATTTAAATAAGGATTAAATATGTGAATACTTATGAATGAATAAGTCATTTATGTGGTGGCCGCAGTCAGAAAAAATCGCCAGTCTCGGTAAAATAAAGCTTAAAACGGAAGCTGTAAAACTGGAAAGTAAACTTTTTTAAACTGCAGCGGTTCACATCAATAACGTAACTTAATCGTTTTTTTTAAACAAGTTTTAATGTCGTCAACTTTTGTATCGTTAGCTATTGGAGTGAGCCGTAACACAATACTTATTTATATTTAGAACAATAATCCTCCAACGCTGATGAATCCCTCTTCTCTGTCAGCCGTCAGCAGCTAAAACGCC
This sequence comes from Dascyllus trimaculatus, assembly GCA_024666655.1. NCBI lineage: Eukaryota > Metazoa > Chordata > Actinopteri > Pomacentridae > Dascyllus > Dascyllus trimaculatus. The sequence goes on along the minus strand of CM045457.1, from coordinate 6,914,593 downwards.
AGCTGTTGATCGAACTGTCAGCGGCCCACAATGAATCTTGGGATATTTGGGGCTACGAAGGATACATCGATGCATCCTTCAAATCCGTGGAAAAGAAGGACGCATTCGTCGGCCGCATTTGAAGGAGTCTTCAAGTTTTAATGAAATGGGACAGCATAGTTGCACCGCTGTGACGTATGCGGCCGACGAATGCAGCCTTCGAAGGATGCAGCCCCTGAATTGGGACACAGCTACAGACTGGATCCAGGCAGGGGTGGCCACGAGATGGCTGTGAATCAACAGTCCGGCTGCGTGTAGTCGTCACAGCCAGGCTTATATGGGGAGGCTGATGAATGCCAGGAGACGACCACACCCTGCTGCAGGTGTGCACGCTCAGGTAATTATCCAATTGCCAGAACCTGCCCGACTGCCACAGTGACACCTCATCACACCCACCCGAGAGCAGGAGAAAGAGGGAGAGAAAACACACAGAGATGGACGTGGCGGACGTGACAGACTGATGGTCCAAATCCATCTACAGTGTGACTATCTCTGATTTTGCTATTAGAAAGAATGAATAAGTCCCAGGATTAATGACAACACTTCATTTGCTCATCTTTCAACCTAGTATGAATGAATAATTCAGCCTCTGAATGATCAGCTGCTCTGCCGAGGAGAGAAAATGTAGCCATGGTAATGTTAAGTGAGGAGGAACGACAGAGAGCACTTCTATTGAAACAGAGTTAGGAAACTTGATTGCCAGCATCGCAGCAGAAATGAATGGCATCTGTAACCATGGTTACTGTACACAACAAGGAGGGGGACACCTGTAATCTCAACATGCGCACAAGAAGATATCTAAAAGCATGCACATATACACCTTAGTCAGTAGGCTAAACCTAAATCATGTGGCGAAATAAACACATCCAGTGGACTTCATTAAAAACTAGATTTTCACACTTCAACCTGAGCATTAATGCGAGTCCTCGGCACAGCACAGGGCTTCACGTGCTGTCAGAGCCAATTAACAGATAAAAGAAATCAGCGTAGGGTATGGAGACGCAGACAGTTAAATAAAGGAAGCATTTCAATGATAATCACAGCAGCTCAAATGTGAGCACGAAGGCATAATGTATAATGAATGGAGGAGGAGGCTGTGGACGTCCTGTACTGTGAGGCTTTAACAGCTCTCACTTGGAAAAACACCAATCACTGCACTGAGTCATTATTAGTATCTGTGAAACCTCAGCTAGCTAATTAATCCCATTTCTACTAATTGCTACTGTGAAATATTGTCATTGTTGAAATTTAGTTGTTATAATATTAGAACAGCTGAAGGAAAACCCATTTTAAAGTATTGATGAGACTTTTATCAGTTTCATTAGTGAATTGATAGATAATCATTTACCATGTTTGATCACATGAAGCAAAACATCAAGATTCTACTGATCCATGGTCTAGATACTGTTAAATGGTAAATGGTCTGCACTTATATAGCACCTTCCTACCTTAGTGGTACTCAAAGCACTTTACAATGTGTTCCGCATTCACCCATTCACACATCAATGGCGACAGAGCTTCCATGCAAGGTGCCTGCCTGCCATTGAGAGCAACTTCGGATTCAGCGTCTTGCCCGAGGACACTATAGCCAGAGATTGAACCGCCAACCTTGCGATCAGTAGACAACCCGTTCTACCGCCTGAGCCACAGCCGCCCACTGTTGAAGCCCAGCCCTCAGCTCAGGTATACTAATCAGCTGTAGGTCACCAGTTTGTTGGCAGTACTCAGGGTCCAGTACAATCACTGGAGTTATACACCTAAAACACAGGAAAGCAGACCTGAAACCAACAATTGAATTAAAAGGGAATTATGGCTGTGCACAATATATAGAATAGAGTTGAATTTACCTTGAAAGTGCAAGTTGAAATGGTCAGGATTATCCAAGTTTGTTTGACAAGATAAAGTGAGTTTTCTTGGATGGATGATCTAATCTAATATACTAAGTTGAGTACCATGTTGAAACATCAAATAATCATTAGGTAAACAGCTTGTATCACTATACGTTTGAGTTGCAATGTAGGCCAAGTTGAGTTTACTCACATTTTCAAGGCAGTAGGCAAACTTTTGTTTCTACGTTTAACTTGAAGTGTTTAAATTTGTTGTAAAGCACCTTAAATAAAGTTATAATTGACGTTTCTTACAGTGCCTTTGTGATGGAGTCCACCAAGACCCAAACACTCCTTTTGGAAGCTTATTTTTGTATTTTTATACTGTATTTATACTTTATAAAACTTTATAAAACTTTAACTAAAATTTTATTCGACCAAAACCGTCTGTTTGTTACTGCACCTTAACTTGGTTTCTCTACCAGCACAATTTGCAATTTAACAAACTATGTATCTATCTGTCTGTCTGTCTATCTATCTATCTATCTATCTATCTATCTATCTATCTATCTATCTATCTATCTATCTATCTATCTATCTATCTATCTATCTATCTATCTATCTATCTATCTATCTATCTATCTATCTATCTATCTATCTATCTATCTATCTATCTATCCATCTATCCATCCATCCATCCATCCATCCATCAGATATGAATCAAAGTGAACCTAATATCTGGTAGTGAGGTAGAACTTCTTGGAATTACATTCTTTGGTTGTTGTTTTCTGCTGTTAACATGTTTATTTAGATCGTCTGGCTCAACTCCAGTCATGTCTCCAGTTTTTGTGCTAAATTAGTGTAACATCGAGCTTGACGTCAAAAATCTTTACATCTCTCCACTCCTTTTCCGCAGTGACTGTAAATTCACTTCACTGCTTAAAAAATTTGATTACCCTCCAGAGGGGATTCATGTACTTCTGTTTGGTGTTAGTCCTTTTCCTGACACTTTGCAAAACCCTTTTCACGACATAAATGAAAAGGTGGACCTGTTGCTGGCAATAGAAGTAAGAATATTGATCCTCTCAGGATTCAAAGATTTTGAACAAGTTTTTGTTGGGTGAAAAACTGTTTAGTAATGCGGTAAAAATGGATTTCTTGCACCAACTTCTACAGCTGACCATCAACAGCATGTCTGTCTGAATATGGAGGGTGTTCTGAGCTCACTTTCATTCATTGTCTGTTTATTTATTTATCCAGTACACACACATACAAAGTGTATCTTGCCCGCAATGCTGCAGTCGGTCAAGACAGTTGACTTTTCAAAGACCTGATGTAACCATGTGAAACATTCTCTTGTCCAATCATCTTTTGCAAGGACCACCTCCAGCAAAAAACTGCATATCATACGAGGGCGGAGGCCCATCTACATCAATGCGATTTGAGACGAATGAAACAGGACAACAGAGAGAAGATTAGAGAAAAAAAATGAGAGAGGAGATGAGAAGGAGACAAGAAAGGGCTGAAAAATTACAAATACAGTGCAGCCAGTAACGAAAGCAATGATGAAAGAACAAGTGGAAGGAGGGGACGAGGGAAGAGGAGAGAGAGAAGATGATGTAGACGAGGAAAATGAATAATGACAAAGGAAGGGCAGAAGCGAGATGGATGGTGAGATCAGGAGTGCAACAAGAAGCAAAAGTCATTTTGTTTAATGCTCACTTCATGAAATTTGGCAACGTCCTTTTAGCAATATTATAAATGACTGGGAAATAATCTAATCAAAATGATTATTAAAGCTAGTTTGCTGTAAACAAATATTTTGTCACAACCTCCGCCTTTCACAAATAAGGAAATTAGATTCTGGAGTAAATGGTGTGCCAAGTCTTGGCCCCAGTTATGATTGGAAGTCTCCAGCATTTGTGCATGTTCAGTTTATAAAGAGGTGGAAAGCAGGAAATGGCAAATAAGTATGAAATGCAAGTGACTTTTGTTTAGTTGACTTATTTAAGATGTATGGGCTTTGCACTTAAAGCAGCAGCAAACACGCTAAGAATAGGTTAAAGCGTCTTTTACTGCCATACGTACTTGTTAAGTTCATCTTTCTCTGCAGCGTGCAAAATTACACGCATGTGGAGGTTGCTGAAGTGTTTAATTAACTCAAAAGCAGGCAAGAACCAAACTTCATACAAAAACTAATGAATTGACAAATAACCTACTAAAACCTTAACTGACAACGGCAGGAAAAATCCACAGATAAATAACCAAACTAATTTACAAAACAGGGAGCTAGACAATAAACTAAAATTAATACAGAATGATTTAACTAAGCAGATGCAGAGAATGAACGAGTAAACCAGACTTAATGCAAAAAACAGACAAAACTGCAAAAACCAAGAAATAACTCTTACCAACAAACAGAATGGGAACAAAGGAAAACTGGTAAGGGTTAACTAAGGCTAGACAAACAAAACAGCTTAATTACAGAACCAAAACTCAATAAGAGGAACGAACAGGCTCGGGGAAGGGCGGCAGGTACTGGAGTACAGAGGTAGGGTCCGGAGGGCAACTGTGTCGCAAAGCAGGTGGGGGTTCAGGATGAAAGCGGGTCCGAGTCGGCAGGTAAACAACAGAGTGGGGCATCGGCAGAGGACAGGGTATCTCAGTCTATGCTTGCGCGTCAAGTGTCAGGAACAACAGAGTTTTATAGTGGCGGCGATTACTCCCAGGTGCACGGTCCCGCGGCTGCCTCCAATCGCCGCAATCAAAAGGACAGGTGGGGACTACGGAGAGGGAGGAGGAGAGAGACAGAAGGTGTTAGAGCAGGGATCATGACAAATTATCTGGTACTTTTCAAGTTTTTCAGGACTTTGGACCTGCCCATTTACATGCATTCAGTAGGAAACTCGTAGAACCATTTGGTAAACAAAGGTACTTCAAAAAGTTCTTGTTCGTGCTTCACTATCCCTTCATGGACGAAGGTCACATCTTGATCCTCCAGATTCTCCTCAACAGCATGCATGACCTCAACCAGTGTTGTGCCTGAACGAGTTCAGTGAACGTTCGTTCATAAACTCGTTCATATTTTGGGCGAACGTGAACTGAACGCACTGTAATTCTGCCTGATGAACGTTACTGTGAACGCGTTCATTCTGGCGTTTGTGAACGGCGCTCTCTCCCAGTTCAACTTTGTTTAAGAGAGTGCCAGATTTCCACAGAGGCTTCCAGGCAAAACCCCGGCTAAAGCACACCGTAAACACACTTTACACACCTACGCACACCTACACACACACACACATACCCACACCCACACCTTAATATGTAGGCGGAAAACACCCAATCTGGCAACAGCAGCCACTGCAGAGTCGCACCGCCACATGCGTCATCAAAATGCAAAGCATCTCGCCAAAAACAAATGGAAGGCTGCAGCACTACCTCAGACTCTACCTCCACGATTAATACTTCATCTTCGTATGATTGCTTAAAAGAATTTTATGAAAAGGTCAGTGATGATCCAGGTGGGAAAAATCTTACCTTTTTGTGTAAAATTTGCCCGCCGGGTTTCAAAAAGCAACTCCATACATCATCAACGTCAACAGCAAACCTGAGACGGCACATTGAACTAAAGCACCCTGCTAGCCTTTCAAGGTATGTGCGAGTGAATAAAAAGAACTATGAAATAGTTCATTTTTGGAACAGTGAATTTAGTTCAAAATTTTTGAATTATGAACTATGAACTGAACTAGTTCATTTTAAAATTTGTGAACTGAACTTTGAACTAGTTCATGTAGAAATTGAACTTTCCCAACACTGACCTCAACATCACTCCGAAAATGGCGACCAAACAAGTGGGATTTCAGTTTAGGAAATGGACTGCAGTCAGACGGTGCAGGTCGGATGAATAAGGTTCATGGAGCAACAGTTCAAAGCTACATTGAACTGTTGAACTTCTCCCACCTATGCTGTCCCTCTTACCTACTAACTATAAAAGAGTGTCATCTGCAAAGAAATGATGACAAGCACTTGAGTTTTTGTGGACAGTGAAATAAGGCTTCCTAGTATACATTTATGCCCCAAAATGGGAGTATCGCCCCTTGTTTCCAGGTGAGGCCAAGGATATTTTGAAGTACTGGTGTTATAAGACAATCAACAGCCTCATCAGTGTATGGAACAACTAACCAGGCACCAGAGCCATGAGCATGTGTAATGAAAGTGTGTTTGACTGGTCTGTAGAGTTGTGAGCAGTGCACAAGTGCCACTGAAGCATTCAGTCTGTTCAGTCTGAACAGACGACATCTCTGCCATCTGAACCAGCTGTCTGTCTGTCTGTCTGGCTGTTGCTGCTTTCAGCTTCTCTGTGTTGCTGACAGACAAAGTGTCTTCCACAAGCCGACTGACAGCACAAATTCACTGGATAACAATAGTTTCATGTCGGCTCAGCAGGAAGAAACTAGCAGTACGTGCTATGATGTACTGAACCCTTTGCCCTTTGTATCGGAAGGGGGCAGTTTGCTGACAGAGAAACAAGAAAGCTCACGGTGATACTTGATCACTCATTAATCAATCACTACAGATACTATGAATAAGTTAAGGAGACGTAAACAAGAGGAGATTTGTACAGTTTAACAAGCTGCCTGTGGAGCACATGAATCAGTAAAAATGAAAACTTATCCAGGAGACAGACATCAAAAATTCTTTGTGTGTAGATTTGCTTTGGACCAGTTTTAACTTTAGCTCCCAAAGCAGTGAGAGTTAAAGATGACCTGAGAGGAGCTGCAGACCATGAAGACTTCTGCTTATACAATAAAAAAAGTGTCTGGTGGACTAAGAATGAAGTCAAATATTTCTAGGCTGCTATTCAATGAATTGTAGAAACAAACAAACTTTGGATTGGTTTAATTTGGTATCATCTTCTGCTTTTTGCTGAATGTTTAAATCATAACTGTGATTCTGTGTAGTTGCAGCAATGCAAATATACAATAGTGCATATAAAAAGAGGAGCCCAGCTACAATTCAGCCTGTAGATTGACTCCTGTTTTGTCAGGTTATCACTATCTGCTAATTCTGTTGCAAAACATAGGTTTGTCCTGTGGAGGCCGCTGTATTATGATTAGACGTAGACAGAAACTCAGATTTATAAGCATTGTAAAGTGTGGCTTAAAGGTCCCATATTATGCTCCTTTTCAGTAAGTTCACATCGGTCTCAGAGGTCCCAGAACAGTCAATTTGAAGTTTGTTGCCTGAAAACCCAGTTTGTTCCTGGACTTCAGCCAGCCTCTAACTCACTCTTGTGAGCTCCACTTAGAATACGCTGTTTCTGTGTCTGTGATAATGAGCTGTGCCTGTCCATGCCTCCTTCACGCCCCTCTCTGGAAGACGTTGTCCGGTACCGGGTGCTAATGTTTACACAGAGGTATGTAGGTATGGCTGGTAGAAGCGTTGCACTTCAGCCATACCAGTCTGATCCAGAGTCTGACCCAGAAGGAGAGGCTCCTGAAGAAATTCAAACTCTGCAGCTGCAGCAGGACGTTTCTGAATGGTTAACTATGCTACCAACAGTAACTTAGGTTAGCTGCCATCCTAAAACCACATTCAACAGGCTACCACGCTGGGTAGGTAAAGCAGCATTAAATGGTAAAACTTACAGCTCCCACGTTTGTAGTTGGGTCACAGACACTTGGTACCGATCCATGCTTTATCTTCAGATTTGTAGCAAATCCTGCTTTGTACTGGCCCTGGTTGAGAAAGCAGTCCATAGTGAAGTGGTGAGCACACACATCCAACATTTTAGTAGTTGTTGCGAGTACATTTCCTATGAAAATAAAATGAATCCAATGGGCCTTCAAAACCTGAGACGAAGAAGAAAGTAAAAACAGAACTCTGTGCTTGTTTGTGGAGCCACCAACAGAGCAACTGCCGTGTTCTGCGGTGCGTTCAGGGGAAGTCCGGGAATGCTGAGGGCTGTTTTAAATGTGTATTGCCTATGTGTATGAATGTTGATTTGTTCACTCACAAAAAAGCCATTTATATCTTCTTACTTGCGGTGATTACCGTTACATGACAGTCTCTCAAATGTTCTCACAGAAATGAGAGAAACGGACTCCAAGCCTGTCTATTAGCTCCAGTGTAACTCCGGGTGTAGACACGCTGGGGACGCATAGTATCATTAGAAAACCATTCTGAATTGATTTTTTCATGTGGGACCTTTAAAGTTTGATAAGGTACAGGGAAAACCTCCATGTGTGAGGCCTTTATCAAGTAATCAATCAATCACCACCACAACTTACTGTTTTATTGGTTTTTAAGCCAAACTGAAGCTTGGTTTTTGTGCGAAAATGGAGGTGATCAAAGATGTCTTCTGATAAAAACATTATAGCACCTATAGATAGGCCTTTTTAGGATGAAGTTAAAATCAATGTAATTTCACCTACTGGCACTACGCTTCTTTTTAAATCCTCATTTTTAGCCTATGAGTGGACTGTTAGTTTTCTGTGCAGCACTACAAGCAGGAACTGCTAACAAAACTCACGAATCCCATTGTTTTTCTGTGATTTTATAATTTTTAAAGTTCTGTTTGGGGTTTTCATGCTCCATGCTGTAATTTCACCCCATTTAATATCCCATATCCCATCTGAAACAACAAGTTACAGCTAAGACTACAGAGACAACAAGGAAAACTTTATCCCACACTTTGCCTCATAACATTGATCCCACCTGAATTGGACCTTAGTTGTGTTTTTTTGCAGCAATATGAGCACTACCCCAAAACCAAGTCACTTAAGTAACAGGTTTTTATGAATCACTTCTTTTTAAATAGCAGGAAAACAAAGCAGAAAATGTAAGAAGAGAGTAAAATAAGAAAGATATCACGAGGCAACAGTGAGGAGAACACTTAATTGAGGGCAGCAGAGAAGAAGAAAATTATTCAGAAAAGAGATAGAGAGAGAGAGAGAAGGTGCAAATTTGGATTAGAAGCACAGTAATCAAATGTGTGAACCTATTTGCAACACTGCGTTCTGGCTGCATCTGATGTTTTTAATGAGATGTTTATGCACAAGTGGTCACAGATGGATCCTTTATTTATTTGGAGGGTGCAAAATAAGACAAAATAATACAGCCATTTTCTGTGGTAATGATGGTAACTTTGACTTTACCGCAGTACAAGGCCACAAATGTAACACGATACTGACTAGAGAAAAGAAAATGTGTTCAGATTTCACATAAAGCTAAGTCGGTCTAATCTGGACCATGTGACTGTTTTTAATCCCTTTTTTTCAACACAAACAACAACAACATCAACTTTAATTCATGGAAATTTCGTTTCATTTGTTCAAGTTTGAAATGTCTCCTTATTTCTGCTTTCATCCTTGTAAACTTTTGTCACAACAAGTATTTTAACTAGTCGATGTGTAAAAAATCACAAGTATAATAAAGAAGCATGTCAACAAATAGTCTCCATTTAGACTCACAACTTCCAGGACTCTAACGTTGTGCATGCCAGGTCAGCGCAATGCAGAATTGATGGAAGCTATCAGCTACCCCTGTCCGGTTCCTGCAAGCTTAAAATTCCAGCCATGATGGTCTGATACATAATAACAGTGAGGTAGCCTACAGGGAGGAGATCCAACACTTCTTACAGTGGTGTTCCCGTAACAACCTGGACTTGAACACATCAGACACAATGGACTTCAGAAGATCAAAACAGGCTGAGAAGTCTGGACTGTACATCAGTGGAGAGGAAGAAGAGAGGGTAGACTGCTTCAAATACCTGGGAGTTCAGATCACAGCTGATCTCACCTGGTCAGCACACATTGCACATCAAGTGGGTAAAGCCCAGCAAAGACTACTTCCTCATAAAACTGAAGCAGGTTCACCTTCCTCCACACCTGCTGGTCAGGTTTTACCAGGCCACCACTGAGAGTCTCCTGTCCTACTGCTGCACTGTGTGGTTTGCCACCTGCACAGCAGAAGACAGGAGGACCATACACCAGATGGTGAGGACAGCAAAGAGCGTGATTGGGACCACATTACCCCCTCTGTCTGAGATCTATGCTGGCAGACTTCACAGGAAAAACCAGCTGCATCTCCAAAGACCCCACCCAACCTGGACACAAACTGTTTACCCTCCTCTCTCTGTGTGTGCCCTCAATTTCAGTTCAATTCAGTTCAATTTAATTTATATAGCGCAAATTTACAACATATGTCATCTCACATTGCTTAACATAGTAAGATACAGACCCTACGAATTACACACAGAACAGAAAACAGAAATCCCAACAATCCAAAGTTGCATTTGGATTCCCTATGAGAAAGTAGTCAGCAACGGTGGGAAGGAACAAAAAAACCCCGATGATAGGGAGGAAGGGAAAAAAGCTCCAACAGAACCAGGCTCAGGGAAGGCAGCCATCTGCCTCGACTGGCTGGGGTAGGAATGAGGATGAGGGGGGAGGGGATAGCAGGAGAGGTGGGGATGGCAGGTCAGCAGGTGGTGAGGCCATCAGAGACGTGGAGCTCCAGATCCAGAGACATCCGCGGAGAGAAGAACAAGCACAGGACACAGAGTTAGTGATATGTAATGGTGATATATAACAGTATAGTGAGAGGAGTGCATCATGGGAATCCCCCAGCAGTCTAAACCTATAGCAGCATAACTAAAGGACAGCTCAGGTGATCCTGAGCAGTCCTAACTATCAGCTTTATCAAAGAGGAAAGTTTTAAGCTTAATCTTAAAAGAAGAGAGGGTGTCTGCCTCTAGAACACAAACTGGGAGCTGATTCCACAACAGAGGAGCCTGATAACTGAAGGTTCGGCCTCCCATTCTACTTCTGGAGACTCTGTTAATCACAAGTAAACCTGCAGTCTCAGAGTGGAGGGCTCCGTTAGGATGATGAGGTATAATAAGGTCTTTAACATATGATGGAGCTTGGTCATTAACAGTTTTGTATGTTAGAAGCAGGATAATAAATTCTATCCTGGATTTTACAGGGAGCCAATGAAGAGAAGCTAATACAGGAGAAAAATTATCTCTGTTACTGGTTCCTGCTAATGTCCTGTATGTCCTTCCAAACAGACTGCAGAACAGTTTCTATCCACAGGCAGTCAAATGTGTGGAACCTCCTCCATAAATGCTCTCACCACAATAATCTATCATGCACCTTATCATACATACAGTTTTTACAGTTTTTATAGTTTGTATATGCAGTTTATATATATAGTTTATTAGTTTCTATATGTAGTTTATATACAGTCTAGTTCCCTTTTAAGTCTATTTATTGCATGCTGATTGCACTACACTGCTGAGAGAGATGTTGTTAAATTGTTTCTCATTGTCTCTGTAACAATGGCAATAAAGCTGGCACACAGGCCTACAGCGTGGCAAGGGGGAAGCTACAGAGAGGCATCAGAGATGTGAAGCGGGCCTACAAGCTGCGAACTGAGGAGCAGTTTAAAAACAACAACCCCCCCCCAGCATGTGGAAAGGCATCAAGGCACTAACAGACTACAACTCCAGCAGCCTGCTGCCCAGTGAGGACACTGAACTGCCTCATGTCCTGAACCACTTTTTCGCCTGCTTTGACACCCTGATGGAGAGGTCTGCCTGGTAAAACCATCCCGCCTGCTGGGGAGGCACCACTGGTGCTGCAGCAACACCAGGTGAGAGCCACCCTGAGGAGAGTCAACATTCACAAAGCAGCAGGACTGGGTGATTTTTTAAAATTTTTTTTCAAAATGGCGCTGTGAGATTGGCACCCAGTTACAGCCGCTCTTACCTACTTCCTGTATTTTTAGTTATTTATTGTAGTTTCTTCTCTTTTTCTTTTTAGTAGCTGTACCACATCTGTACAGTACAGTCATGGGTGTTCAAATGACAATTTTTTTAAGTTTGTCTTTTACTTTTTTTCAGACTTTTGAAGTCCGCATCTGGCGACCCGTTCAGCCACGGCTCCATTGTTTACATTCAGGAACAGCTGTTGATGCTGTGCCAGGCTAAGTCATCGTCTTGGGAGAGACCGGACATCCCTGCTGAACTCCGTGGGAGGAAAAAGGGATGCAGGGCAGAAGTGAAGCATCAAGAAAGAAGAGACGCTACAAGCCGTCCATCCCGTCCCTCATCATGAGAAACATGATGGAAGAGCTAACAGCGCTGACCCGGCTGCAGTGGGAGTATCGGGAGTGCAGCCTTATGATGTTTACGCAGTCATGGCTGAACAAACTCACTCTGGACTCGCTCGTAACTTTGGACAGATTTCAACTCCTCAGAGCGAATCGGAGTTCAAGGGAGAGTGGTAAGAAGAAAGGCAGGGGACTTGCGATTTATGTGGATGAGAGATGGTGTAAGGCTGGGCACGTTGGCGTTAAAGAGCAGTGCTGCATGAAGGATGTTGAACTGCTGGCGGTTAGTTTGCGGCCATATTACCGGTCAAGGGGGGTTTTGCATGTCATTGCAATCCCCCCCTCGGCTGATGTTGTTGCAGCCTGTGAGCTCACCCACAGTGAACTGTCCCAGCTGCAAACATCCCACTCTAAGTCTCTGATCATCATCTCAGGAGACTTTAACCATACATCGCTCTCTACCACTCTCTCCACATTCAGCTAGTATGTGGACTGCCCAACAAGAGGCAATAAAACCTTGGACTGACTGTATGCAAACACCAAGGATGCATACAGCTCCTCACCCCTACCCCCGCTGGGGTGCTCAGATCACAACCTGGTGAGACTGCAGTCCATTTACATACCTATGGTAAAGAAACAAGAAACAAACAAGGTATGTGAAGAAGTTGTCTGAGGAAGCCACTGAGGCGCTGCAGGACTGCTTCGAGATCACGGACTGGGATGTACTGGACGGCCCACACGGTGAGGACATCGACACCATGACACACTGCATCACAGACTACATATATTTTAGCTTTGAGAACACCATACCCACCAGGAAAGTACTGTGTTTCTCTAACAGTAAACCCTGGGTGACCCCTGAACTGAAAGCCCTGCTAAAGGGAAGATGAGGGTTCTTGGATCCGGGGACAAAGAGGCGCTGAGGAGGTTGCAGAAGGAGGTAAAGAGGAAGATCATAGAAGGAAAGGCCAGCTATAAGACCAAGATGGAAACCTACTTGCAACAGAAAAATGCAAGAGAGATCAAGAGAGGTCTCGAAACCAACTTTGGTCACAGCAGAGGCCATAAGAGGGGACCTGAAGCAGGAGACCAGGAGTGGACCAATGAACTGAATCTGTTCATCAACGAATTTGACTGTGCTCCCACTCCTCCCCCCACTCATCAAGGCAATGACCAGCCAGCTCTCCTTTCACACCACCTCAGCTCTCTGCCAGCACCATCACTCCCATCACCCCGCAGGTCATTCCTCCCAACTGCAATAAGATTTTACGACATCAACATCTCTGGCAGATGTTAACAAAACTGGATTAATCTAATTAGTGTCATCTGTCATCTCTACAACTTATTTGCACGGCAATTTTGCACTGTTTTTTATATTTCAAGCCATGTATAAAGTTTAACTATTGTATTTCATTTTCTTTTCCCACTTACTTTGATGTTGCAAAGTCTATTTTTTTGTGTACATAGTTATTCTATTACTTAATTGTTGTTATTTTTCTTGTATTTCTTTCTTATATTTTTTGGATGCTGCTGTTGCGAATGAATTTCCCGCCAATGGGAGATCAACAACAGATATTCTATTCTGCTTTATGGAGTGGCAGCAAGGGTTCTGAGCAGCAATCTTCAACCTCTCGCTGCAATCTGCAACCGTCCCTACATGTCTGAAGCACTACCTATTTATTTCAGTTTGTGTACATGACTGACACGTCCCTGGTATCCTATGTGCCAAAGGAAGGCAAGAATTTGGTACTCATGAGCACACTGCACAGGGATGGGAGAATCTGTGGCCAGGAACATCAAAAACCAGAGATCATCATGGAACATAATGCTACGAAAGGTGGGGTGGACTACGTGGACAAGCTGGTGACTGCCTACAGCTGCAGAATGAGGACCCTATGCTGGCAACTGGTGATATTCTTTGACTTATTTGTTATGATCCTCGCTCTGGCCCCTTCTGTCACTCTCCGTCTCCCTCACTGTGGCCACTATTCAACCCTGTTGTTTCCGAAAGTCGGCGCGATCATAGACTGAGATACCCCGTCCTCTGCCGATGCTCCGCTCTGTCTTTTGCTTGTCTACCTGGACCTGCTTCCATCACCTGAACACCCACCCTGTCGCCCTCCAGTCCCTGCTTCTGTACTCCAGTGCCTGCCGCCCTTCCCCAAGCCTGTTCGTTCCTTTAATTGATTTTTGGTTCTGCAAGTAAGCAGTTTGTTTGTCTAGCCTTAGTTTACCCTCATCAGTTTTCCTTTGTTCCCGTTCTGTAGTTAGTGATAGTTATTCCTTGGTTTTTGTAGTTTTGTCTGTTTTTGGTATTAGGTCTGGTTTACCCGTTCTGTTCTCTCCCTGTGCTTGCTTTAATCATTCAGTATTAGTTTTAGTTTATTGTCTAGGTTCCCGTTTTGTTAGTTTAGTTTAGTTTTTCATCTGTGGTTTTCTTACATTTTTCCCTGCTATTATTAGTTTAGTGTTTTAGTTGATTTTTAGTAGTTTCACTGTTTTAGTGTAGTTTCTATTTCCCTGATTTGTTAGTGTAGTTTTGTGTATTTATTTAGTCCTTGAATTCCTCTTGTTATTTTAGTAGTTCTCGGCTTTTGGTAGTTTTCCCTTTGTTTATTAGTTCTAGTCTGTTTTCATGAATAAAACACTTCAGTAATTTCCACACATTAATAAAACACTTCAGTAATTTCCACACATTAATAAAACACTTCAGTAATTTCCACTTGCCTGTCTGCCTGCTTCAATGTCTGCATTTGGGTTCAAACCTCAGCCCCCCCCCCTGACAATATTGGACATATTAGCGTACAATGCCTTTGTCATCTGGAGGCCACTGAATGCAGAGTGGAACCAAAGGAAGCTTCAGAGGAGACGCCTCTTTCTTGAGGGACTGGGAGTTTTTTCCACTCTTGGAATATATATCTTGATTATAATTGATTTTCTTTTTGAATGTGATCTAACAATGTGATCTAACAAAGGCAAAGGGCAAATATTAACCATATATGCAGTTTGTGTTGCTTGTAATTGGGATGAAGTAAACATCTGTTGAGTATCTTAACATAAAATTGTTTGATTGTGTTGAATTAAAAACCCAAAAGTGCAGTGGGTCGACCAGACCCATGAACACTGGCTGAATAACAAAAGTATGAACACCACACAAGGGCGAAGTTTCATTTTCTGTCCTTGTTTACTTTCAGTTCCACTTCAGGCCTAACTATTGTACAGTGGAGCTAAATAACATTTAATCTGAGGTGCATACACAGTGAGATTTCACTGTGGAACAGAGTCAATGCAAAGACACTCCAAACTCTTTACCAATGGCAGCAACCCAAGAAATCAGCGTGAAGAATCTCATTAGCCAGATATGCGTTCTCTTCTATGATCAGATATTTTAGTTTGCTTCCTCTACAAGCAGCTTCAGATGGACCATTCTCTTGACACTCCAATATTATGAAGAAAAGATGAGATCCACTCACTGACCACCACTGTAACATCACAGCTAATTACCCTCACATCTGACCTTTGACACAAGCTCATTGTTAGCGTAAGAAACCTTCTGTCCTCAGCTGAGAGCGCTCCTGCACTAAACAGCATTAACAGCATCCTTCACCTCTTCTCAGCACTTCTCTTCAATACTTAGAAATACCATTAAAATGCACACACTCTCTGGCTCGCTCGCTCGCTTGCAAACACACTGTAAATGGAGGAAGGGTATGTGTGCCATTAAATTGTATGGGCCAACGCCTTGATCCAAGGACAAGCCTGCTGGCCTTTTTACAGCTCAATATGTACCAGTCGCTCAAGTGTGAGGGTGTATCATCGCTGCCATCTTTCCTATCATCAAACGCGCTGGTGTAAACCGGGGCACAAGGAGTGCTGGGTGCAGCTGGGGTTATTATCATCATACTTTGATGTACTAAAGGGGAAAAACCGTGACATGGTAGACATTTGAGCGAGTGAACTGACAGAAAATGTAAAATCTTGTAAGGAGTTGGGCTTAAAAAGTAGAAATCAGCAGCAAAAACAGGCAAATAATCAACAAAAGGACTGATTTTTTTTGAAAAAGATGAAGTAAAGTAAGTGTTTTCTGCCTTGCTAATTAAAGTCGAGACAAACCCCTCCATCATAGCAGATTTACAGATACAGCTGGTCACTCTTACATGCATGCATACACCCATGTGGCCGCCCACTCTCACTGTGGCTGATCTTTCATCCCTCTACATAATTATGTTAGTCTGGGTTAATGCAGATGAATGGAGCCAAACTGTTGTCTGAAAACAAACAACTGAGTCACTGTAGAGGACATTTGTTTTCACAGTCCAAATGTGCCCATTAGAAAAGGATGATTTTTATAACAGTATTAAACAGTGATTGCATGGCAGCTATAAAATGTCATTAGACTATGATGTCTAATTGATCTTTCATACTTTTGTGGTAACTTCCCCTTCACTGTCACTGATGGATAGCTTCGCCGGAGCCAAAGTGCTAATACTCAGGCATAACTAAGACTCACAACAAGTAATTGGGTTTCCCAGTTTACTGGCGATTTAATGACTCCTTCTCACCGGACCAACTCTGCTGCTCCTTCATGAGCTTTATTAGCTTTTTCTTCAAGTCTTAACTTATCCAGTGGTTGTAATGAGAATTCTATTATCTGTTGCCTGCCATCTGGTCCCATCTAAGGGTTATCATTACTCCTTTATGTGTTATCATACAGAATTACCATCAATTACTTCTTTGGTATATGAACATTTTAAACAGGCATTCTAATGTAATATGAAAGCCTTCAAGTTTTTTTAATTTTGTATTATTCTGTCTTAAATCATCAAATTTTAAGAACAATTTCTGCTTAACTATCACTGATTTGTCTGAGTTACTATAGATTTAATTTTAGGTGTTCTTCTGCGGCCTAAGATCTAGAAAAACAGCAAAAAGGTTTGATTTAAGTAATATCAAGCTTGACAGTGTCATTGCATTGGCTCAGTCAGGGCAGAACATACGAGGGGTGATTAAGTTTAGAGCCTGACCAAGAAAAAAGTCAGAGTAAATTTCAACAGTGCTTTTTATCTCAACATAGTCCCCTTGCAAGTCCACAAATTTCTTCCAGCATCTCTGTAGTGCCTTGATACCAGTCTCATAGAAGCTTTTATCCTGCTCCTGCACGGAGTCGTTCACTGCAGATGTGACATCATGGTTAGTGGCATAATGGGTCCCAGCAGGGTGCTGTTTCATGTTTGGGAGCAGATGAAAGTCGGACAGAGTCAAATCTGGGGAATAGGGTGGATGCTGCATGAGTCCGAACCCACATTCGTGAATTGCAGCCATGGCGACAGCTGACTTGTGGACTGGAGCGTTGTCCTGGTGGAACAGGACACCACTTCTGAGCTTTTCACGACACTTTTGATTTTCTCCCGCAGTTCCCGTACCAGGGAAGCATAATATTACCTTTTCGGGACAGGTACTGTATCACAGCACGGTCACCAACTCAGTTCATTTTGTTTGAATGACCTACCCGGCTGTGGCTCAGGTGGTAGAGCGGTTGTCTACTGATCGCAATGTTGGCGGTTTGATCCCCGGCCCCTCCGCATGCCGAAGTGTCCTTGGGCAAGACACTGAACCCCAAGTTGCTCCCAATGGTAGATTAGCGCCTTGCATGGCAGCTCTGTCGCCTTTGGAGTGTGAATGTGTGTGTGAATGGGTGAATGTGAAACACATTGTAAAGCGCTTTGGATACTACTAAGGTCGAGAAAAGCGCTATATAAGTGCAGACCATTTACCATTTACCCTACCCTACTAGACTCAGGCATTAATGCACACAATGAGTCCACATTGAACTCAAACTATTGTGACATGTTGCTCTCTAAACATTTTGATTAATTTGGATTGTTTTCTTGCTCAGGCTTAAAACTTATCAATCACCCCTCGTAAAGCCTCCATGATGAAATACCCTTTCCACTGGTGCACTGGTGGCAGAACAGTGAGCACTGCAGTGGTGTGTGCCCACAGGATCCGTCAGTTTAACACTTCTCATTCATTGTCCATGTGCAATGAATGGAAAGCATCATGTTTCGAGCAACGGGGCGGCGCATCGCCCCCGAGCTTTTAGCAGCTCATTTGGATAAAGTAAGCCTGACTTTAACTTTAAGTATATGAGGCACGGGAAGCGGAGGTCCGATGCCTCGCGAAACTTTCATAAAACCTCTAAACTAGCTGTTGTTGAACTAAAATGAAGACAGATTCAGTAACTGCATGAGACCAGTTTAAAAAGAAAACAAATAGGGAGAGGGAGAGGCACAGGAGTGGAGCTGGGGCACGACATGACCATGGTGTCGTTTTTGACCCCGTTTGTGGAAAACAGTTGGGGTTCTGGAGCAGTCTCCAAAGCCAGCCACAGCTGAGCCTACACAGGCCATCTGCCCACACAACAGCTTCAAAAGAACAATTGGAACTGTGATAATGAAGTCCTTGTCGTAGAAGTGCAACATGTGTGTGAAATGATTTGTACTTCCCAGGTAAAGCACTACGTAATGTCGAAACCTTGGCTGATTTGCTGCTTGATATAGAACATTGAATTTGGTAAATACAACTCAGCACACTGTTCACATCAGGCTTTTTTAATAAACACATTATTACTGTAACCCAGTAAAACATTACATGTTTTATTTTAAACAGAAAAGAGTTCATGACAATTAAAACCAGACACTAAAAGTCCCGTTATATAGAAAAGGGTGAAAAATAGGTGTTTTAATGTTATATACAGTTTAATGTAGAATAAATAAGGTTAAAGTGATAAAAATTTGGTTAAAACTGTGTTTAAGAAGAACTCCTGTTGTATTTGTTTTTTTGTCAATGTTAAATGAGATAACTGAGCTGATGTCTGTTGTGTACAGTCTAATTTGTGTCTAATATGTTCTATGGGAAGCGACCAGGCGTAATTCAAACCAGGGTTCCACCAGAAGAAAGGGAAGTTGTCTTACTGACAGTGGGGATAGCAATAAGGATTATACTCCTAAACCAGATGATGAGTAATAATGCTATAATTTTATGTAGAGTTTCAGTTTTTGTTGTTGTTTATATACGTCCATATATTTGTGAATGTAACTATGTGTACATGATGTGTATGTAACGTAGATTAAAAAAAGTTTGCACTTTGCTATAGTGATTTTTTTCTCCACCAGCTGATGACAGCAGCAGTAGTGAGAGTTCTGACAACAGGACAGTGATGAAGACTCTGGAAATCATGATGTACTTCCTAGCACCAGTGCTACAGCTGCAAGAGAGAAATCAGCTGCTGCTACTACAAACAGAAAAAAAGGTAGCATGGAAGACAGTGAAGCATCAGAACTCTGCAACAGACGCTCCAATGTGGCAAGGTGCTCTTCCAGATTCTGATGCAGTCAGTCTGAACATTCATTACTTCAGAGACTTTTCTGATGCTGATCTTTTGGATAGTATTGTGGAACAAAGCAATCTGTGTTGCACACAACAAAATCCAGCACATGCCCTCAAATTAGATTAGATTGAATTGGAGCAGTTCATTGGCACTGTAGTGTACACCAGTGTTTTTCATTTACCAAGGTCATGAATGTACTGGTCCAGTGAATGTCGAGTTCTGCACGTGGCTGACATAATTTCCCGAGACAGATGGGAAGAAATAAAACATTTCATCCATTTCTGTGATAACGTGGCACCCGGCAATGGTGACAGGCTTTTCAAAGTCAGTTATTGATTCACTTCTCCCCAAAATTCAGGGTCTGCCTCAAGATAAGATGTTGTCTATTGAGGAGGAAATGGTGCCATTCAAAGGCACAACAAGTCTGAAGCAATATATCCCAAAGAAGCCAAAATCTTTGTGCTTTGTAACACAAAAGGCCTGGTGCATTCATCTGACATATTTTCAGGCAAAAGTGATCCTGCACCATGACAACCAGACACTGGGGCAAGTGGAAACATTGTGCTAAAGCTTGCACTACTTATCCATGGTGCTGTCGATCACCTGCTGTACTTTGACAACTGGTTTTCGTCCTTGAATTTGTTTCTTGCTCTTGCAAACAAGGGGATACCAGCTCTAGGGACTGTGAGACAAAATCGCCTGCAAGGGTGCACTTTCAATGCAGACACAGAAGAAGAAGGGAAGAGGGACATTTGAAGAGCAATAGGCTGTTTTAGGCAGTGTGGAAGTAAGAGCAGTCAAAGGGTTTGACAACAGAGGGGTAATCGTTGCCAGCACTTTTGCCAGCGCTCAGCCTGTTTCCAGCATAGAAAGATGGGATAGGAGGTTGAAACAGAACGTGTCTGTGGAATACCCAAGCATCATCAGCTTGTACAACAAGTTCATGGGTGGTGCTGATGCTCTTGATTCACTGATTGCATATTACCACATCCACACAAGATCAACAAAGTACTATCACAGCTTATTTCTTCACTTTGTAGATATGGTGATTGTCAACAGCTGGTTGTTGTAGCGGCGTGATTGTGAGTCACTGTGTTCCAAGAAAGCTGCAGAAGGATTTGCTTGCTTTCAGGATATCCATTGGCACTCTGCATGCAAGGCAAGGATCTGTCAAAAAAGAAGAGGGGGGTCACTGCATGCTGAAAGTGAGTTTCAAAAGAAGAAACATCGAGGTCCAGCTAAGGCTATTCCAACACAAGAGGTGCATTCAGATGCTGTGGATCACTGGCCAGTGGTTGAAAGGGAGCGGCAACGCTTCAAACACCCAAAATGTAAAGCCCAAACTGTCTTTAAATGCTCGAAGTGTAACAACAAGAACAACAACTGCTTTCGTGAATGCCACGAGTAAGGGCCAAAGGGTCCAATCCGGCCCACTGGATGACATTTTAAAGTGTGAGAAAACACAGACTGTTTTTTTTGACACCCCTGTTCTAGTTGGTCTCCAGTTGGTGTTATAGTGTAATAGTTGTAATTAATTTTGTGGCATCAATTTTTTTTTTTACCATTAATGCCTGATGTTGCTACTTTGCATCATACCTAAGTATGTGATATAGACAGCCTAACAATCTCCACTTAATTTAGAATCATCAAAACACAAATAATTATTATTTTTTATATAACTGTACATAAATTCAGGCGTCAAGGGGTTAAAGTTGTCACACATCCTCAGATTTCTTACTTATTCTTTCTTCAGTGTGGTACCCTGTGAACTGTATGCAACTTAAAAGAACTGTCTGCATTCTTGAGCACTTTTCTCTATTTCCAATAAGACGGCTGTCACCTTTTAAAAGGCAAGCATGTTCAGTTCAAATATCCACAGTCACAGACAGTCCAAGATAAAATCCAAACTAGAGACAGACGCTCTTTGTCTGCTGCTAGCTCCTGTATGCACATATATAGCTGTGGTGTTTCAACTGACTGGCCAGTGTCTCTCCTCTGCCACATGGAATTCTTGAAACTGGGCTTGTCAATCAAAAACAGGGGCAGACTGCATGAAATGATGAGGTCCTGCTGTTTGTATTCAGTAAGGGAAAGTCCTGGCTGTATATCTGCACACCACTTGTCTGATTTAAGAATCACTGCTGCTCTGTCTGTTTTTTTCTTTTGTTAACTTATAGAGCATATAAAATGATTTAGGGTACTAATTATAATACTAAGATCTGGATGATACAGCTAAAAAAATCTGTGATGTCTGTTTGAATATAGAGAGGATGGCTAAAAATGGACAGATTAAATATTCCTCTAGTAACCAATTGTAACTGTCATCAATGTTTGTGTTAAAATCACAAGCCAAGTGTCAAGTGAAGTTAATGCAGAAGTGCCTTAAACCTGCATTCTGTCGAATGGCCAGCAGGGGACATCTCCTCTTTTTGCAAAAAGAAATCCAATTGTATAGATGTCTATGAGAAAATGGCTCTACTTCTTACCTGAACTGTTACCTCACCAAACATTTGCCTAATGAGTTTATGGTCTCAATCACTTGTTTCAAGACTTAGTGAATAAGGCAGGATGTAAATTTAGTAAATGTTGTTATCATATACTGTAGATGACAAACCAGGATATGTTTAAATATAACCTACAAAACAAAAGATACTAAGGAAAAAAAAAACATAGGCAACCAAAAACAAAAGGCAACTCAGGAAAGATACTGCGCCTAATGTGACCATTTATTTCAGAATGACGTACTGACGTGGGTTTGACACTTCAATAAAAAACAAAAATAGTCTTGTGGAATCTGACAAATAATGAAAAATAGTGCAGAAATAGTGTGATTTCTATAAATAGAAATACTTGTCGAGCCATATAAAACAATAACTAAGCAACCATTTGGTAAATAATTTCAACCCAAAACACAACCAAACAGCAACACGGAAGCAAAAGCACATTTAGAACAGTGTATTCACAAAACCAAACAATCAGCAAAGCAGTGTGAATGGGTGAGTGTTTGTATTTGTGTGTTGGTGTCCCACAGTTTCAAGTTCAATCCAATCACGTAAAAGTCTGCCACAGTTGGACACCGTCTAATCCAATCCAGTTCTAATCAAAACTCAAACAACAACTCAAAAAGTATGCTCCACATTTTTTTTCTTTTACCGAAATAGAAAATCACAAGCGGAACCAACTGAAGCAGCATCTCTGGCTGCAGTTCACCAAACCCAACAGGGATATTCGAAAAAAACAAGTCATAGAAATAATACGAGGCATGACTGGAATGCAGAAAGCTGCACATGAATAGAAGTGTGACCAGTATGGCAGCATCATAGGCTTTTAATGTATTCTTTTGAAAAGCCCCATCCCATGAAGTATGAAGGAGTGGACAAATACTGAGCCAGTCTATCGTATGTTCTAGGATGGTTTGGGAGAAGCGTCGGGTCACACGTTCGTCAATTATCAAAATTTGAAACAAGGCCAAACATCAGCTATTTTAATGTTTAGAAACTGGACTATGAGAGCCATGTAAGGTTAGGGTATCAGATTAGCAGAACAGTAGGCTGAGAGCTAGCAGGCAAGGACCAGAGCTTCTTTGGCCATATTGCAAACTAGTTTTTATAAAAATGCACCTAAATGATTCTAGCAAGTCAATGCAAGAAAAAGAATATGCCGTTCCAGTGATCAAAACTGTAAATCTGAAGCTTGCGCCATCATCTATACAGTGCCATGCAACTCGACCCGTTTTTGGTAGTCTGGACAGTAAGGACTGACCATAGGGAGTGATTAGCATCATGAAGTTGGGTACCCTAACTGTTGGGGGTAGGGGGGTGGGAGAACAGACCTAGACAGGTGGTCAGTAAACAAGGATTTGTTAACAGAAAAGTTAGAGCAAACACTTGAGGAAGATAACGAAGCAGGAGGGGGAAGTCCAATTTAGGCTCGAGTAAACCAAAGCTAACTCAAATAAAGGGGGAAACTACAAAAACCTGGAAATACTCTAAACAACCAACAGAGGGGAAATCTAAGAAACACAACTATGAATGAACTAAACTAGACGAACAAAACAGGGATACTTACTGGAAGGGGGGAAACGAGACTAAAGGGGCAAGCAAGCTTGGGAAAACAGGAGCGGAGCCAGCAGCAGTGAAGGCAGGCCGCCGGCAGGATTGAGGCGACAAGTGTGTCGCTGATACAGGGGGATCAGGCATCAGCGGTTCGGGAAAGGCAGGCAGGAGACAGGGTGGGAACCAGCAGGAATACAAGGTATGAGTGTCTACGGTCTAGAAGTGAGTGGAGGAATGAACCGGGCTTTTATTGCACATGGTGATTGTGAGCAGGTGAGCCGATCCCCGCTGTGCTGTCTGTAATACCTGCAAGTAGCAGGAACACAGGGCAAGAGAGAGATGAGAGAGAGAGAGAGAGAGAGAGAGAGAGAGAGAGAGAGAGAGAGACAGGAGAGAGAGACAGCAAGAATGAAAGGACAGGCAGGGGCAGTAGAAGGCATTTTCTTTATTACTATTGCTTAGCATAATCAAGCAAAGAGCTTTAGAGAGAAATGCAGTTTCTCTTTCCCAAGAGATGCCACTGAGAGGGCATCTGCAATGGAATGTGAATCCAGTGTGAGAGTGGGTGAGAGAGAGAGTTGGGTGGTTGGAGGGGCCGATGGTGCAGACTGGCCTCCTGGCCTCCGTCAGTCTACCCCAGGGCAGCTGTGGCTACATATGTAGCTTACCACTATGGAGTATGGAGTGAATGATAATGATAATGCAACGTAAAGTCTTTGAGTGCCTAGAAAAGAGCTATATAAAACCAATGCATTTGTGGTACATCCAAAAGATGTAACCACATTTGGTGTTATTTCATAAGTAATTGTTTTCACATTGCTTAATTTTATTATAACATTTTTTTGTATACTTACCATAAGTAATCCTGTATAAATAATACTGTAGAGGAGCGGAACCTTTGGCACTTCGTGATTGCAGCTCTCCGGTTGCTTAGTGTGGACCAACTTCCTGATTCCGTTCATACACAATCTGGAGAAAGACGAGAGTGCTGCTGTTGTTTCTGTTCTTACACTCTACTTATATTTTACAGGTTAGTACTCAGTTGAAACAACTGTGGATGAAAGCCTTAAGCTTCCTATTACTTCCAGGTTACTCAGTCGCTACAGTTGTGGTCAAAAGTTTACATACACTTGTAAAGAACATAATGTCATGGCTCTCTTGAGTTTCCAGTCATTTCTACAACTCTGATTTTTCTCTCATAGAGTGATTGGAACAGATACTTCTTTGTTACAAAAAACATTCATGACGTTCTTTTATGACTCTACTATGGTTTAACAGAAAAAGTGACCAAATCTGTTGGGTCAAAAATAAACATACAGCAATGCTAATATTTGGTTACATGTCCTTTGGCCATTTTCACTTTAATTAGGCGCTTTTGGTAGCCATCCACAAGCTTCTGGCTGACTCTTTGACCACTTCTCTTGACAGAATTGGTGCAGTTCAGTTCAATTTGTTGGCTTTCTGACATGGACTTGTTTCTTCAGCATTGTCCACATGTTCTCAGTGGGGTTTGCACTCTGGGTAAATTTCACCACTTACATCTGTACACGCCCTGAAAGCAACAATAACCTTTGGCATAACAAGATTCCTTTACAGTCTTGGGTCATTGTCCTGAAGTATTACTGACACGTCCAAACAGTCAACAAGATGCATGAATCCAAAGCATGCTTCAGATGAGTGTCACCAAATTTTTACTAAATCCACACTTGAACTTCTGCTATCTGCAGAGATGAGGAGACATGGCTGGAAAAAAAAAAAGAAAAGAAGGGCCCACTAGTAGAAGAGGCTGGCACTGCCATGTCAGGGTTTGACGGTGGATTGTAGCATTGACTGTGATGCCTCTTTGGTGGGCGCTTACAAATCAGACATAAGATGACTGTTAACCCACCTGCTGCTGGGATCTGGAGTAGCAGGCATAAAGGCATGGACCATCACATCATATCCAGACTATTCTCTTCAAAAAGTATGCGAGGTGCACGCAGTGGACACCTGAAACAAACATATATTTGCAAAGAAAAAGTTAAATATCTGAATTGCTTTCCACGAAAAAGATACCCTCACATTATATTAGTGTACAACCCACTCTAACACAGTTCGTCAGATGATCCTCTTTCACAATCAAAGCTCTGATGCTTCCTCCTCCACAAAATCTTTCTAGTATCCAAACTTCCTGGACAACATGTCATTGTTTCTTACCCAGCTCTTAACATTACAGCATTTCTTTGTTTCACTAGTTAAGGCTTGAAACTGTGTTATGAATTCATTATATTTACCTGAAATGTATGAAAATGATAGTTTGCACAAGAACATGAGCTGTTCCAACCATCTCACTGGCATTTTTATGACGAGCTAACGTTCTGCCCTGCCCCTGCAGAGTCGTGTTCTAAAATAGACTGCACTAAACTGACAAGCCAAAGTACAAGAGCACTTTCGCCTTTTTCTGTTTTCCAATTTCTCAGTGTGAAAGAAACTTCTAACGAGGTTACAGCCCAAGACATCTGAAGCTCAACTTCATCATGCTTGTTGTGTGGTAGCATAGCAACGGCCGCTTGTGTCTTGCTTGCCATCTCTGTCCTGTAGCTCATGTCGCTTTCAAAGGCTGCACTCCGTTTGCTACCTGTGAGTAGGTGTTCGCACAGAGCAGTGTGACACAGTTTGACATTTTCATATTGCTATTCTGTGTGATCCCTGCATCCTCCAGAAGGATCTCAGATGTTTCCCAACCTGGAGAATCTCATTAAGGCTGACATGCACAGACATCTGCAAGCGCACTCCAAAACAGCACATACATACAGCGTGTGTCCAAGGGCACAGCTGCGCACACACAACCTGTGGAGATGGCACAGATGTTCCCATTTGCATGTCGGTACACAGTACACACATACATGAGCAGATATACACACATTAATACAGACTAATGCGTCAACACACATGCATTTGTCAACATACAGTGTGCACATTAATATATTAAAATACACACACACACACACACTCTTTCAGTCTTTGATAGCAGCACCGGGACACTAAATACAAATGAATAAATCAAATAAAGCACTATTGTGTCAAAATCTCTTGAGATCTATCTCACAGTAAGGACAAACATCTGCCTAGCCCTGGGTTACCAGCAGCAGCACCACAATGCAATATGAGTGAGTAATGTGAGACACTTAGGTAGCTGATGTCACTTTTCAAGCTTGATAACATAGTGTACATGAATAAAACAATGTTTGCATTAGCTGTGATGTGATTAAACCATCCTGCTTGAATCTGCTGCAGTGCAGACAGTTACAGAAATCACATAAGATGCACTTCACATCTTTAGGTCCATTACTCTGAGATTCAGTCATGTCACTTATCATCATCTGCTGGCAATATTATAATGATGTCAACACACCTCCATTTATTAAATCTATACAGTATGACCCAATGAGCTGTTATAGCTCATATTTGTCAATATGTATCTGTTCACAGCGAGCACACACACCGTTGTAGTTTTACCCCACTTTGTGGAAGCCAGTTGTGGACGCTGGTAGAGACGCTAGTTTGAACCTAATTGGATTTGGTGAAGTTTTTACACCAGCCATTATGCTAAATGCCTTTACTCCTGCAGAGTTAAAAGGAAAACCTTACCTCAATGTTTAGCTTTTTACTCATTTCATACCGTCACACATGGTTATTTCTGAGCAAAACACCAGTCTGTTTTTTCTAACACTAACACCAACAAACTAGTAAAAAAATGCAGTTTTCTTATGTTTCTGTCTTGTACGTGGATCATTAACTAATAAGGATATTTGCCAAAAGCTTTAGCTTGTCTTTTATCACAATACATATATACAGTTCCATTCAAACGTTTGAACACACCTTTTAATTCTACATTATAGAACAAAACTTAAGACATCAAAGCTACGAAATAACACAAGAAATCTCTGAGCAAAACAAAGCATCTTTCATTATTTGATACTTCAAAGGGGAATCAGAATTCAGTTTTTGCTTTTTGGTTGACTAGGTATTAAAACTACGTGGTGAGGTTTAGGAAAATATCAGACCTTGAAGCTTGGCTAAGGTTAGGTACTAAAATGGCTAGATTATGTTTAGGCAAAACGTCATGGTTTTGGGTTAAACTATGACCTAAAGGGGTTCCTCCATTTTCTGGGTTACCAGGCTGACGATCCTGGCCCATCCAATATAAGATTAATTGGTTGAAAAGGTAACAGTGAAGCAGTAAAATACATGGCAGAGATATGAATGTATTTGTGATACGTTGCAAACAAATGTAATTCTGCAGACACAACTGCAACATAACTGAGGATATAATTTAGTTGCATAAACGTAATTTTGTGGAGACTGGGTTGTCTTTGGAGGACCTCTGAACTAATGCATTTCCTTGTGTCTTGGCCTTAACCATCACTTTCCAAAAATGTCCTCAATTCAAAGGTCTAAAACTATTTAGTCCTCACAAAGACAGACATTAAAGTTTACACAAACACCACAAAATTCCAGTTATCTCACAGCTCCACTGCAGGTTAGAAGAGATATAATATCATTTGGTTCTTCAAGGTATTTTCCTCAAGTACCAGCACACAGACAAATTGTTCAGGAGCTGTTCAAACCCTAATTAGCATTATGATAATGAGAAAACATACAGCTGACAGGTGGGGGGATAGAGGTAAATATGAAAGAGCAACAAGAGACTGGAAGCACAAGACTGCAGATTGAACCCACTGGAGTGTACAACAGAACAAACTAGTTATGTGTCACAGAGAGATGGGAAGTCGCAGAGCCCCTGTACGGGAGGAGGCTTCGCTGCAAAGCATCAGAAACACCCACATTTGGATTCACTGATGGGACACAAAGCAGACTTTGGTTGACTTAGCTTGGAATGGAACAGCTTTCAATTATTGGGAGTGTTGTGCTGCCTGAGATGCCGCCTGGGCCGCAGGAGAATACAGGACCTCTTATTCTTCACCAGAAAAGGCTCTGCTGGATTCAGCTTGATCCAACTTCGCTGTGTGCCACTGTCATTAAGAACAACGTTTACTCCAGTAGCGACAGTTTGCAGAGGGAATATTTAAGCCGAGCGAATATGAGCCTGGTTTTGTGTATGATATAACATAACAGAGTTACTGCATGGCTCCATACAATTTAAGCTTTGAATTTCATTATGCGCTCAAAGGCAAAAAAGTAAATGTTGACACACTTGTGAGCGGGAGAGCATGTTCAGAAAGAATACATAATGTATTCTAACCTATAAAGCAGTCATTTGAAGCTGAGAAGAAAGAAAAGCCTCACAGTTCTGGGTTCTGCAACAAGGAAACAGAACAATGCAGAATTTAGCAAAAGAAAACAGCGCTCTCTGACTAAAACTAAACTTGTCTGCTTTGTAATAAGTAGAATATGCAGGCTGAATATTTAAACATGAGAGGAGCTCAAATCACAGAAGACGTCATTATGTATTTTCTTCTGCAGGTAGAAATTACTGAAATTGTCATGAGGAAATCTGTGGGTTATGCAGGCACACTGACAGTCTGAACAGTTTGAGCACTTTAAAGAAGATTTCATTTATTCTTCACCCTAGTTGCACTGCTATAAAGGCAGATATCTCAAAGGTACCTGAGGAAATAAAACAAAGAAACTTAACATCTGCGTTTGCATAAATATACCTCAAAACACAAACCTGACTTCCTCCATTGCTCTCATCACAATCCAGTCCTGGACTGTCTTGGTCACCCCGAGTCTTTTCCCCATTAATGCAGTCTAGAAGAAAACACAAGTAATAAGGAAGGTGTTCACTAGAGCACAATTGTAAAGTCCTTAACTTTAGTCAAATGAAGTCCCAAATAACATCTGACATAAGGCTCCCATCAAGCACAATTGCGCTCGAGTGCGTTCCTCCTCCTGAACTCCATTTAAATACTTGACTCCATTTGAATAAATTGTCTCATGGCAATTTAACCCCCACATGGCACAAAGAAATACACTGGCAAAGAAGCTATTGGAATAATAACAACCGGCAGAGATGTTTTCATTCTTATTCAACCTCTGAAAGACCCCCAAGACCTCTGAGAGAATAAATGACCTCCTTGTTGCTATACAGAAAATGGAGGTTAATGATAATTGAATATTTGAGCAGGAAGCTGAATAATGGCAGGTATAGAACACCAGAAATTGGCAAGTGCAGGACAGGAAAGGAATGACAATTACTTTTCTCTGATGGGTAATGACTTCTAAAAAAAACATATACACACCTACATTTTTCATGCATACACCTGCCAACTGTTCTCTTTATACACAGTATATTTTTATTACTCTACATAATTGTATCTTCCTATGGTTGCCTGGAGACTCATAACATTGTCCTGCTACTGACAGACTATTGCATGACTCAAATCTCATAAAAATGCAGAAGGGATGGATGGATTTTTAAACCGGGCTTTATGGTCTTTGTACACATAACTTCTTATCACTAGCTGCATCACATTGTTAAAAAGGCTGCAAAAACCTCTGTGCAGAGCTTTACCTTGTGTGTCCACTCGGTGTTTACAGGCAAAACAGACATTAATGTTGATGCTAGGAGCAGCACTTGATGCTGAAATATGATGTGCTGGATCAGAACGGAGTTGTGTGGGATACCGTACCAGGGACAGTCTGCTAACTACACATTTAAAGTCACAGAAATACAGCTAAAGTCATAGAAAGACAGCTAAGTACACAGCGAAAATCACAGAAAGACAGCTAACTATACAAGTGAAGTTATAGAAAGACAGCTAATGTCATAGAAAGACAGCTAACTACAGCAAAAGTCACAGTAAGACGTCAAAGGAAGATAGCTAACTGCACAACTAAAATAGAAAGAAAGCTAAAAGACAGCTTACTGCACAGCTAAAGTCAAAGACAGACAGCTAACAATACAGCTGAAGTTATAGAAAGAAAGGTAAAATCATAGAAAACAGCTAACTACACAAATAAATTCACACAAAGACGGCTAATTACACAGCTAACGTCAAAGAAAGGCCGCTAACTATAGAGCTAATGTCTGAGACAAACAGCTAACTCTACAGCTAACGTCAACGAAAGAAAGTTAACTATAATGCTTAAGTCATAATGCTGTATCACGGGAATGCTAGCTGCTTAGATAACCGTAGCTAGCCTTAATTAAAATTAAGTCTGAATTTACTTACTTGGTTTTCCACTTGTAATCTGTAAATGAAAACTAACCACTTTGACAAAGTGACGCTTTGGTTATTGAGTTTGTTTTATTTAAATATTCATGAGAACCAGGTTATTATGGGAGAAAAATATTTCAATAAAACAGGTTAACTCTCGCTAAAGGTAGCTAGCTTAGTAAATCTCAGCAGCTGGTATCTCATTTTTCAACTCTCATGAATTCCATGTAATTCTGTGATTGAGCTGTCTTTGAAATTACATGCATGAAATTAAAAAATGAACACCACGTTGTTTTAAATATAATTATTAATGGTACAGTAACAGATAGAAATGGAAACAGAAGATAAAGGCAGAGTGCAGTATTAGCACTTTATAGCTTATAAAAAACATTATGAAAACACAGTCATGAGCAAAATAAATGGGCCAAGATATGTATACACGGAGTCATGTGGAGTGAGTTTAGTATTTTCTTTTTTTTTTGGTATCCTGAATCACCAATGCTATATGGATCTTCAGGGAAAAACAAAATGTATTTGGCTGACTGACAGCAGTTTGTTTATTTCATCTGATGTCTGAAGGCCCAGAAACATAAGGTCACAAACTGAACCTCATATTTCAAAATATTATACTTTGAGTAAGATGCTGGAAGGACCTGAGGACAACAAACATCTGGTTTACCTCTTCTTCACACACTGATGGATGAACTGTGTGTCACCATGGTTACCAAACAATCTTGCACAATTGCTGTCTTTGATGTAAACACAGCGGCGAGGCAGGAGGGTGGCTGAAGTGAAAATGCACAACTGTTTGCCTCTGCATTTATGTTGTTAAGCTGAGTTTATGATGGGTCACCTTTTTCAACTGGCTGCATAATGAGATTATACCAGGTGGACAGTGGAGAGCTGCGGCATGTTCTTTTTTTAGGATTTGTTTGGACTTCAGGTCCATCTAAAAGTGTTATGGATGAAATCAGAGCAGCTGCTGAGCTTGCACATCAACAGATTTATCTCCATGAAAGCAGAGCTAACTGCATCTGTGACAGTTCTCTGCAGCTGGAGTTTTTCATTGTTGTGTCACACAATAATTCCTAATTCAAGTCTTTCATGACAATTTTGTTATTTTTACTAGCTTTGCATCACAGTTTCATAATGTAATGCAGCAAGACATTACCCAACCTCTCTTTAATATCCTTTTTATAGAGTGTACACACAATATCAAGTAGTTGCAAAAAAGGTCTGGACAAGTTAAATGCTGAGATTTTCAACTAACAGCAGTGCTCGCAGTAAACACTAGAGGTGTTTATTCACCAAGTATGACGGAGACAAATGCAAAACAACCACTTCCACCGCTGCTGCTGTTACATAACTGAAACTGAAACTAGCTGCTATTTTTGTATATTTTGTGGCCCAGCAGGTCACTCGCTCACAGAGCCTTCAGCGTTTTGATGGAACACAGTGGGCTGATTTTGACATTTGAAACATCTGGATTCATAAGTCTTCATCGCTGTCCCGATTAAAATGTCTGGATTTGCTGCCCTTGTCACATAACATCACATGACTTTCATTTCAAGGTGTAGCGCATTGTTCGTCATTTCGGACAACATGACCCCATTTGAGTAAAACAGCTGCACACAAAGAGTGTAATCCATATCCTTAATTTAAGTGTTCCGGATGGTTAAATATTTGGTTTGGAAACAAAAGAGGCACATTTTTACCTTCTCTTTAACCATAGTCCATACATAAAATATGGATTTCACCAAGTTACCCATAGGTTTTTGGACTCCCATTTTGAGGCCTTGAGTTTAGGTCTTGGTCGTCGCCATCTTGGTGTCGGGTCGGCGGTGACAAGGTAGCGTCGCCCTCAAAAGGGGCAAATTTTGAGGGTGCATTTGAGTTTATGGAGCCAAATTTTAAAAGTTTCTCCTGTGAGACTGCTTTTGTCTGGGTTATTAATAATTACACAGTTGGAACCCTTGTTCACTTCCTTAAGAAGTCACACCCACTTGTTCAGATGCAAAACAATCAAAATGAGACACAAATGACTAAAGTGGGGTCAAAAACATCCATAAATAGATGCAAAATGACCACCAGCAGACACAAATTAGCAATGTGTTAGATTTCTGTCAAATAAAGTAACACTTACTGTCTTTACTGACAAAAGCGTATGTATTTTTCTGCTGTTTCTGGCCATTTAATAAACACGTATTTGCTATGCTTGACTAAATGAAACCTGCTGGCTCTTTGGGAAGGGCGCCAAAAATACTCCACGCAAGAAAAACTCTTTCTCCTCGTAGAGTGGGAGTTAAAGTAAAGTGGTACCAGAAAAAAAGAGAATTAAAGCCATGACACTATAGCATGGCTAAAAATTGTTGTGTAAATTATCTTTTACAGTGACTTCCACTTTATGAGCACATATAAATGAATATGAGGACATTTCCATAGGTAGGACAATCACCCTGGTAATGTATGGCTCATGTAATGTAGTTTAAATATGGTGTATCCACTGAGAAGTCCATCAGTCACATCTCAAATATGGCTAATATTTAAATAAACACTAATTTGCATGTTTTGGAACATTCCATTTTGATGGCACAGACACATTCATCTCATGCAAAGACACTAGATACACTTTTGATTGTTTCTGTGAAGATTTCAAGTTTGGAAGTTTAAGAAAATCATCACTAGCAAAGACGCCACAATGAACAGCAGAACTCATCATTCTCCAGCTGTCAGGAGAGATAGAGGTAAGTTCAGGCATCAACCTCCAATATTATGTCTGAATATCAAATAAATGGGCACTATTTCAGTCTGTGGCTCGAGCCCTTTTTCTCACCACTGTGTTGTTCTTGTTTGTAGATCTACAGTCCAACACAGTACTGGACCTTTACAGGATGCCAGAACCAGAGCACCTAAAAAGATGGCCAGCTCTGAAAAAACAACCAGAGCAAAAAGGAGTTTCTGAGCTGGCTGAACCTCTTACCAGCTCTTGAAATGATGACAGGGTGAGAAGAGGCAAATGGACAGTCCTGTGAGATGGAGAGGGACCATCGAAGACTAACAAGAAGATGAGGAGGCACCTCGACCTTTTAGATGAGTCCTCCTCAGCAGTCACTGGTAAAGGTATGCTGACTACATGACGGTTAAGAGATGCTTGTTTAGGTTTTGAGATTTTTGTGTTTGTCCCAATGAAAAAAAAAATGTAATTTTGGTGTTCACAACACTGACAGCCTCCTGGTTTGTCTGGAACACACTCCAGGCATTCTGTGGCAGTTTCTCCTTGAGCAGAAGCTGGTTCCAACACAAACTGAGGCCTGAGGTTTGTCCAATAAAGACAAAGTAAATTCAGTTCACCTCCATTGTATTGATGTGGGGACTGAAATCTCAAGACCTTGAACAAATAAAACCTAAACTTTTCTCACCACTTCGTTGTTTTCATTTGTAGATCTCAGTACCAACTAAGCACTGCACCTCCAATCAGCTCTGGAAAGGATGGGAGGGTGAAAAGAGGAAAGTTCGAGAAGATGGAGAAAGACCATCTTTAGACCTTTTTGAGACCATTCAAGCAGACGGTATTAAGCGTAAGCTGACTAGGTGAAGGAGGAAGAAGAGAATGACAAGAAGAACTCATTTGTAGACTAAAGACCTGACCTAGAGGAATGTGGGTATAAAAACATACTTATGTATACACATTTATAGTAACTGAGCTCATTCAC
This sequence comes from Dascyllus trimaculatus, assembly GCA_024666655.1. NCBI lineage: Eukaryota > Metazoa > Chordata > Actinopteri > Pomacentridae > Dascyllus > Dascyllus trimaculatus. The sequence goes on along the minus strand of CM045457.1, from coordinate 6,880,294 downwards.
TCTTGCCAACAATCAAACATGAAACTGTTTTAACTCTAGATGCCATTTGTGTGTGTTTTTTTACAAGTCTGAGGGAAACCAGAAGTGAGTTGAGCTTCAGAATCTGAATGAGTGTCCCAGAGTTCAAGCTGTGTTCCAGTTCACTCCAGGTTCACTCCTCAAACCAGTATTCCCCAGTTCAGGGTGCTGTGAGGAACTTTTAAAGCCGGTCCCTCCTGTGACACCAGTGAAAAATCTGCCAACAAAAAAATCACCAGAAGAAACTTAAGACACAATGCACTCCACCACTGTCGCAGGAGGAAGGCGAAATTTCTGCTTTTCTTTTGCTAGACGACATTTCAAAATAGCTTCAAAACTCTCGTCAAAGAGGATGCTGACATAGAAAAGGCTCTTAGTCTCCCTGCGGGCTCAAGAAGTTGCTGGGGAAAGTTCGGAACAGGGGAAGCTTCATACATAGCAATGAGGGTTGGAGAAAAATAAAGGGGTAAAACAAAGAACTGCGAGTGACCATGACAAAAATTAAATATTTTGTCCATTGCAAGTGCATGTTTTTGCAACCAGAGCTGTGGAGACATAAGAAAATGGACTTTTCCCAACCCAGAGGACCATGAACACCAAGACACAGAAGGAAGGCAGGGATTAGCATTAGAAAAACAAAGTTTTGCAGGACGTCATCCAAAAGGGTTAACATCTATCTGTTGTGTAGTTGCTGTTTGGAGAGAAGTTAGAGTGAAATTCTGACTACCCTGGTGACCTTTATCGAAAAAGATATCAGTGCAATGTAGATACAAGTGGAGTTTGCACTGGATGTTTCCTTCGACGATTTGCAAAGCCAGTATTTCCCCCAGTGCTTTATAGGCCTAGCGGGCTGCCAGGCTTTTCTTGCCCCCCCGCCAGGCTAAGCGTCACTTGTTTATTTATTTTAAATGTTTTTTTTAATGCACCAAAACAGTGATACCGAAGATGGTATACAGAGCTTTTAACCGCATCTGCTGATATGGTTGAAAGCGCAATGGTGACATCTTATACATCGATACACTTCGATAGGTGAACACACGGGGTGAGAGGTCAGGTGTATTTTCCATCATCTGAATGCCCAAAACCTCTACCTGTCTACACGCTAACAACTTTTACATGACATGTTATAGAGAAAGGGTCAAAAAACGTCGGACACTTTCTTTTTTCGAAGTTGGAGGAGCACTGGAGGAGACGACGAGCCCGCTCATTCACTCCCAGGCCAAGGGGAGTGCATCACCGGCGAGCCGACTGAGCCAGAGCCAGTGCGAGTTCGCACGGATGTTAGCACGTCTGTGGAGCAGCCTTCTGCGAGCCGTGATGGTAAACATTGAACTAGCGGATTTAATCCAAAATGGTCAGCTGACCCTAAATTTAGGCTCTACAAGACCGGTAAGCCCAGATTGCTTTCATTGATTCAATCTGCATCATGTGCAGCAACAAGTAGAAGAGGTCACACAGCACAGCAGACCTGTTCAGCCTCTGAGTTCCCCGGTTTTACCCCTTGGCAACATTTGCACTTTATTAGTTATGTTAATTTATTTTACTTTTAAATGTGACCAGTAACGGCTTGTTTTAAGGTTCACTTGGATTTAACTTAAGTGAAAACAATTGATAATATTTATTTCAATTGTATTTTTTGTGTTTGTTGAAACCGTATTTCAAGATTGTGCCTTTTTGTAAGACTCTACTTTAAGTATTGATAATAAATGGCTTATAATAACACATAATAGTCATAATTTCAAAATTCTGTCAACTTTTAACTTTTTTTTTTTTTTAAAAACATCGGGGCTGCTTGATGTGTTTCATCAATTGTATTTAGCAGTCAACTTCGAAAGCCCTTTTATGGCAAACATCTACGTCATAGGTGTCAAACTCAGGCCCGCGGGCCAAATTTGGCCCGCAGTGTAATTATATTTGGCCCGCGAGGTAATACCAGATGACTACTAAAGCTGGCCCGCCGGTATTACACAGCGCATGTATCGCTAATACTACAAGTCCCAGAATGCTCTGCTCTGTATCGGCGCGTCAATCATAGACATATGGCGTCAATCAGGACAGGACCCATAAACACCCTCTCCTCTGTTGACAGTAGTCATAGCAACTGCACGCTACTACCGACCCAACCACCTCCACCCCTCCGCCGCCGCCACCTGACTTAGCATCTGCACCAGTGGCACACCAGGACACTGCTACTGTGCCACCGCCAGCAGATGTCCGCGCTAATGCCGTCGGACTCCGACGAACACTTCCCCCTCGCCCTCGCCGCCACCCCCGGTCCCGGCCACCGCGGCCGCACGACCCAAATATTCAGATATTTGTCAGTAACTGAACCAGAATATCCGGCGCTCACCTATTGCTATTCAGACCAGCCTCGTCTAGTATGTGGAGCCAACGTGGCGATAACCACAGAGAACAACATTAGACGACACTATGAAACACCAGGACAAGTACAAGGACCTGGACATGAGTCAAAGGCACATGAAAGTAAAGGAGATGAAAAGAAGTTTGGTTTCACAACAGACTATGTTCAAAAAAGCCATATCACAAAGTGAGGCTGCTGTAAAGGCTAGTTTTATTTATATATAATATCAATATAATAATGTTGATAATTATAACTATAATATATATTATAATATAATATAATATAATATAATTAATATATATATACATATTATAATAATATAATGTTGGCCCGCGACTATGTCCAGGTTTTCAGATTTGGCCCACTGTGTATTTGAGTTTGACAACCCTGATCTACGTGATGCTTCAAAACACAACTGTATCCACCAAAGAACTCCTGGAGGATTCTTACACACCATATGCATAAAGTTCCCAATCCAAACCTTAGAGGATGATATAAACCCAGGAAATCTCATGAATTTCATGAATGTAAATGAGGCAGTAACTGGTAAAAGTGAGTGACATTCTTCATTGCCATGTTCTCATGTCCAGAGACCAGGACTTATGGTGTGTGTCAACAGGATCCATCAGTTCTTCACTTCCCATTCATTGTCTATGTGAAATGTCCCACATCGCGTTTTCATTGCATGGCAGGGCGATTCAAGCGACGAGGCAGCACCTACCAAGTAGACAATGTTCCGAAGCAGCACGATGCCGTGTGTGGAAAATCACCCCTGTTGACACGTACCATTACTTAAACCCTCAGAAATCAGCAACAGCAAATGATCAAAACTTATTTAGCACTTTTCTGCCTTAGTGGTACCTCAAGCATTTACAATATTTCCTGTTCAACCATTTACACACAACCCTGCCACTGGGCGCAACTTCAGGTTCTGTGTCACATAACACAGCAAACCAACCAAACAACCACCCACCGAGACGTCACCAAACTTCACAAGCATCTAGACGTAAATGCAGGATCAGCAACATAAGCACGAAAGATGGAGGCAGCAGTGCAGAACTATTTCAGTCTTACAAGAACAACATTGACTCTTCAGCGCAAGACGTGTTGGGGAAGACTTGAACATAAAACTGAGGAACTTTCCAGGATGAGTTTCCACAGACACCCATGAAGAAACGGGGCTGTCAGAATGTGAACACAAGCTGTGTAGTTATTTTGAGTGAGCTGAATTTAAGGGGGAAAGGAGGAGACAGGTAGCAGTGCCTTTAACACCTTAAGTGACAAATGTACTCAAGCTGATGATGAAGAAGAGAAAGAAATGTGGTGTGGGAGATAGAAACAAGTACTTATTTGCTGAATGCAGTTCAAAGAAGGCTGCTTCTTTACATTGTCCTCAACATTACAACGAAATAACAACTCTTTTGCCAAACCTGAACGAGAAGAACAATGAAACAGGTCAGCTTGTTGATTTATTGGGACATGATATATGGGTGCACAGACAGTTCTACTGGCTGTCTGACACTTTTGCACTGTGTGGGGGTCTCGAAGTTCTTGCACAAAGCTTCTTCACTGGGAAACAGAAAGTTCCATGAGCTACGAGTAAAATCTTTTCATGAAATTACAGGTTTTAATGTCAAGGATTGTATTTTTGCTCCCTGATCACTACTACTCCTTTTTGTAGGCTCAAACAGCTTTTATACTATGCAATAAAGAGGTCTTTTTTGTTTGTGTTGTTTTGTTCCATCCTTGCCTTCCCCGACACTCAGATTTTACTGACCACTTTTAATACTCTTGTAGATTCTGTAGTTGTATAGTAATTATTTTATAGCACATGGCAGCGGTGTTTGTAGCCTGGCAGCAAACCACCACACATCCAAAAAGAAGAACTCTGTTTTCTTAATTGTTTTCTTTAGATAAATTAACCTCTGGTATGTCAATTAACATGAAGCAGCACAGCAGCTGTGGGCAATGATTGAATGTATTAATTTAAACAGACATTGAACATAAACAACATGGTTAATGGAATGATCATATCTGCTATAAAGTCCATTAAGTCTGCGCAGATTCTCAGACATCTAGATCACATCGACATCACTTCGGCAAAAAGCAGCTGGACTTCTCTTTTAGGCCCAAAAGTCAATTAAAGTTTGTTTGTTTGTGAGACAGCAGTTACTGTAAGTGAAAGTAGTGTGGTAAAAGGTTACAAAGGGTTCTATGTCTACTCTGTGTCAGTGTACATTAGTACGGTGTCCCAGAAGGGTTAACGCAACAGGAAAAGCCAAAGCACAACAGCAAAAGCCACAACGCAACCACAGAAGTCACAACACAACAGGAAAAACCACAACACAACAGCAAATGCCACAACACAAATGCAAAAGCCACAACCTAAATGCAAAGGCCACAACAGAACAGCAAATGCCACAATGCAAATGCTGGGATGAGCTGGGATTAGACCATCGTGAGACAGGTTAGTTTAACCCTACTGTTGATGTGCTGTTGCAATAGTAATTTGCGTTTGCATTGTGGCTTTGTCTGTTGCATTGTGGCTTTTGCTGTTGCGCTGACTCTTCTGGGCCACCGTACATTTGTGTTTGCAAACACTCAAATAAAAAAAACAACTTTTTTTTGTGAAAATGGCATCAGTGTATATTGTATACCAAATAGCCTTCTTCATTTAATGGGCTTTTGCTAATACAATGATAGTTTTTAACAAATGCATCAAAAGCTATTTTAATTGGCATCTACAGTCATAGGCTGCACACACTGTAAAATGTAATAGTATACCTTACTTAAAACAAAAAGTGACCTTAACTCATTTCAGCTTACTCTGTTGAGTCTCCTCACTTAAACTTAGTAAAGACAACTTTCTACTGAGGCAAGTAAACAAACTTGCCAGCAGCAAGTTACCTATACTTTGAATTACGAGTGAGCAAGAAGAGTCTGCAAAACCCGGAGAAACTCGGCAGCATTCGGCATCTCTCGCTGAATACGCATGCGCAGTTGCGCCATGCTTTGAATGAGGCGGTCAAACGTCAAACAAGCGGGAAGACACACATTGCTGCACAGTGCCACGGTAAGTTTAACTGGCTTTATATGTAGCAGACAATTTTTGTGTCATAATTTATTCGTCCAAGTTTTGAGGTGAACTTTATGTTTTTATTTAGCCATGTCTGAGACTCTCTAGCGGAAATTATGAAGTTTATTTCGTGGCGTTTTGTTGTCGTTGCTGTTGCCCTTTGCAGTCAGATAACCAACAATACCGCATTTAAGTCAAACTAAAGCTAAAGTTAACCAGCCCTTCACATAACGTTACACGATGCACAACTTTAAGGAAAGTGTACATTTAGAGATAAGTGGAGTTTCAGTAAACACAGCGTGCTTATTAATGGTTGAAAACATAAATGCAAATCAGTCACTTTTCGTCGAAATTCGCCGTTTTAAACTTAAGACCCGTTGCTGGGTACACTTCACAAGTCGACTTTAACGGTTTAGTTGTCCTCTTGGCCCCGTTGCGGGCGTTTGTGGGGTTACGACGGATCCGGTAGCTGGTTAGCTAATAAGTGGCTAACGATATGCCGGTTCGCTAGTTTACTGCTCCGGCGGGGGTAAGTGTTTAGCTAGCTAGCTGGGAAGGCCTAGGAGGGAATTCTGGTTGGGTTCGGGGGTTATCTTTGTTTTTGGGTCCGGGGTTAATGTTTTAGAGATCTCATTTTTTAGCAAGGATCACAGTGGGTCTCTGCCGCTTGGCCGTACTCGGCGGTAGTCGGCGGCGCCCGTCGGAGTTCGGAGGCGCGCACAATTGTTAGACAATGAAAATCAGGACATCACTTTATTAAAAAAAAATCCCCGGACGGCCAGGCCAGGCCAGGCCAGGCCAGGACGTGAAAACAGGACATTTGGTCTCCATATCATAGCAGGGATACACACGTTCATAGCGGGGTAAAAAACATTAAAACACACACAAATCAACGTTAAAAAAAACTATAGAACACTATGAAAAACTGTCGGAGTTTGATTTAGGGGGGCTTACTAGTTGATTAGTGGGGATAAATATATTTTTTGGGGGGTTAAAAATTCATAGATGGGACTGTGATTAAAACTTCCTAGTTAGGGACCGGGAGTAACAAATCATAGTTAGGGACGGTGGGTAAATAAAATGAAGGGAATTTTGTTTCATTTTACTTAAATTTAAAAATAAAGGGAGGGTTAAAATACTTTAAATAGGTTCCTGATTTAAAAAGCAACAGGCGGTTTATTAATTTTTGGGCCTTATTTCATAGTCATTTGGGTTTTATTTTATATAAATTGGGATTTCATTGCTCTTTAATAAATAAAACACACCATACCTTATTGTTTATGTATAAACCCTTCTGTGGATGCTAATGTGTATTTTGCTTTATTGTACTCCTCCCGATTGCTTAATTTATGTGTTAAAATAATTTTAAAAAAAATCTGTGGGGTAGGATCCCCCCAGACCCCCTACAATGTTTTTTTGTCACCTTTGTCATGCCTCTGATGTTTGCATGTCTGTGAAAAAAGCAATTCTGCAGATCTTTCAGGGTCACTCTTCAACTCAGCAAGCATGTAATTAATTTCTCAGCTCTTAATTAAACAAAAAATAAGTTTGTTGTTATCCATGGCTCCTTTTTTAACTTGGCAGAGATGCTTTTTAGTTTACTGTTGTCCCTTTTTATACTGGCCACATATGTAACAGTTTAACTGATTGGTTTTGTTGTTTCTTTTGTAGGTTTTGATTTCTGAAGACAGAAACCTAGCTATGCATTGGAAGTGTAAGTACTGCTTGTTTTCTTCTGAAAAGAGGGCTCAACTATTCAAGCACTACCGCTTAAAACATGGAAGCTACGCCAGAACTACTCCAATTCCATGCCTCCACACAGATTGTCTGTGTTCATTCAAGTCATTTAATGCCCTAAAAGTGCATCTAACAAGAAATCACTCCCATGAAGTACGCCATGGGCAGATGAGTGGAGCTGATGAAATCCCTGTGATATTCCATTGTCCTCTTTGCAATTTTCAAGAACCCTGCACAGAACTAACTTTTTTTTCCCATTTGCGTCAACATCTTAAAAATAAGGAAACTGTGAAGTGTCCATATGAAAACTGCATTTTTGAGAGCAATGTCTACTCAACATTTAATGCTCATAAGTGCAAAGAGCATCAGCTTCCCAGTCAAAAGCGGTTGAAGCCTGACATTGCCTTCCGCAGCACACCTCATGATTCAAATCCAGACATGGCACAAGATCTACAAGAAGTTGAGGATTTTTCTAGTGATCTTATGGACCAAGACAAAAATGAAGAAGAAGCTACAATCAAAAATTTGGATCACTTACAGCATCAACTTGAGCATAATTTAGCCTCAGTCTTTCTTAAACTACAGGCAGTCTTGCATTTATCTGACGTGGCAGTACAGGAGGTAATTCAACAACTAAATCAGCTTGTTCTTCTTTCAGAGCCCCTTTTGCATAATGCCATTCAGCAAATTCTCAATGAACATGGTATCCGTGACAATTCAGTCGTGAGAAAGATTGTGAATGCTGTCAAAGAGAATAACTTGTTCTTGAAAATGACTGATGCTGGCCAGTCACTGTCCACAGCCAGTAAAAGGGCCTCATATTTTCAGAGAGAATTTCCTATGGTCATGCCAGTTGAATACAAGCTTGAAAAAGACTTACAATCTCTCTCTTATGTGCCAATTCTGAAAATGTTACAAAAACTATTAAACAGAACTGATGTTCTAGATAAAATTCTCACACATGAGTGCCCCGTTGATGGATTCAACACTTGCAGAGATGGCACTCACTATCGTGGGAATGATTTTTTTAAGACTGAAACCTTAAGGATTGTGCTTGGCCTTTACATTGATGAATTTGAGATAGCCAATCCTCTGGGCACTTCCAAAAAGAAACACAAACTGTGTGGTATTTATTGGGTTCTTGCCAATCTTCCCTCAAAACATCGCTCCTCTCTCCACTGTATTCAGCTAGCAATGCTGTGCAGAGCAAGTGCAATGAAACAGTATGGCTATGCAACTGTCCTTCACCCACTTCTTCAAGACCTGGTCACTCTTGAAAAACACGGTGTCTATGTTGAGCGATTAGGCGAGTGTGTGAAAGGAACTGTGCTCTATGTGTCAGCCGATAACTTAGGTGCTCATTCTTTTGCTGGTTTTCAGGAGAGTTTCACAGTGCAGCACCCCTGTCGATTTTGTATGGTAAAGAGGAGTGACATCCAGCAGAGAGAGGTTCGATCAGGAGCATTTAAGTGCAGAACCAGCCAGGATCATGACAGGCAAGTTTCAGAAGTTTTAGAGAATCCAAATCTGGTGAAAGAGTATGGTGTGAAAGGTTCTTGTGTTTTAAGCGACAATTTGGAACATTTCCACACTGTCACTGGGTTTCCACCTGACATAATGCATGACCTCTTGGAAGGTATCATCCCTGTTGAGATGTCTTTGTGCATTAATGACTTGATCTCCAAGAAGTACATCACCCTTGAGTCCTTGAACAAAGTCATCAAACATTTTCCTTACAAATTCACTGACAGGACTGATAAGCCTCAGATAATCCCAGCCACATTTGCCTCTAGAGGTACGATTGGCGGTAACGGCCACGAAAACTGGGCACTCACAAGACTTCTTCCACTCATGATTGGTTTTGATGTCCCACAGAATGATCCAACGTGGGAAATTTTAATGCTTTTGAAAGACATCTTAGAACTGTCAGCATCATTCAGACTAACAGAAGATTCTCTTGACTTCCTTGATGCTAAGATCTCAGAGCACAGAGGTTTACTTTTAACAGTATTTCCTCACTTCACATTGCGCCCAAAGCACCACTTTGTGGAACATTATCCACAGCTGATGAGGATGTATGGGCCGCTCAGAGATATGTGGACAATGCGCTTTGAGGGAAAGCATAAATTCTTCAAACAAGTCATTCACAACACAAAAAACTTCAAAAACGTCCCACAAACTCTGGCTGTCCGGCATCAGAGAATGATGGCATACCATGTAGACTCCTCTTCATTTTTCAAGCCATCCATCCAAATGGACAAGGTGACACTTTCTTTGGTTTCATCTTTACCTGAGAATATTCAGAACTTGTTGAAACAGAGGTATGCATCTGAGAACACTGTCCTTGTAGCATCATCTGTGAGCGTTGATGGCATCAAATACAGTCCAGATATGATTGTGTCTGTTGGTGCTTGTTCATGCTTACCCGAGTTTAGGCAAATTCACAGCATCCTTGTCGTTAACAGTGATGTTTTGTTTCTGTGCAAACATATGACATCATGGTATAATGAGCATCTGCGTTCTTATGAGCTATGCAGTCATGTGTCATCAATGTCAGTCAGCATGCTCTCTGATCTGAATGACCCTTTTCCTCTGGCAGCCTACAGAATCAGGGGCAGAACATTTGTTACCCTCAGACATTATATTTTGTGCTGATTGGATGCTGAAGGTTTTGATGCCAAGTGCCATGAAGTCACTCAAATTATTTTTTTATTGTATTTTTTAAATCCTCTGTAGAATCACAACCAACAATGGAGATGAAGACTACACTAAGGGTAATTGTCCATGACAATGACATCAGGAAAATTACACTCTCTGGGAAACCACAGACACTTGACTCACTTGTTGAACAGCTTGAGGAAAAGCTTGGTCTTCAGTACAAGTTCTGCCTCCAGTATGAGGATCCTGATTTTAACAATGCCTTCGTCAACCTTACTGACATGACTGACCTGCCTGACAAACCCACCCTAAAGATAATCGCTCTGGTTCCAACCCCCACACCCAGCACAGCCAGCACAACCAGCACAGATGACACAGAGATCCTCTCTTTTTCCTCCCCTGAAAGTCGGTCATCTCTTACTCGGTCTCCATGGCCAGACACCTTTGAAATTCCTAATTTTCCTGTGGACATTGAGTACAGATTACGCCAGGGGAATCTTCTGTATATGAGAGACAAGACATATCTACAAGTACCCAGGGACATGAAGCACGAGATACTTGAAAAACTTGCCGAGGCAATTTACAGCTTCAAGGCATATCCCTGTGATGAAGATTTTAATGATGTTGCAACTGCACTGATTCATAAACATCCATGCCTCATCGAACCAGGCTCTGCCAATGGTTGTAATGGCTGGAAAAATAGCATCAAGTTCAAAATGGGAAACTATCGCACCAAACTGCGTCGAGCTGGATGTACAGATGTGGCCATAAATCAAGGAAAAAGAAAAGGCCAAGCTCCTCAGAGAGGCATCAAAAGACCCAAACGGTTTGAAATCAATTTTCTACCCAATTTCCCTGATGGTGAAGATGAGACCAGTATGGAGTCCAAACGAAAGGAACTTGTAGAGGAGATGAAGAAACGTCATCCAGCTGCTGCTCTGATAACCAAAAACATGGACTCTACTTTTGCCTTGAGAAGACAGGAGTTGGTGAACCTGGAGCCTCCAGTGAAAGACACAATGGAAAGGTGGCCAGCACTCTTTACAGAGAGTCAGGTAATTAAAAACTCTTCCAATCTTTTATGCATTAGGTTTTTTAGTTCTCATGTAATTCATTATTTGCCATATCTTTGATTAACTTACAGAATAAGCTTCAGCGTCCTGGTAGTAAAAAGTAGTCTTAAGATTTTAAAGATTCCCCC